>JAGSMP010000376.1:0-576281 GCA_029286625.1 Parnassius orleans
TACGATGTGTACATGGTGTGGAGGGGTATGCGGCAGACCTGTCTATGGACTCGCTGCGTCTCATCCACTGTCCTAGAGCTTGTGTCTTAGGGAAAGTTTGCTCTTGCTGTTAACTAGTGGGTGTAGTAACGAATTTGGCACGGTTGCGGACATCGCGAATATATTTTGCAAAGGTCATACCATGGTCATGTATTTAGTCGTCGTTCTACATGGGATCTGGCGGCCGAACAGGGTGATCGCAGCCCTTGAGACACGAGGCAGATTAGCAGAAGTCCAGGTGAGTGCACATGCATTCTTTCACATCCTTCCTGTAGCCCGAATTTAGGGGCATTTGCAGTATCACGAAATAGTAATTTAGCACCGCACCTTACAGTCCATTAGTTTACGTAATATCATCCTTTTAATAATCTGGACCAGCAATTGGTTATTTAAACCAACACGCCATTTTTGACCCTTCGCCAGGATCAAAACCATAGTTGGCCCTTCTCGCTGAATTATAATTAATTAACAGAACCAGTCCTTAAAATACGTAATATCATTTGAAATAAGATAAAAAACCGAATAACTGCAAAATGGTGTCGCAGATGCTGAAAATAGGTGCAACTAAAAGAAGAGCACACTTTTTCTTTCGAATTTCGCTTCCGTAAGTGGAATTTATGGTGTCATTCGAAAAGAATTTAAAGAGAAATTTAATCAGTAAATACATGATTGGGTTTTGTTACAATTACAATCTGAATTAGTCTTTAATTAAAGTAGCGGTTAAATTTATTAATCTCACGTTCATTTATTCGTCATTCATATCAGTTTATCAAGTCTACTGCAAATCTATATTTAGCAGTAGACTTTGATAGGCTGATAGGGCCTATGCCCTCTCCCACAAATTGCCTCACTTTTTTGCCATAGTTGCTACGCTTAGCAGGCGGGTTGGCAATAGCAGTGTAATTAACAGAATCAAAATTATATTATAGATTTTAAAATTAACTAGTTAAGATCTGCGTAAAAAATAAAAAATGATGAAGGTCACTAATCTCAACACCACTAATTCCAGCACTAGGAAAGACACCGTTGTCGCTAATACCATACGAATCATCAGGAGAAATAGATTCGGCGACGGCTGACCTGGTTAAGTCAGATTTTGTTTCATTTCCTACGATTATATGTATAAAATAAAAAGACAAGAAAGAAGTTGTTTAAGAAAAGAATGAAATTTATTTATTTATACATTGGCGATAGTAAAAAAAAATTAACATTTTACGTAACGGAAAAATCAAATAGCAGACGTTATGTAATTTTTAAAAGAATAGTTAAATGTAACCCATCAGAATTGAAATCGAAGGAATTTTTTTCTTTTTCTTTTAAAAAAAAATTGTTATTAAAATTACATATCGACTGCTATTTGATTTAATTGCGACTCAATAACACAATTTAGTTTCTTTGATCTTTATTGTAAATAACTTTTTAAATAACGTTTCTAACTTTATGCATTTTCTTTTAACATGTACTATTTTACGTTTAAATTTACAATAAAGAGTTAAAATATATTAAAATGTGAATCAAGGTACATTATATTTAGCAATTGAATTATAATAACTTTTTATAAGTTTTGGTTCATCGCAAAGGTAAAACATTTCATGTTAAATAGGCCATTGTTTTAATAGGAATTATAGTTTTACTATTGCGGTACTTATAAAGGTAACGAAAAATACTGGATAAGTGTCTATTAACATTTAGGCCACCCTTTGAAACTGTTGAGAACTATAAGTTAAGCTTATATGCATCCCACTGCTGGGCACATACCTCCTCTAGTTTTTGAGAGGGCTTTAAAGGCTAGGAAGTGTCCGCCGCACTGCCCCAATGCGAGTTAGTAGACTTCATGATGTCTTTGAAATATTTTATTATTCTCAGAGTATTCTGTTTTCCTCACGATGTTCTCCACCATCGCCGAGCACGTGATAAATCATCACTTAAATTGCAATTAACAATTTTATTAGTGCCTATGGAGATCGAACTCGGGCTGCTCGCGTACTGCGTAATTTGGGGGGCTCTAGCCCCTGATATACCGCGGCTAAAAATATATAAAACGCTACTAAATTCATGTATTTATTTTTATTCTAAACATATCGTAGCCAACAGTTATTTAAAAGAATTACATTATTTTACAATATTATTTTACTATATTATTTTTATACTTATTTACCAACCAATAATTTATTTTTTATAGAGGTGAGGGTGACAAACGAGCACGCATCTTTCTATCGATAAGTGGAATCTATGGCTGATATGTCGCCGCTGAGGGTAAAAATGAAACACCTCTATACCATTAAAAAGGAACGCAGTTAAACTCAGTTAGACTCACAGAACAACATTTGACGCTTGTGTATGATTGATATTTGGCGTAATTATATAAAATGAAGTTACCTTAATAAAATACATAATCAAACAAAAATAATCATACAAAATAATCATACAAAAAGCCCTAACCACCACAAATAACTAATGTAGCAATAACAGTTTATCAGTTAATGCTGATAAAACTGTTATAATACCCTTTACCAAAAGAAACGGTTGGACAAATTAGTTGCACCGAAGCTTAACGGTAAAGAAGTACCATTCTCCACTGAATTTAAGTATTTGGGCGTAACAATCAACCGAAAACTAACGTGGAACTCTCACCTTAGCAACGTATGTCATAAGGCTAAAATTTCTTTAGATTCGTGCAGTCGTATGGTTAGGAATAACTGAGACTTGTTTTTTTATAGGATAAGGGTGAAAATCCAGCACACAGTCCACCTGATGGTAAGTGGTTGATGTGGCCCATTGACATCCACCTATATCGTCGTTTGCGAATCAAAATGCAGATGCGTTTTCAGCCATGAGTTCTAAGACGAAATGCCCTTTTCCAGTAAAAAGGGTCTCCGGTTCTCAACACTCACCATACGAAACACAGCAGCATTAAGCTACTATTTTTGGCTGGTATTCTGTGAAAGCGTGGTCCTTCCCGGGTGGAGTCGACCCATTCTTGCTATAACTATACAATTAATATAGCAGCAGCATGGCTCTACCACGTTTAAAAAGGCTTTTAAGGCTTGGGTCCCAATATGATCTTACGGCTGTACAGCAGCATAGTGAGGCCGATTATTACCTACGCCTTCATTGTTTGGTGTAGTAAATTAAACCAAAAGACGATTGCGGACAGGCTAAATAGTCTCCAAAGGACTGCCTGTTTAATGGCAACTGGAGTGATGTGATCATCGCCTGGAGCGGCTCTTAATGGACTTCTATGCCTAACGCCCCTTGATCTTTATTTCGACAAATAAGCGAGGGCTAGTTTACATAGAATTAACGGTCAGGATGGTCTCAGTTTGCTTTTTTACAAATTGAGATCCTTGCTCGACTCAATGAAGGAACCACTGACTTTATTCTTTTAATAAAAAGTACATAGTGCAACTACCCTTCAGAGAAGACGGGCTGAAGGGACAGGTTACATGTGAGGTCGGTAGCCTTATATATTATACCGACGGGTCAAAAATGGGCCTCGGAGTAGGCTTTAGAATTTATTGGAAACGCCCCAAATTTAAGCTTATTATTAATTTGGGGAAATTTACCTCTATCTTCCAGAAATTTTACGTCAAACATATTTTCTATATAAACTCTGATATTCAAGCAGCACTGCTAGCGCTGAGATCAAACTTAGTGACCTCGAAGCTAGTTGGTCTAAACGCTCGCAACAACAGGTTCATGCAAACTTATTGCCTACAATACCCGTAGGTATTTATTGCAATAAGTTTGCCAACAAGCTCACACGGGAGGGCTCAAAGAGTAAACAATTTGAACCCGAGCCATTTTGTGGAATCTCAAAATGCCTGACAAGATTGACCTTTGAAACTCTTTATCACAATAAATCACTTAAGATCTGATCTTATATGACCTTAATCCGGGCTTATGAACGTAAATTCGCTTCAGAAGCCACATGAAAACACCTCTGCACATCCGAAGTGGACCCTTAATGCGCAAACGTAGCACCCATCTGGGAAACTATATGTATACTCGGACCAGAAGAAGTGAAATTACTCACAGCTAAGCAACACCTTTAATTCATTGAAGACATAGAGCTTAGCAGTGAACTATAGCCATAGCTGCAATCACAATAGATCTTACAGGTCGCAGTAATACTAGTCTTTCTGGACCTGTATAGCTGCTTGCACAACTTTAAAAAAATATCTGGAATGGAATACGAACCAATGTGCTATGATTCAACACTTTTTTTTATTTTTTTTACCTTTAAAACACATACATAGATCGAGACGACCTATTTATGATTAAATCATAAATAGGTCGTCTCGACCGGCGAGGAACTACATTCTCACAGAATAACAGCATGCAATAGCAGCTTAATGTTGCTGTGTTTTTAACCGACTTAAAAAAAAGGAGAAGGATCTTAGCTCTATAGTATTTTTTATGTGTGTACCTAAGAACTTTTTTCTAGGTGAACCGATTTTGATGATTCTTTTTTATTTGAAAGCTGATGCTCTTCATGTAGTCCCATATAAATTTGATCAAGATCTCACTAGTGGTTTTTGAGTTATCCTTAATAATGCGTACTTATTTACTAAATAGATTATACTTCAGGGGTAAATGTAAATTATGTATGTCGAATGTAGAGAACTGGAAAAAAATTTTACTGGCAACCAGGCATTCTATTCTATGATATTGATTTATAATGAAGGAAAGATATAGGTGTCTACGGGCCACAGTATCTACTTACCATAAGGTAGACTGTGTGCTCGTTTATCAACCGTATTCTTAAAACAAAAACGATATTTTAATAATTGCACCGGCTTAGTATTAATAATAATCATCAATCATACATTAATACAACAATAACAATGATAATTCAATAGTTGAATAATAATAATTTGGAAGTAAGCTACATTAATTTCAATAAATCTCATCGTCATCATCATTGCAGCCCATCAAACGTCTACTATTGAAAATGGGCCTACCCTAAGATAAATGCAAGCGTGTATATGCAAGCACTGTTTCTGCGATTTTTTTGACAGATAAACCCAATAACTGATTTAAAGCCGACCCGAGAATTAAACCCGGGGCAGTTCGAAGGATTAGTAATCGTGTTTACGACCACTAGACCAAGTAAGCCGTGCTACAACTATAATGTGCATGGTTCTACCGCGTATGAAAACCTATGCCCTTCGAAACTAAAAGTCACTTAGCGAGCGAAGAACAGAGCTATGCTCAGAATTTCTCTTTTGATAGAATCCTTAACGAAGATATCTGCAGTAGAACCTGAGTATCCAACGGACCAGTAAGCCAAAGTGGAAATGGCCAAGTCATACCTTGAAGAAAGGATGACCGATGTGAAACCCACAGCTTGAAGAGGGGATGACCTATGGGAAAGAAATATTCTTGAGGGGCAGTTTTATTTTTCCTATAATAATAATCATACAAAATACGTAAACGCGCACGTAAACTTTATGGAGTTTAATTTACATTAAAGTTTATCTTTTACTTTAAAAGGAATAAAAAATAAAATGTATACGTGCTCTTTATGTGCAAAACGAATGTATGTTACAGTTCCCTGCGAGATCGTTATGTTTAACCTCTTGTTGCCATCGGCAGAATTCTAGATAAAGTTCTATAAGAACTTTGCCATACAAATACACTAAGAAGCGTTATGTTCTTCAGAAAATAGTATAAAAATACGTCACCTTTACTTCAACATTTAGTTAATATACGATTAAGTTGATTTTGAGAAATATAATTTCCATTAAAAACGCTGAAATCCTTAAATTCGGTAGACATACCAACTCGTTCGAAAATATTTGAAACTGCATCAATATACAAGAAAAATATGACTTAAAGCCGAAAATTTTAATTTTAATGAAGATTTTAGTGTCTTAATTAACTTACATTAAAGTTTAAGCGCGTTTACGTATTTTGTATGATTATTATTATAGGAAAAATAAACTGCCCTCAAGAATATTTCTTTCCCATAGGTCATCCCTTCAAGCTGTGGGTTTCACATCGGTCATCCTTTCTTCAAGGTATGACTTGGCCATTTCCACTTTGGCTTACTGGTCCGTTGGATACTCAGGTTCTACTGCAGATATCTTCGTTAAGGATTCTATCAAAAGAGAAATTCTGAGCATAGCTCTGTTCTTCGCTCGCTAAGTGACTTTTAGTTTCGAAGGGCATAGGTTTTCATACGCGGTAGAACCATGCACATTATAGTTGTAGCACGGCTTACTTGGTCTAGTGGTCGTAAACACGATTACTAATCCTTCGAACTGCCCCGGGTTTAATTCTCGGGTCGGCTTTAAATCAGTTATTGGGTTTATCTGTCAAAAAAATCGCAGAAACAGTGCTTGCATATACACGCTTGCATTTATCTTAGGGTAGGCCCATTTTCAATAGTAGACGTTTGATGGGCTGCAATGATGATGACGATGAGATTTATTGAAATTAATGTAGCTTACTTCCAAATTATTATTATTCAACTATTGAATTATCATTGTTATTGTTGTATTAATGTATGATTGATGATTATTATTAATACTAAGCCGGTGCAATTATTAAAATATCGTTTTTGTTTTAAGAATACGGTTGATAAACGAGCACACAGTCTACCTTATGGTAAGTAGATACTGTGGCCCGTAGACACCTATATCTTTCCTTCATTATAAATCAATATCATAGAATAGAATGCCTGGTTGCCAGTAAAATTTTTTTCCAGTTCTCTACATTCGACATACATAATTTACATTTACCCCTGAAGTATAATCTATTTAGTAAATAAGTACGCATTATTAAGGATAACTCAAAAACCACTAGTGAGATCTTGATCAAATTTATATGGGACTACATGAAGAGCATCAGCTTTCAAATAAAAAAGAATCATCAAAATCGGTTCACCTAGAAAAAAGTTCTTAGGTACACACATAAAAAATACTATAGAGCTAAGATCCTTCTCCTTTTTTTAAGTCGGTTAAAAACACAGCAACATTAAGCTGCTATTGCATGCTGTTATTCTGTGAGAATGTAGTTCCTCGCCGGTCGAGACGACCTATTTATGATTTAATCAATAAAGCTGCAGCGTGGTTTCTACCACTTTATAAATTAATCTACAAGGAGTAAACATTTATGATTAGTAATGTCTGGAAGATCGTAAACATAAATAAAAAGTAGTAGAATTCCAAGGACGCTGTCCTGCAGCACGATAAATTTATTCAGTTTCGGATTACATTAATTTTTCGCGAGAATTTTTATTTATTTACCTTTATTATTAATTTATATTAGTTGGATGACTAATTTTGCAATGATTTCTTTCATCCAAGTATCTAGTATCTTTTGCAGTGCGGTTCTACGTAGGCCGTTACTTTCAATTTTTTTTATTTGAAACAATGTCAAAAGTGTTAGACATTTCAAATTAGCTTCGACAGCAAAGTCGTGCTAGGAATGAAAGTTCTGGTAAATCAGAAATTGGAAGACAGCCAAGCATCTAGGAGAGCGGCTCGAATCTTCGATGGCCAAGTTCTTTCCGATTGGCTTGATCCACTGGCCTTCCGAAGAAACGTTGCATCTCTATGTATCTCCTATCGCATAAACCACAGGGTGTGCTCAGAGAAATTGTTAGAATATTAATTCCAGCTGCTGAATTCCACCATCGTAGACGCGACAGAACTCAAACTTTCATGCTCGTCATCTTGATGGTTGGTAGTACACTTTTACGCGAAATTTTCTGCCTCACACAACCACATTGTGGAATTTACTGTCACCAGCAGTGTTTCTTGGACCGATACGACTTAGGGACCTTTCTAAAATGCCCCTGGTGTTTCAGATGCTAATGAGCAATGGTAATTACTTATCATCACAGGTGAGCGTCGTTTGTCTCCTCTTCTATAAATAATAATCCAGATTGTGTGGATAGTATCGGAAATTTAAAATATTAGGCTTTTCATCTTAGTCCTACATTGTATGTGTTTAGATTTGTGCTAAATATAGTGAAATAATGATAGCTTTGTATAAGAAATTTGAAAGTGTTTTAAAGATAAAAATATGTGTAAAAATGTGAATTAAACTATTGTATTAGTTAAGTTATCTATATTTTCAAATAAAGAATGTTATTTCAACCTTATATGTTAAATATTTAAGAATTCTAACTTAGTACATATGTTGTAAAATAGGCATATTTTGTTAAATAAATAAAATATTTCTTATACCATTATAATGTAATGTATGTTGTAAGATTACGACTTTTTTGTGCTATCATTATAAATAAATTGTATGACTGTATGTTTTGTACAAATAAAAATATTAGGAAATCTACAAGAGTGCAATAGAACAAATTGATAGTATTGTAATGTAAAACCGCGGGAAGGCGCGGCTCTCTTTCGAGTATATCTTTGAGGTAGCTCAGTAAATTGGTTTTTATGCAATTTCATCGGGAATTGTTCGGGAACTGTTCGGGAACTGTTTGGGAACTGTTCGGGAACTGTTCGGGAACTGTTCAGGAACTGTTCGGGAACTGTTCGGAACCAGCTACCAGTATACTTTAAATCAAGAAACAAGAAACATAGGAAGTGATAGGAATAGGGAAAGTAATCAGTTGTACTCTTATGGAGAAATTGTGAAGATAATTGCTGTTTTATTCCTAAAGGATCTTCCACCACCTAAAATACAGTCCACAAATCAAGGGACAACTGAACCGGGACTACTTCAAGAGGACCCGTAATCTTTGTCGTCTGACCTTTTCTTTTCAAAAAGGGGGGCTTCAGACGCTCTCTTGTGATACTCCTTCACGGTGTTCACACACATCTCGTTGACCGCCCGAACCCAACGTGTTGTGATAAAGAGTTTCTGGATAGAACGTCTATGGCGAACTAATCCCAGTTTGATTGGATCCTTTCAGATGACGGATCTATGTCGAGAGCCTGAATGCCCTAGCCCGTTTCAATTGGTTTATACATCCTCGAGTATGCTTGTGCCTCTCTCTATCTTTTCTCTTCTCTCTTAAATATTATAACGAATTTATAAGAAATAAAACTTGTAAAAACGACAAAGGTATTCGTAATATTTTAAACTCACACATCATTAATATTAAAAGGCACAAGTGAGAATAATTCCAACCCGTATAAAGTGAAAATACAAGTAAGGGTTTCAAAGGTCAGCTACATGTATCAGAGGTTTCTACATTCAACTATTAATTAAGCGTTTAGTGTCAGTTTTAACAAAATAACATCCGCAGCCTGAGGAATTGCAAGTACAGAGTAAGATTTATTTCCACACATCTTTTTACTCAATATACTTATCTAATTATAGCTTTTCAGCAAAAGAAAACTTTTCCTTACATGTTTTATAGAAATTTGTATGTGTTTGTTGTTCTATCTTTAAGGATTTTATTGTTAAATTTTATGTATTTATTCAAAAATACTTTCTAGCTTTAGATTTAGCTTTGAAATGTCAACTTTTGCTTTCTTTTTGGCGTCTATATGAGGAAAACCGCGCTCAGCCACCTTTTTCTTTAGACTTCAAAAAGAAGAAGGTACTCAATTCGACCGTATGATTTTTTTATGTGTGTTACCTCATAACTTTTTCTTGGTGAACCGATTCCGATGATTCCTTTTTTATTTAAAAGCTGGTGCTTCTCATATGGTCCCAAATAAATTTGGACTTGAATTTGTGGAAGGTTTGACTAATAATTTTTGAGTTATTCTTAATAATTTATATTGAACTCGGATGTACAAATTTTTTGAAGGTATGAGTTAAAATAAACTGAATTATATCAAGCGAAATCTTTAGAATCTCAGCTAAATAGGGTAGCACACGTCGATCTATAATATAATAGCACACGTCGATCTACCTTAACAATGTCTTCGATATTTTTAACATTTTCTTGCGTAGCGGCCGTTGTTGGCCGCCGTTGGCGTCGTCATTGCAGGCGGTTCCGCCGGCAGTTCTTCAAAAATACTTTTTTTGGAAAAAGAATTTCAGGCAGACATATTTAATAACCGTCCGAAAATCGAGTTTCTCCATTTTGCATGCGAATCAAATTCCCGCCAAATGTGAAGATGTATATATAAAAAGGGTATAGTTTTTAATTTAGTTTTTTCTGTTCTTGGCTACTTTAAGATTCTAAAAAATAGAACGCATTTCTTTAACTTATTGATAAGTGTCCTATTCCGAAAACTTATTGATCAACCTAGTAACTAGTTAAGATCCAGAAACTAGTTTGTAAACTAGTTTCTGGATCTTTACTACAGCACCAATTGTGAATCTAAACCATCCAGGGACCCACTCAAAGCCGTTTAAGAGAAGTTCAGTGATAAGCACAAGTACAAAAGAATTATATATATAAAGATTAGTTTAGTCTTAATCTCCTCTTTATCATGCTTTTCAATCTTAGTGTGTTAAATGTCTTAAATGCTGTTGCAATTTGTATAAAAAGTTTAGAATTGTATTTTGCTACGAGTATGTTGCTGTGTGTAACTTATCAATAAACAAAAACAAATAAAAAAAACATGCGCGAGTGTCGTGGAACAATCGGTTGGAACGAAGTTCCTTTCGTAGTATATTATTATTGATAAACGTATTATATTATTGATTAACAAATACAAATAAATGAATTACTAGCGTCTATTAAAATGAAGCGTCATTTAAAATAATATTTCTTTCATGGCGAGATAAGAAAAAGTGCGAGGGATATGGATATTATTCCATCTCGCTCGCACTATAGAAAGGGGGTCGTGACGGAAAAATCTTATACTTTTTCTCGCTTAGCCCCCATCAGTCAAATTCGTAAGTTTAGATAGCGCAGAAGCCAAACACATAGATTCGCACTCACAGATCAATGATTGCAGATTCAATTCCCTAAAGAAACAGTATGGCCTACATATTATTATCCCACCTCTTTCTGTTAGTTCGTGTGCAATTTATATATTTATGTAAAGTGTTTAACGGTGTAGGATTGATTTTGAAAGGTTAGGCCATTATTTGAAATAAAAGTTCCATATATAATATTGCTACCGTTTTACACATACACACTAAGGTAAAGTTTATTTCTTAATATGGCGATAAATCTATAACAAAGATAATAAATATAGAAGGTTGTTCGCAAGCGAACTCAATTTAAAATAGTAATTAAAGTTAGAGAAAAATTACTGACCTTTTGCCCTCGGTCTGTAATTATAGAAACAGAACTTTTTTTATTCAATATAGATTATAAATCATAGTTATTGAAAGTCACTCTTTTGTTTAATTACCACTGGTTCGGAAAAAAGCCTCTGTACTGGGAAGAACCAGCAAGAAAACTAGCGGGACTTTATAACAGCTTACAATCATGTATATTACACAATTAACAACACAAAACAAATTAGAAATAGCTTGGCAGCGATCACCACATTCCCAGGCATCCATAAATTCCTTTATATTATAATAACCCTTTTTGTACAAACTTAGTTTAATAAAGTTTTTGAACTTTAACCAGGTCAAATTTTGTATATCTTCTGGGATTTTACCACTTATCTGGAAAGGGAATTATGACGGAATAGAAATAAATAATAGTCCAAAGAGCTATTCTTACCAAAAGCATTCCTGAGTCGACAAATGTCCATTTTCATAAACTGTTCGTAATTAAGCTAAGTAATGGTTTTATAAATGATATAATAAAATCAAGCTACTAAAGAGCCCGTACGAATGCCTGCTTCGTTGGTTCCACTTTAATGTTCTGCTTTTAAAAGTTTGCTTATATACGAAATGTGGGTTACGGCATTTTACACGGCCATTGTCAAATTATATATAAAAAGAACTTTACATAGAAAAATGTGGTGTCTTTTTTTTTCGTTGTATACATAATTGTTATATTAATTCTTATTTTTATCACAAGACTTCTTATATTCGCTTATGACCACCTTTCTTTTTCACTAATACTCCGTGAAAATTGATATTGTTAGTTGACGTCCGGTAACGGTGTGAAAGAATCCATCACTTCATTAAGTCTCGTGAGTTATGTAAGGCGCGACTATCCTCAAGGGCACAGATAAATTTATCTCATGATATACTACATCTAAAATCCATCTAAATCCGGAATGGTGACCGTCAATCCGCGACAGTTAATCTACCGAGCTTGGTGTTTATGGCTAATTATGCCTGCAAAACATAAGACCCATGATCAGCAGTGGAATGAAAAAGAAGAATTTCCTATCAGACATCCGATTACAATTATAAACATTTTATTGGTTTTAGAAATTACTTTCTTTTTAAGAGTCCGCCTAGATTGGTACACACATCTTAACTGTTTCAAATGTGAAACAGCAGTGCTTACACTGCTGTGTCCCGATCTGAAGGGACCAGTAAAATTACAGACTGTGAGACATTCCATTTTAGTCCTCAGAGGTGAGAATTACGACAGAGGCCAAGCTATATGGTCACTTCAGATACTGATCCATTGGCTGTTACATGCCCCCTCCCCGCCCAAACAGTTTGAACTGAGCAACACGTCTTCTCTTCTCAATTAACACCTTTCTTATATTATATGGCGACCCTGTCAGGCGGTGCGCTGCGACAATGCATGCGCACCGCCAGGCCTAGTTAACAGGTGGGAAGTAAAATATAAATATTACTAAATTAAATAATAAAGTGAAACGATTGACAAAAAAATAATATAATAACGGAATGGACGCAATACCGGATGTGACGACAAATAAATAAATATGAATACAAGACTCTTCTTGTATAATTTATATTAAATATGAATACAAGAAGAGGCCACAATAATAATTTTATAGAAGCTAACTGAAAGAAAGTTTAATGTCGTATATGAAGTAATATATTGTATATGTATAAAAGTACTATGAAGGCAGCTAAGAAAGAATGAGGAAAATAAAAAGTGATTTTTTATATAACGATCAAAATTTAAGAAACGGCAGATTAATTTAAAAAGAATAGAAGCAGTATAATTAAGGTTCTAGTACCAATAACACATCTCTATTCATATAACACCTTTCCTATATTAAATTTTTTTACATTTTTAATATTTTTTTAATATTTTTATTACGGTATCTGAAAAAATAGTCATATTGTTATATTATATTGTTATAGTTTTAGCATTAAGACACAAGACGGTTTTATATTTATTTTATTGAGGTATTGTTTTATATTATGTCTTGCAAAAACACAAATTAATGAAATAATATATTTTTTACGTACTTCAATTTACCTTCGTTCATCATCATTTAATTTTTCATATATTGTGGTAAAAGTAACGCTGACGATACATTTTTTTTTTCTGTAGCAAATTTTATTTGAATTTATACAATTTTGACGAAGGTTATAAACAATTCGCTATTGTTGTAAGTTTTTTTTTCTTTCCTAAGAGCAATAAATCTTAAAATCATATAATATTAATCTACTTAAAAATTAAAATTGTTCCTTTGAATGTATAAATAAATTTATATTTTATTATATCGTCACTGGAAAGCCAATACTAATTAAGCGCCATTTTGGCCAAAATGAGTCATATACTCGTATATCGTTGGATTGGATTTCTTTTCTGCGTCTATTAGTCTATATTTCGTGATAATCTGAGCACTTTTTTGGCGCTTAAGCACTGCAAAAGTATGGTATTTATCATAATACTTACGTTATACAAGTTATGATTAATTTTAAGTCGTTGTCAGTTTAGTATTTTTCTTTACTGACAACAGACATTTCAATTTTGTTCAGCAACTCAAAATACTGTAGTTTGAGTAATTGATGTCATTTAGTATTTTTTGCCGGACGTAAATACTAGCTTATATGTAGATGAGTAAATTTGCTTTACGTAGAAATTGATGAGCATGGCGCGTTAGTATATTTTGTCTTCGCAGTTTTCTTAGAGGGAACGGTTTTAGTAACTTTGCTTTACATATCTAATTATTTGAGTTTCTATTTAGAATCTTTTACATTCAATGAAGTCGAATAATTATTTTACTAGGTATGGACTATTTTACTCGACAAAATATTAATAGTTGCTTTAGCATTTAGATGTGTGAAAAACGGACAAAAATATTCAGTTAAGTATTTTGAAATTAAATTTAGTTTTGATTATGATTCGATAAAATTCAAAAAGATTTTATCTTCTTCAAGAATTTCGAAGTTTGGCTAATTTGTATAAAATTTACAAGGAAACACTGATACGTGAATATAAAGAGATAGTGGGAGAAAGAGTTTTTCAAAATATTTTTCGAGAATTTAATATAGAATTTCATATCCCACGTAAAGATAAATGTGCTAAGTGTGTGCGTTTCGAAAAAGAAAACGGAGAAAGGGAAGAAGAAAGAAGCGAAGAAAAATTAGCTCATCTCAAAGACAAAGAAGAAACTTATGAAAGATTTCAAGCACATCAGAAAATTCAAGATAAAAACATACTTTGCGTGTCCTTTGATTAAAAAAATTTTTAAATACGTCATATTGCCAAATTATGTTATTATACTACAGTCGCAAATTAGCTGTATATAATCTTACTTTTCATGAGTCCAGAACTAGAGAAGGCTATTGTTATTCTTGGACTGAGACAGAAGGCAAACGTGGAGCTAACGAAGTGTGCACCATCTTAGAAAAATATATCAAGATGGTAGCCCATCGTAGGTCAGTCAGACATCTTTTTTTCATAGCGATGCGTGTCCCGGACAAAATAAAAACAGAATTGTTCTTGCATGCATTCATACTTGTCTGCAAAATTGCAAGAACATTGCCAGCATTCAAATGAATTATCTCTTGCCTGGTCGTAGTTAAATGCCAGTGGATTCGATGCATTCTGTAATAGAAAAAGCGTAACAAATACAATAATTTGGGCACCTTCACAATGGGCAACTGTTTTTACGCCAGCCCGAAAGAATCCTAAGCCTTACCATGTGGAAATATTAACACATAACGATTTTTATGGTTGGGATGTTGTCGGAGATAAATACTTTAAAGGTAATCTGACGGGGAAAATATCGAAGGTAATTCTAATGTTGACTTTTCTCGATCATAAAGTAATAGCCATCAGACTATGTATTGTAACCTAATTACATTTTATTTAATTTGCAGGTACATACAGCGACATTTAAGAAATCTGAGCCACAGAAAATTGTAATCAAATATACAATGACGACAGATGGTCCAGTAGAATAAATAGAAATAACAAACAAAAACAAAAATCTACAACTTAAAAAAATTACAAAACTCGATTGCCTATATCAAAGAAGAAATACAAAGATTTGTGGAAACTTTGTACATCAAAGATAATTCCTGAAATGTATCACTATGAATATGAAAATTTTCCTTGTGCCGTTAATGTTCAGGACACCCTTCAAGATACGGATGTCGAAGACTTTATCTAATTATAAAACTTAAAAATTATTATAAATTTAAAATTTATTTTACACAATAATTATACTCAGGTTTAGTAGATTTTTAATACCATTTAAGTATTATTTTCCAAACTGCATGATTAGATACAACTTTTTTTTTTACAAGGTATTCAAATCTACTAAGTATATCAATTTTATCTTTTCGAAAAATAATAGGTTACTTAATACATAATTATTATTGTAGATTAATAAATAGTCATGGGATACTCATTCCAATCTACCTGTCCGGTAGTTGTGGTATAGTATACGGGTATGCGACCCCGGCTTCCCTAGCTATTACTGTCCTGTCCCTTGCCCTCCTGGATGGTAATATCCTACATTTCCTATTTTCCACTCTAACTTACCAATCTTCCTTGTCACACCACCTATCCTTCCCTTTCCCTATTCCTACCCTCTCCGCCAATCCAACGTCTGCCGCGCGGATGGATGCATGGCTAGGGGCAAGCCTAGTCGTTAGCGTGCCACACTGCCCTGGGACCGGGCGACCCCAGAATTAGGCCAGCCTTACCTGGCATGCGGGGCTCTGCTGGGGACAAACCTTCCTCGCTATTCGGGAAAGCAATGGAGAATAATAAAATAATTTAATTAACCAAAATGGCGGCGATGTGGTTCGCCACCCATCACGTCTCGTTTTTTCGGAAGGCGAAAAGCGGCCCACGGAGAGCCGCTTCGCTACGTTGAATGTAAGAGGAGGAATGGATGGTAAGATAGATGAAGTATGTCAGATGATGGATGAACGATGCATAGATATTTTGTGCGTGAACGAAACCAAGAGGAAAGGATGTGACACCACGTTTCATGGCCTCTACACGGCATACTGGTCGGGAGTCCCCAAGCCAGCCGAGGTAGTCAGGAGTTGGTGTGATTCTTTCATCTCGAATAGTGGAATGTGTGATGGAGCAGGAATGTGTAAGCCAAGACCTCTGGATTAGGTTAAAAGTCGGACTCACTCGCTTGTTTATCCTTGGGGTCTATGCACCGACGGATCTGCGCGGAGGTGGGTCATTGAAAGCCCAACAAGAGAGAGAGGAATTTGGGATAGCATGAGAGGTCTTGAATAAATGCGGAGAAAATGAACAGATCGTGATGTTAGGGACTTTAATGGGTGGGTTGGAGTAAAGCGTGATGGGTATGAAGGAGTTCTGGGTACGTTTGGGGACGAGAGAGTGAATGACAATGAGAAACCTGCTTGAATTATGTTTGAATGGATCTGTGCGTGGCCAACACAATGTTTGACCACAAAAGATCCATTTGTATACAAGAGATGAGGTGAGTCTAGAAGTATGATTGATTTTGTAATTGTGGATGAAAGACTGAGGAAGAAAGTGCTAGACACTCGGGCATACTGCGGGTAGGCCTCGACACAGACCACTTCCTGGTTATAGCCCGAATGTGGCCTCTTTAAACGGTGGCGACACCGAGGCCGAGCCTACGAGTGTTTTGGACAGAGTAAAAGTGGAAAATCTACTAGAAAAAGAAAAGAAAGACGAGTATGTAGAGAAACTGAAAGAAAGTTTTAAAGGCATAGAAGAGATAGGTGTGATTGAAGATTTGTGGGAGACATTTAAGAAAGGGTCGAATGTTGCTATTGAGGTATGGGGTAGCTAAAGAAGGAAAGGAAGAAAGAACTGTAATGTGTGATGGATAAAGATGTACAAAGGGTTGTGCAAGAAAAGAAGAAAGGTGGAGTTGGATTGGTTAGCAACAAAAGCTAACCAAAAGTTCAAAAGGCAACGGATGACGAGATAAAGGAAGCAAGAACGAAGTATAAAAGATTGAAATCAGCAGCGAAAGAAGTTGTGTCTAGAAAGAAAGAAGAACGAAAGGATGATTTCGATAGGAGGCTCACTGAAGATTTCAGTCAAACTTCAAGTTTTTCTGAAATCCATCAAAACAGCCAGAGGAAAACTTCTACCTCGGAGCTGAGTACAATCAGGAGTCAAGATGGGAGCATTATAAAGGAGAAGAATGTGTGTTAAAGAGATGGAAAGAATATTTTGAAAGTTTGTTTGAAAGAGAGGAAGTGCAGGTACAGCATCCGGCACCTTCCATGGAAACTAATATAAATGTTGATGAAAGTGAAATAAGCATGGATGAAATAGTGAAAGCGTTGAAAAGTATGAGATAAGTTAAGGCTGCAGGGTGTGACAGGATTACCGTCGAGATGCTGAGGGCTGGACAGGGCATAGTGGCTAGTCAGCTGTACCGCCTTGTCAATTTGTGCTGGCGAAATGGGCAAGTACCGGGAGACTGGTGCAAAGCCGTAATCGTGCCATTGTATAAGGGAAAAGGGTCACGGCAGGACTGCATAAATTACCGCGGTATAAGCCTTCTCAGCGTCGTCGGTAAATTGTATGCGAAAGTGTTAATTGAAAGGGTTGTGAATTAAACAGACGAAAAGTATGGGATGCACAAGGGATTTAGAAAGGAATGGGATGTATGGATCAGGTCTTTCCTTGCGGTGCATAGCCGAAAAGTGTTTGGCTAAAACAAGACGGTCTATTGCGCATTCGTGGATCTAGAAAAGGCCTGTGATAGAGTAATGAGGAATAAATTGTGGTCAGCACTGTCCGTGAACTGTGTGAGCAGTATCCTCATACGAGCACTGCAACTTTATAGGGATTCTAGTGCTTGTGTAAGGATAAACGAGGCATACACTGAATGGTTTAATATCGAAAAGGTGTTAGACAGGGATGTAGCGTCATTGTGGCTGTTTAATCTGTTCATGGACAATTGCATGACAGATTTAAAAGAGAATGAAAGTGGGTTGAGAATGAATGAGTTACTCGTCAAATGTTTTCTCTATGCTGATGACCAAGTACTACTTGCGTCTTCGGCCGAGGAGTTGCAGGAGATGGTAACTGCTATGAGTGGAGCTGTTAGAAAGGAATGAAGATGAATGTAAAGAAGACGAAAGTGATGGTGTTTGAAAGAGATGAGGCAGTGACAGACTGCAATATCGTGATTGAGATGAACAAATTGAACAGGTGAAGGAGTTTGTATCTGGGTTCAAAGTTTACAAGAGATGGAAAGTGTGAGAGTGATATCGAAAGAAGAGTGAATGCAGGAAATATGGTGAATTGAGCCTTGCACCTTTATGAGCAGTCGGAAGTTGTCTAACAAGGCTCGTTTGGCTGTGCATGAGGGGTGTTGGTTCCGACACTCATGTACGGAAGAGAAAGTTGGTATGGCAGAAGAAACTTGAAAGCAGAATAAATGCAGTTAAGATGAGAGTTAAGAAGTATGATAGAGTTAAATTGAGTGACAGGATAAGAAATAGTGAGATAAGGAAACGTTGTGATTTGAAAGAAGATGTAGTGACAAAAATTGAGAAAGGTATGCTGAGATGGTTTGGCCATGTCGAGAGAATGAATGAAGAACGATTGACGAAAAAAGTGTATAAGGCGAGTGTGAATGAAAGTGTTGGAAGGGGTAGACCCAGGAGGACGTTTCTCGACCAAATCAGGGACGTCTTGAAAAAAGGCCAGGTCAAGAGTACCCTAAACCGAAGAGCATGTATGAAGGGAATAATGAAAGTGGACGAAGCGAAACAAGTATGTAAGGATCGTAGCAAGTGGAAAGAAGTGGTCTCTGCCTACCCCTACGGGAAAGATGCGTGATTATATGTATATATGTATGTAATAATAAAATTGTGTTGCGTGCCACATGTTTGCTACAAGTAACCAAGTTTTAAAACTGTCAAAAAACTGTATGTAATTTTTTTATTATTATTTTTCATTAATAGTGATTACTAAGCAAGCTGTATTTATTTTGTTTTTTCCTTCTTCAACCAATACAGTAAAAAGATTCAATCTAACTCGAAATGGGAATTATACTATTCTTATTTATATTGTTTGCTGCTAGTACAATTGTTAGCACAAGTACTGTGTATGTCCGATAAGAAAAAAATATTTAAATTTAAATCATAATTATGTCTTATACATAAGTCTTTTTGACATAACAATGGTACCAACTTTTAATACTATACATCGCTTTTCCGTACGGTCTTGTGACATGTTATAATGTTTAAGTACTATTATCCTGAGACCGTTATCAACCCGTAATGCGTTTTAGTACTTTTTCCTTTCATACATTGGAAAGGACGTTAGTTCTTAGTATTTAAAAAAAATATTATGGAGATAAGTAGTTTCTCCTTACGAAGTGTACAGAGCAAATGTACTAAACTGACAGCTATCTTCTGAATTACAAGAAATATACAGAATATCTCGATTCCAGTACGTAGATAATAGGGTCATGATTTTTTTTTGCTTTTTATTGTATTTCGATTTCTTAATTAGAAAAAAAGATAAGCCCGGTTTTGTAAAAAAAAAACTTAAAATGGCTTTACTGTAAAATGCCCTTTTGGAGTTTAAGTAGTGTTGGCTTTCCAGTGACGATATAAAGTTGATATCTGTTATAATGATTTTTAAAATATTTTCTGTATATAGTTTACATCATATTTTAAGAAATCGTAATTTAAAAAAAAACTAACATATTTTTTCGATGGATGTAAAAGAAATATAACTATTAGAGATGTAACTATATAAACTTCTTTGTAAATTTAAATAATACTTAAAATTATAATTTTAAGATACATATATTTTACTTGTATTCATATAACAATAACATATTATACAAGTTATGTTAAAATTAGGTAATCGTAATACGATGTAATCGCAAACGTTTCCATATACGTACTTTGGTAATTAAAACAAAGGTGTCACAAATCGCTTACGCGGCTTGGATTACAATTTGTATTTTCATCTGTGTATGATAATGATTACGTTGCTTAACATTGACTTCTTTGTTCTATTCATCTTAATATGAAATGTAATAATTTATTTTCGGTTTTATATTTATTGAACTTTCAAATCATAACCTTTTAACATTTGTAATTCATTATTTTCTGGGAAAATAGTAAAGTTTTAATACCTGTCATAGTTGTGTGGATTATGAAAATAATTACTTCGTTTAACGATTTTGCAACTCATTATATTATGTATACAATTAATTAATTTAAATTTTGTTGTGCCCATATTGTGAGCCTCAATCCCTGACTGACAATGATGTAACTAAATATTATACGAGACTATAATATTTATAATATAATAGTCTCGTATAATATTTAGTTACATCATATTATATATATATATATATATATATATATATATATATATATATATATATATATATATATATGTATATATAACATAAATTTGTAAAAGATGCAAGTAAATTTATGGATAAGTTACGGAATAAGTACATAATTGTGAATAAAAAATATTGATAGAAATATAAATAAAAAGTGTGGCATAGGTAATGAAAAATTATCGAAGGTTAGCATATCCACATACAATCGGCCTGATCAGCTGAAAGTTTGGAAAACCTAATAACCGATTAGTTTTTAAGGTTGTTCGGAAACGATTAAATGCGGTATAAGTTTTAATGTATTGTTAATGAAGGAAATGAGAATTTATTATGAATTTTAAAGGAATATTGTCTATTATCTTGATCATGTATGTGCGCGAGCCGTGTACGTGAAAGCGTAAACGTACGAAAGTGGGAGGTGTAGTGTAGCCCCCACGACAGTATATATTAGTGTTAAGGTAGAATAAGTTGAATTAGTATAATTAAAGTCTTGAACTGAACAACACGTCTTATCTTCTTAATTCACACCTTTTTTATATTACAGGTATTTCCCGCCTAGTCGTAGCGGGGAAGCTTAGTAGCCATGGCTTGGTCACCCGCGGTGAACTAAGAGGAACCTACATGGCTGGCCCGACGTGTAGGGCCAGCCCGAGGAGGCCACTCCGAGTAAGCTTGGCGAGCCCACTTCGGATGTTAATTATGTGGTGGGCTGCGGCGAGAGGGGTGCCCTCTCCCCCTACCACTGCAGCCGAGGTGAAGTCGCGGAAGTGGAGGAGTGTTGGTATGGCGATTCGTCACTCGCCCTATCCTCCGCGACTCTGACGGGGCCGCACCGTTAATTAATGCGGTGGTGGTGGGGCTGCGTGGGGGGGGGAGTATCGGTATTGCGAGGTGCCGCTCTCCCTACCCTCCGCAGCCGAATCTTGGTTGGCGGCGGAGCCATAGACCAGATACGCCGCTGGGTCAGGAAGACTAGTGGTTCTAAGTGCTCGTATTTCCTGACCCCATGGCCTTCGCGTATCGGACACTGGGCGTCTTTTGCGCAGGTGTAGTTCGAGCCCGTGGAGGAAGGCTCGCCATGTGTTCTGGTGCGCCTTACCTGGGAAGGAGAGTCCTCTCCCGAGGAGAAGCCTTCATGGGGCGGCTGGCGCTGGTGGAGGGCGCTGGTGGGGCCGCAGATGTATGTGAAAGCGTTCCCGTGTACCAGCCAATATGCGACGAAGGTGGAGCACCATGGGGTTTTAGTCGGTCCGAGTCCGATATAACCCGTCCTTGCCCCCGCGAGGCGGGTATTCGTAGGCATTTGCCTATGTAAAAAAAGGCGGTTACTCGAATTTTGCTGCTAAAATTCTCATAACGGATTCTATTATATAGAGATACTCCGAGCATAACCATAAATAATTGCTGAGCAACCTTCAGCTTTTTTGCGGCCAGTGGTGTAGGAGCACGTTACATATTATGCCATCACTGATTACATGCACTGGTTGTACCTACATTCTTGTTTGAGGAAATTGTTTAAAGTGATATGGTGTTCTTTCATTTGAGAATATTGTTTCGAGTAGGTCGGTATAGTTGTTCAATATATTTTAAATTCAACTTTCATTAGTATTGAATGTATAAAATTCTTGACATTGTGATCTCTCAACTGATTCGTGAATTTTATACGATGAAATAAATTTTCAATTTTGTAGAAAAAAGCCCTGTGTTTTGCAAAACCGTCTTCAAGCTATTACGTCCTATTGTTGCTTTGGTACTAAATCTTCATTTCACCAATGTACGGCAGTAACGTTTTCTGAGTTCGAATTTTTGTTTTTTTGTTTTTTTTGTTTTTTCTCAGTAGCAGTCTGGAGTCAGATAGTTGTCGGTGTTTCATCCACGTGTTACAAAAAAGCACGAATAGCTGTTGGTTCTGCGTCTGATTTCTGTCCGGTAATTTAGTGTCGCCGTCCCATTGGACTATAAGAGTAAGGGGAAAAAAGAGTGCACCTGTGCTTGCGCACATGCCCTTCCACTTTAATCCTGTTCTACACAGATGGTTTGTTTCCGTTGAGATTGACCACCGCGACCAAGATTCGGTCTGGAAGACATTAAATAAAAACCTTTCATCAGAAGACTAGACATTATTTACGTGGTAGAGCCACGCTGTAGCTATATTATGGTTGTATGCACGAATGGGTCGGCTTGACTGGGGAAGGACCACGCTCTCGAAGAATACCAGCGTAAAATGATAGCTTAATGCTGGTGTGTTTTGTATGGTAAGTTAAGAGAACCCCTTTTTACTGTAAAATAGGAATTCCATATTCGTATCGTGAATGTAGGGAACCGGAGACCGTTTTTACTGGAGACGAGGCATTTCATCTTAGTCCTCAGGGGTGACAACTGCAAATTGATTCTTTATCAAGAATGAATGTAGAAATGGCCACAGTATCCACTTCCCATCAGATAGACTGTGTGCTTGATTTTTACCCTTATTCTATAAAATAAAAAATAAATCGATATAATAACCATATAACTATAATAACCCATCCCTTTATTAATAAACTACGTTAATCAGTCACAGGTACGTTTAAACATTAATAGATTGTTGTTATTTAGCAAATAGGTTAGATCAGGACATGCCGCGTTTTTGGTAGCTCGAAATAGTGTCGGCTATACGTTACTTGCATTTTCAGGAAAATATATCGGATTGAAAAATATTTTAAAGAAACATAAAATAAATTAAAAACTAGATCCATAGGTTTCCCCTCATCTACCCTTTTTGATCGCCTACAAGCCAATGTAATATGAAGTTTGTAGGAATCTGAACTAAAATTTTCAGTTAAAGCTTTTAAGCTGAAAATTTTAGTTTAACCTTTGTGATATTAAACACCATCTCAAGTATTGGCCTTGGTTGCATGGCATGCTTCAATGGTTACTCTTTTAAAGTATTCCCTTTGTGAAACTAAATATTCGCTGGACATACACGTCCTTACTGTTAAACTTATTTTAATAAATAAATAAAAAATACTTAAACAAATACAAGAAGAGCCAATAGTACTTTAAGAGTAAGATGGGTATTTTTTAATAAGTAAAGATACATTTTATAAGTCCCCCTGCTGGTCACATTAATCTATCTATCCATTACGGCCTATAAAAGTCCACTGCTGAACATAGGCCTCCCTCAGAGATTGCCTCATGGGGAATTTTGCCATAGTTGCCACGCGGTTTGCAACCGCAGTTTTTTTAATTATTTTGAGTTGTTATCAGGTAGATGCTGCTGCCCATCTCCTGTTTCATTTACCCTGTGTCGCCTCTTACGGCACTCTCGGGAAGATATGGGGTAGTGGATATTCTTACACCACCACTACACGGTATTTATCTTAGAGTATAAATAATCTTATAAATACTCTAAGGTATTTATTTATTTACTTAACTTCATACAACATGATGTATAGGCGCACTCAATGCCTGAGGTTTTCTCTACAGTCAATCTTTGAGTGATGCAGAAGTAAAAATGTGTAAAATGTAAAAAGATAGATATATTAATTAATGTAAATAAATAGTTTAAGTGTTAGATGGGTATTTTTAAAAGAGTAAAGTTACAGTATATGCTAGTCCTATAGCTGGGCACATACTTCCCCCAATTTCTGAGGGACATTTGAAGCAAGTAATTCGCCGCGCTAGTCCAAAGCATTTTAGTAGACTTTACATGACTTAGGAAAACTCTTTGTGCATCATTTAATTAGGTTGTCTGTTTGTCTGTATTTTTTTAAAGTACACAAGTGATATATAATTATAATTAATACTCTTCGTAATTAACATACCCATTTCCACTGACTCATCATCATCATTATACATACCTTCACATGTCCACTGCTGGACATAGGCCTTCCCCAAGGAATGCCACAAAGCATGGTCCTGAGCCACCTGCATCCATCGACTTCCTGCATGTCTTACCAGGTCTTCACTCAGCGTGAAGCAGCTTAATGCTGTTGTGCTTTGTATGGTGTATGTGTGGAGAACCGGAGATCCTATTTACCGTAAATAAGATATTCTATCTTAGTGCTTAGGGGTGAAAACGCATCTGCATTTTGAATCTTAACTGAGGATCGATGTAGATATCTAAAGGCCACAGCATCCACTTACCATAAAGTGGACTGTATGCTAGTTTGTCAGCCTTGTTTTTTAAAAAAAATATTATTTGTACATATTTAATTAAGTTGTCGTAAGTAATTGATATATAATTATTGTAAGCACTCATCGTATTGAACATTTATTTCACCATGACAACTAACCTTAAAAATGTTTGTGCAAGGAGTTGATTAGAAAAGTAGTCGAATGGCTTTTGTGAATAATTAACATTATGCTACTTTCGCTATTACTAATATATCGATTTCACCTTTTTTGCTATAAGTAATGTGTCGATTTTACTAAGTACAGGTTACTTACTACTTGTACTAAATAAATGATAAATTTTAAATATGATTGATCGTTTTGGCGCGTACAACCAAATTTTATACCTATTTATTATAAGCCTGCTTAAATATAATCCCACTTAGTGGTAAGTGGTGGTAGTTCTTGGTATTCGTTCTACTATCTTAGCGTAATAAAGCCTGTTGACTCTTATCATACAAGTTTTAATCGGAGGGAAAGACAGACGCTGGCAAACTATTGCACTCCTTTGCTGTATGCATTAGCAGCTAAGCGCTATCCGTAAATTTCACTGTATGAGAGCAACCAGGGTTTGATCCCGTCGACACCAATGAAATCTAAATTCTATCTATCTTTAAAGCCCAAACAAAAAATATTTAAAATGTATATAAAATACTCGCGATACGCCCCGGCTTCGCATGGGTGATTTCTGGATCTCGACAACAGCACCACCTACAGGGTCCAATTGATAATCTAAACTATTCTCGATTCAACTTAATCATACACAAAATTTCATTAAAATCGGTCCAGCCGTTTAGGAGGTTCAGTCCTATTCCACGGACAGAAAAATTATATATATAAAGATTTCGAAGACTTGCGAGGTTCGTCAACTTGCACTGGAGCATTGCGGAAGACTAATTGCTTCATAATCCTCTCAAAAATTAGAGTCGACCTATGGCCAACCGACATCGGCAATGGGATGTAAATAAACTGTAAATTTACATTTTAACTTTTTACAGGTGGCATTTTATACCTCCAGACCATATGTGTAAGCAGTACTCCATGTCCGACCGGATTTGGGCTTCCTATAAACTAAAAAACTGCCTCTCACGAAGTACCGCCACGTTTTTGCAAGGACACCTAGCTTTTTTGCTGCTTCTTCGCCCTTGGACACAATAAATAATTTAAAAGTATTTTATCATCCAGCGTCGCTACGCATGCAAAATGCGCCATGTGGTTTATTTTAATTGGTTCCTGATGCCATTTTGTTCAATATTCAAAGGCGCATGTGCCTGTAAAACCCGTTTTGTAGCATCACTGTCAGTTCAAAAAATAAATCTAGCAATCAAATCACTCTATGTGCATAACGGGCACATAGGGTAAATTCACTTCTGAGCACGTCTCGTGGAATTGCGCCTGCGGATTTTTGCAGACAGATCTGAGTAAGTGATGTAATGGAAGCGGGCATGTAGCAAAGTTTATAAACTTTTCGGTGTTGGTTTTTCATTATAAAATATATTAAAGTGTTTCCTTGTAAAAACAATGATACATTAGCAATAAATAATACTTATTACCTACTTTGGCTTAACCTCGATACCTGTAAGTATCCCACTCATTTTAACATCGTGCGAAGTTGGTCTTTTTTTTATTTTATTTTTTTAAGTTGGTACTATATTGGTTTATGCACGTATAAAAAAGTGCGCTTCGCGTCGTGTCTCGATTTGAATTAACCCTAAAGCTCTTGTGATTACTGTATTGTAACTGTTACAGGCAGGCGTAACGCTTAACACCTTTTCATACGTGGTAGAGTCATGTTGCAGCTATATTATGGTGGAAGCATGAATGGGTCGACCGGGGAAGGACCACGTTCTCACAGGATACTAGCTTAAAATAGTAGCTCAATGCTGCAGTGTTTCGTATGGTAAGTGTAGAAAGCCTGAGATCCATTTTACTGGATACGAGGCATTCCATCTTAGTCCTCAGGGGTGAAAACGCATATGCATTTTGATGCTTAATCGAGGATAGATGTAGATGTCTATGGGCCACAGCATCCACTTACCATCAAATGGGCTGTACGCTCGCTTGTCACCCTTATTATATAAAAAAATTTGCTCCGAAATCTTTTGTCCTGTCACTTGATTGCATATAAATATGACTTTTAATTGCACAGGTTCACCAAAGCAAATTAAAAATAATGCGTTACAGTAGAGCACAGATGTTAGTCTCTATGGCTAATAAAGAAAACATCCAAGAAAAACCAATTTAATCTACATTACAACATGAGTCTCATTACAATTTCAGTTCCAATAGGCTACTGCAAGATCTAAATTACAATAATACTATGACGCAGTTTGACAACAGTCTTTTTTGATGGAAATACCCAGTACATTAATAATTACAGACCCCGATTCTTAAAACATTAACGAAACGTTTGAGATAGAATAGCGCTCTACATTCCCTTAAACTACAACTGATAAGACTTTCGTTGCAGAAATAGTCAGTACATTCTCAAAAACTGACTGTATGCGATAACATATCCCTGATAATGCAACCAGAAATAGTAGCAGTAGCTTTAAACTCTCTAGAAAACATAAATACAGCTGAAATGGTGTTCACGTATTTAGACCATGCTCAAGAGTCGAAAGTTCCAATGAACATCGAATTTCCATTTCCTTAAGAACAAGCATTACAAGCGGTACATGATTAAACATTACTGAGTCAGAAGAAATTATACCAATGACAGTCGATCGTATTATTAATTCTGAAAATCAGAGTAGATACATAGTGAGTAGATACATAGTGAGTAGACACACAAAACTAACTCTATTCAGAGCAACAAAATAGCATATTATATTAAGAACAAAAGAAAGTACAACCGAGTTTTAAGAGTACATGGCAAAGAGTATAATGGTCTTATAAAGGCAGGGGAACTATGATCCAGACTAAGAAACCTCAAAGACTGCTTCAAGAAGTTTCCTGCAAGCATGGCTCTGAAGCCTGCGTTAGTTAAAACTGTGCTACAGGCCTCAGATTTTCCCATCTATTGTCTAAGTATTATAATGTATATTAGTATTGTAAAGAAATATGTTAGTTAAAAAATAATATAAAAAGTAATAATATGGTACTAATTTTATTGTAAGGACAAGTTGCGCGCACGCGCTGTGTGTGTGTGTGTGTGTGTGTGTGTGTGTGTGTGTGTGTGTGTGTGTGTGTGTGTGTGTGTGTGTGTGTGTGTGTGTGTGTGTGTGTGTGTGTGTGTGTGTGTGTGTGTGTGTGTGTGTGTGTGTGTGTGTGTGTGTGTGTGTGTGTGTGTGTGTGTGTGTGTGCGTGTGTGTGAGTGTGAGTGTGTGTGTGTGAGTGTGTGTTATTAAGTGATCTTCGTGAACAAATCATTAGTCGCATCGTAATTCAAGCCGTTAAGAGTTTGTTTTAGGATTTTCTTAAATTCGTGGTTATTAAGATTAATAACAGTTTTAACATTTCTGTTAATAACAGTTTTAACTTTGTTAAATAATTTATTATAGATCATTGGTGCACAAAGGTTGTAGTTTCTTCTTACAAACACGGTCCTGACACGGTAATCTTGTTACTCGTTTGTTACTATTAGGAAGACCAGGCACAAAAAGGCGGTGACATCTACGGAGACAGTAATATACAAATAATTTACGTACTGATAACATACCGCACCGCTTGTACAGGTCATATGTGGGGTATTTAAAAGGCAATCGCATCATAACTTTTAGGACGGTGAGTTGCACACGCTCTAGTAGTATGAGGTGTGTCTTTTCTGCGCACCCCCAGACGCAAATACAATATAAAATAATGCTCTCACACAGGGACCTATTGGTTAGCAAAAGAACATCATAACTATCCACATCACGTAAATTTTTAAATATATAAACTAGCCTCCTTGTTTTACTCGCTAGAGCAGTTACTTGTGGGACCCAGCTAAGACCTTCATCAACAATAACTCCCAAATACTTTATTTACACACGTGACAAATAACCACAATTACACGTGGCAGGTACCCGCAGTAGCCTGTTACATGGGTGAGTATGGATTTGAATCTGGAAGTTATTGCCAGGCCGAGAACTGGTTGATATACCAAAACAAATATACTTTGTTTTTGCAGTATTCAGCGTGAGAAAGCTGTCTTCAAGCCAAGGCGTTACAGTTTTTATCCCTTTTTCAGCGAGGCTCCTAACATTACTTCAAGATGTGCCATGAAACAAAAGTACTGTATCATCTGCAAACATAACGATGTCAAAACCCTTTAACTGCAACTTACGTAGGTCATTTATATAGGCGAGAAAGAGAGTCGGGCCTAGCGTACTGCCTTGAGGCACACCGAAATGGCAAACAGCGCTGTTGCTTACATGTTCCTTGATCCTGACTACTTGTGGTCTGTTACTTAAGTAAGACCTGAACCATTGCAGTGGCACACCTCTAGTACCCAGGTTTTCTAGCCTTGTCAATAGTATAGGGATCGACACCGTGTTAAATGCCTTTTGAAGATCTAGAAAGACACCGATACACCTTTCATTTTTGTCTAAGTAAGAGCTCACTGAGGACGTGAGAAGGAGGACAGCATCCTCAGTGGATTTGTTATTTCCTGAATCCGTATTGGTTTGGGCTTAACATGTCAAATTTCTTGAGATAGCTAACCAGTCTACTGTTTACAATTTTTTCTAGGACTTTAGAGAGAGTTTGCAACAATGAAATAGGTCTGTAATTCGACGGTAGACTTTTTTCATCATCTTTATAGATAGGTGTAATTAAAGCCTTTTTGAAGATGTCTGGGAAGACACTGGTTTTTAAGCTAAGGTTTATTAGATAAGTTACAGGTTCAACAATATAAGGACATGCATATTTTATGATGTGTGATGTTATACTGTCCCAAGAAACGGCCCCAGGAAACGGTCCATAGTTTAATTATCTGACAGACATTTGGTTTTCACTATGGATTTACAAAGTTGTTAGTATCGTCTCAATATTACAAACAGGAACTTCAGCTTCACACTTTAAAAATTTACATCAAATACACAAAAAATTTACATATGTTTGCTTCCCATGAAGGTGACGGTGGCGTTACTGCCAATGAATTTGTTAAATGCATTGTACAACAAAACATACAACAACAAATATTCTTGGAGAAGGGTCTTACAATGATGAAGGTGGATACTGTACATTCAACTCCAGAAAAATGTTTTAGTCCACTGTTGTACCGGAAGATTACGTAATGAGCATTCGAAAGACGAGACTGAGTCAACCATATATTATCAGACATGTGGACTATAAGTTTTTAAAAACTTTGAGCAATACTTAGCAATTCCACATCGATACGTCCCGGGAAAAAAGCAGATGATCCCACTGTGGCAAATATTAGATCACTGTTGTACAAGAACGGTGAAGCTTTCTACAAAATGAGGCACGATGAAATGGAATGATGTATTTTACCGCAGAGGAGGAAGACTGATTGGTACGAGGAAACTCAGTATTTTTATACTGCCCGAGAAAAATTTAAAAGAGTAAATTTGAGAGTTTACAATCACCTTTCATGCAACGTGATTAAAATTTTTTACGACAATCATACATCTTAGATTAAAATAACTGTTTTGTAACTTAGATTACAAAGTGATTTCAAAGTTTTCTAAATGATTAATAAGAACCAAATGTTATATTTTGATTTATGATTTCAGTCTTTGTGAAACGAATTTTGAAAATTTATTGAATTTTTTTTTTAATGTTGGTATTTATTTTCTTTTAGGTTAAATGTATTTTTAGGTGATATATTTTCTTAGGTTAGCTATAATGAACCAAACAGTTTTCTTTTAGTTAAAAAATACTTCAAAAATTACCTATTTTATTATTTTGAAATGGTTTCATAAATACCATAATATGTAACATACAGGGAAAATATATATATCTAGTAGAAGAATAATTCCGTTATGTGACAAAAATTACTTATTAGAGCATATTTACGGCGCAAAAATAATCAGCTATGTGCCCGAAATTGACAAAAAACCTAGCACTCAGAGTATAATCGTAAAAAGCGAAAAAAAAAACATGTCAAAACGATACCAAGTCGAATTTTCTACATTATCTGGTTTTCCAATTTATGAGTCGTTAGCAAAATAATGCAAAATTTTCAAAATAAATGTTTTTTGCATAGCGGATTTAGCATGCGCAGTGACACATTATTCCAAATTCCAATGAATTTCTATCTAGCATTATTTGCAACCATATTGGGATTCATCACCGGTACACAGTGTCAGAGTTCGAACAATATCTTATATGCTTATAACAAACATCCATATGCATGTTTGTATTTTTCAACTGTTATAAGTCAGTTCTTGACTACTATCTTACCTCATTGTAAGTAATATAGCCGAACACTTTAAGCGGCACTGACTTAACAAAAGTTTATTCACTCTTGCCTTAACAACAGCCATATTGTTATCGGATATAAAAGACGGATGCTGCTAAATAATTTCATTCTATTGCTGTACGCATTACAAACGACAAAAGTCAACGTAGCCTATCTTTTATTTAATTATCCACAGCTCAATTCCAGCAATGATTTCAGCTCACTAATTGATTAATTGTATTGGCTCTAATTCATATGGAGTACAAAGAAATAAATGTATTAGGTTAGCTATTGTAACAAAGAAAACAACATAGAGAAAAGCATGGACTGAGCTTGATGTACAAAATAAGAACTAAGAGGCCCTTGCACAAAGTCGAAACGTAGGATTTTTGAAAATTAACATAATCGGGAAAGCGTTGTTATGTAAATATATTTGTGGCGAATTGCTAACGATCTGTTTATTATATTTTCTTGTACTTTATGTTGTAACGCACACATACTTTTCCATCCATCATGAGTGCATATGAGGATGTACCTCTTTCGGCTACATCAGAAGTGGAATATCGCCTACATATAATCTTCGAATAATGTGATGAAGGCGTGGTACCGTGTGGATTGCTCGTGAATGAAAGTATGCTGTCATCGTGGAACGCCGCGGGCAGATTATTTAACGCTGCTGCCGGCCGACATTTGATGCGTGAGGGAAGTTAATTTGTCTTAAATATTGATTTGAAAAAAATAGTTTTTTAGTAATAAGTGGTTAACTTTTTAATTGGTTGAGAGAAATGCCTGAAAGCCAAGCTTATTTCAATTGACTAACCTGAGTCTATTTGGGTGTTTAATGAACCTGTTAAATTGTAGAGTTGCTTACTTCATTTTATTTTGTGTTATGACTATGTCAACAGCCATACTGTAGCCGTAGCTCAAAGAGTGGGTGCGGTGCGCGTGTGGTGTTGGTAGAGGTCTAGTTTAGTCGTCGTTGAGACGTAACGGGGATGACTGAACATAGAGATGAATGCTCGTAAAAAGTAAAATGAGGTGTAGTATACATTTGTTTCGTAGCGAACGATTAAAAAGTTTATGGCTCTTGGCCATTTTATTTTGTGATAATAAGTAAAGTTTACTTTGAATTGATCTAATTGAAGTAGAAATAAGTATTGAAGAAGTTACCGGAGGTATTTCCAAGCGTTCATATTCTTAGGCCCGTATTAATAAACGTTACTCAACGACGAACTCAAGTGCGTAATCGTTTGATACGCCCTCATTATGAAATCAGCATCTCAAGATCGTTGCTTATTAATAAACACATAAAAACAGTATCTCAAAACGCTGTACTTAGGAATACTGTTCTGTGACTTGCACTCAAGTATACACACTTGAGAGTCGAGTTTCGTTTATTAATCAGTGTGGCACTCAGCTGATATCGTAAACCTAAACCGCATCTTGAGATATGTTTATTAATAAGATCATAACCTCAAGATTGTACTCAAGCGTGTGTACTTGAGCTGAGTATCGTTTATTAATACGGGCCTTAGTCACTTGTTATTACTATTTGGTCGCATTGCACGAATTGGTGCGTAGTTGTAACTGCGATTTACTTGTGAGTCATTCAGGAGTGATGAACATCTGATGGTGTATTGGAAGGCCTTTGTCTTGTAGAGACGACTGTTGGTCGACTTGGAACGACCTGATAGTCGTTGTCTCTACAGTAGATCGTATCACAAGAAGTGATGAAGATATCGGTAACATTTTCTTGCTAGCCATTGCGGCATTGTGATCACAGTTTGTAATCAAATTATAACTTAAGTGATTTCTCTGTGTCTTGGCATACTATACGTAATCGCCAAGTTTTCGCGAAAAATTTTTTCGCGAAAACTTGGCGGGAAGAGTGACCAAAAGAGTTATTACTTCGTACTTATTCTTATACAAAGTATGTTATGTAAAGTACCCTCAACCGACGAGCATGTATGCGTAGGTACATTATTATACGGACGTAAAGGAGGCGTTTTATTACAAGTTTTAGCAATACCGCAAATGTCAAACGTGAGTAAAAAAAATCAACGCAACTTGTGCATTTTAATCCAGATGATTAAAACTCGGATATAGATTAAACAAAATAAACGCTAAGATAGGAAATTATTAGATTTGTTAATGGCGTTAACAATCACTTAAAATAACAATCAATCGCCAGCATAAAAGTTGCACTAAGTAGACATGGAGTTGAACTGGCACTGATTGACTCGATAGTAAACATGCTCAGTTCACGAACAATAAAGATTGCTGGTAAATCTCAAGCGGTCCAAATAAAAAAAGGCTGGCCGCAGAGTGGGGATCTTGTGGAATATGTTCATAAATGAACTAATCAGCAAAATAATGCCAATCACTTCTATATAATTGATTATGCAGATGACCTGATAATACTGGTCTCGGGAAAAACAGCAAGCATGGTGTACGACCTGACCCAAGCGGCTCTCTGTATAGTGAAGAGTTGGTGCAAGGAATACGACTTAACCGTTTACCCAAATAAAACGATTCTAGTAATGTTCACATAAATACGAATGCTGAATAACTATCACCTGCCAAGTCTTTTCAGCCCAAACTCTAGTTATCTTCTAAGTTAAAATACTTAGGTCTTACCTTTGAACAGTAAACTAAACTGGAATAAATACAACAATGTAACTCTGCAATGGATCAAGGGACACAGTGGATCCAGGGGCAACGACACGGCAAACGAACTGGCCAGGAGAGGATCGGTTATGGCCGCTATAGGGCCAGAACCGATCATTCCAATTCCTTTTGGTAACGGTCGTTCACTGGTACGTAATAACTTTACTAATAAACACGCTCAGCTTTGGAAAAATCTAGTGGACTGTAGGCAAGCTAGGGAGGCCCTACATGAGTAGTCTTAATGAGAGTGAACAAGCGACAGATCAGGATAGCAACAAGTGTTATTACAGGACATGACTCATTTAACAAACATTTATTTACTATTCTAGCTGGTACCCGGTGCATTGCTGCCGCGGAAAGGAGTAATTGTCGAAATGTCGTTTTAAGTTTGGAGGAGTTGTGTTGTTTGATTGGGAGTGATAATGCTTTCATTGAGTTTGAGTGATGCATAGCTTTCAAATAAATTTGTTGGTACGATACGCGATTATACGTGGAGTTGCGGAAAACAGCTCGTCGTAAATTAACTAATAATTGCTTTAAAAGATCATGCAGCTAATTGTCTTGTCGAGCTTACTAAAATGGCATTTTAAGTTTACTAAAATGGCATGTACTTTAATAAAGAAACCTGAATTAAAGAAACAGCGTCTGAAACTGGTCTTCGCTTATGATCCCTCATCGAGTAAATTCCTATAACAATCATGCCTGATGATGTTATTATTGGATTTGTTATCTCAGTTATATGTTCATGCGAAATATGATTTACACGGGGTATATTTTAAATTTCGAAATGTTTGTTGATATACCAGGGAAATGTTTAATTTTAACATGCTATGAATTGAGTGAATGAGTGGCCTTATTATGTTTTTTAATGTGTTGATGAGTGTAGCAGTTTTGCTCTGAATATTTTGTGGTCGACAGAATTGGTGAATGATATAGAGGTTTGCAATTGTGTAAAGCTGGTCGAAGGGCAATGTCGTACTGGGCTATGCCGCGTGCGGCTGGTTTAAAGGACACACTCGTCTGGTCCAGGCTTATGAATGTTTGATGTTGAGTCTTGGATTTGTATGAAGCTGGTCGCAGGGACAATGTCGTACCTGTCCATGCTACGTACGGCTGGTTGAAAGGAAATATTCGTCCAGTCCAGGCTTATGAATGGTTGATGTTGAGGGTAGGATTTGTGTGAAGCTGGTCGCAAGGACAATGTCGTACCGGGCCATGCCGCGCACGGCTGGTTGAAAGGACACATTCGTCCGGTCCAGGCTTATGAATTGTGGAGTTACACTGGTCACAGAGTCGCACCCGTCCAGTCCAGTTAGGTTGATTGAACAGAGTACAGATAACAGTATCGTCCGAGCGGTTGGTCGTAGGGACATGCTAGTTTACAGCTGTATGTGGTAGCTTGAGAGAAATGTGCCGTCCGGTCCATGCGTGGTCGAAGGGACGCACGGTTTTGATTATTGTATGATTGGGGATGTTAGTATATTTACAAGAGGAGGGTATGTGTTGTTAAAGCGTATATCTTCTATCGATGCTAATAGTGCCGTGAAAGCTGTACAAAGAGCTGTGTGTCTGTGTGTGCTTAGTGGAAAGAGCCAGATTTTTGGTCCATGTTGTCATATGAAATGACGACTGGACAAAAGGACGCTGTCGCTCAATGAGTTTGTTGTCGTCATATGAGATGACGGGTAGAGAGCCAGTTGTCCGGTCCACGTTGTCATATGAGATGATGGCTGTTCAAAAGGACGTCTTAGCTAGTTTTAGTTTGCATGAGGTCAAACGTAATCGCCTTGCGTATGTGTGTGTGTAAATATCCAACGATAGGGACAGTGCACCTTTTCATGTCAGGACAGACCAGCGGAAGTAGTGGTGATTAATAGTGTTTCTTACAGGAATTCATAAAGATACACGCCCGAGGATGGTCGTATGTCAGGATTGGCCGTCTAGGCACTACTATAAAATACTCGTCAGATTCAGAGTAAAGGTTTTACTCTAGCGTAGCGTCGTATCTGTGAAAACGTGGCAACCGTTGTTGTTTTATAGGATTTTTGAAAATTAACATCATCGGGAAAACTGTGTATGATATTTTCTTGTACTTTATGTTGTAACGCACGGATATTAGCGCCATCCATCTTGAGTGCATCTGAGGATGTTCCTCTTTCGTCTACATATAAGTTAATTAATTAAAATTACACTGTTTTTAGATGTAATTATATATATATATATATATATATATATATATATATCAACACGAAAAAATTATTGTGAACAGTAAATATCATGTATCTGATAAACAGGATATATTTAGGATTATAGACATGTTAGAGCCATGGTGCAGCTATATTAGTAGTATAGTTGTAGCACGAATGGGTCGGCTCGACCGGGGAAGACACTCTCACAGAATACCAGCGTAAAAAATTATATTATATTACAATATGAGTTTAACAATATTTCTTACTAATGTTTTAAACCAGTTTTGTTTAGAATATAAATAAAATGAGTATAGTATTTTTTTTAAATAATCTTCTTAATATGCACCTAAAATCACATGTTAGTATGCGAGTAAATTATAAGTATGGCTTTATCATTATCACCACGTTTGGCAGGCAAATTGGCAAACGTAATACCAAACGTTTGTCATCTTTGTCGTTATTCCCTGTTAATTACTAGAACACGCGAAAATCATAACTAATATTTTGTCTACGTATGTAAAAAGGTGCAATAGTACTTAACACGTCTTACTTTTGTGTCTGGAAACCGGACAGTGAGTGTTAATATTAGGTGTTTCATAAATTTAAAGCCTATTTTGGCCACTGAGTGCTATGTAGAGATTATTTTTGTAAATTAAACGAAATGGGGCTTAATTACTAATTAAGCAAAAATTATTCTCTCCCCCATTAAGCGCACGTATGTAAATGTACTTTACACTTAAGTGCCAGTTTAATGTGAGGAAAAATAATAATTTAAGTGCTTAATTTTCATAACTAAGCACTTAAAATATTATTTAAAAAAAATATTATTTATGTGGGTTGCAGGATTTTCCATTACGTTCTGTTAATTTATGAAAGTAAAACAATTCTGAGCAAAGTTAGTTTTTGCATATTTTACTATAGCCTATAGGAATATAATGTAAGTAATAATGACTTAATGAGTAATTAATAATGACTTTTCTTTTTGTGGTGGCGCGTAAGAGGATTAGCCATTTTGTCTCGTGTGTGTCTTAAGAAGCGATTATGGGAGAGGTCAGAAAAACTTAACCACCTCTGATTGATAGTGGCATAACTTCTAGTTTATGACAGACTAGCTTTTACCCGCGGCTTCGCTACCGTTTAATAAAAAACTACTAATTTTGTATTTCACCATAGATTATAAAAACTGTGTGGGATAGACAGTAACTTTTTTATTCAAAATGTTTATTGTGGTTTATGCCTATGTCCTATTATGGTTTGTTGTCCACAATATTGCTAAGTTTCATGAAAATCCTAATCCAAAAAAAATATTTAAGTGTATGTTCTTGCCGTGTAGTGTATCCATCACCATATATTCATTGTCATAAGATGCGAATATGGGATATGCCAAAAATAACTTTTAGCTCCCAATAGATTGCTGTGTAAGCGTAAATACCCAGAACAGCGACGGGAACCAGCGTCGAAGTCGTCTAGTTCTGAGATCGTCATGCCGCTGCTCCGCTGCCAAGCGTGACGATTAAGGCAAATTTTACATTCGATGGGACAGGCCCATATCTAGCAGTAGAGTCTGGAAGTAGACTTTTACGGGTTGATGAAATAGTATTTTAAAATTCTTCCAAAGTAAAAAAAATATCCTAACATATGAATATTATCGGGGTTGCTTAAATGATAACTATTTCAATTACTTAAGTTTACAACAGTGTATTCTTAAAAATATTTAACTAGTTTTTTTTTAAGTCTATTAAATGAAAAATTCATTTATCGTGTGATTACTATTACGATGATTAGTGACTTAACAGAGCAAAATGACGTGACTGAATGTTAATCTAGAAAACAAATTAGGGAAACCGATAACTACTTGAAACTCCGCTTCTATCGAGTATTAAGATCCAAAACATGTTCATGTGTATATTTATCACTATTCTAGTAGGTAACAGTTTCCTTACGACTTATTTGATTAAGCCGCTTGTCTTTATCCCGCTCAAATTTACAAGTTCTCTTCGTTTACGACTTTAGCGTATAGGTACGGTATATACGACGTTCAGGGTAGTCGGTTTCGCTTATAAAAGGGTTGAGATCTGAACGGGTGTCATACAATTACAGCCTATAAAACTCCACAGCCTTATGACATAAGCCTTCCCATAGATTGCCTCATAGGGAGCATTTTGCCATAGTTGTCGCGCTTGGCTGGTGGGGTGGGAACCACAGTTTTTATTAATATGAGTTGTTACCAGGAAGATTCTGATGCCCATCTCCCGTTTCAGTTTCCCTCTGTCGCCTCTTACGACACCTACGGGTTGATATGGGCTAGTGAATATTTTTGCACTGACACTACACGGTTTAAACAGGCGCCATGCTCCATAGAAATTGTTTAAATTATAGGATTGACAGGAATGTGGAAAGTTCTTGGAACTGCTTCGGATCTTGGAAACCGTTTAGATGTCAAGTATTTTGCATTATTTTATATTATTGTATTTTATCTATATTTTTATAATATTGTATTGAACCGGACAAGCCGAACATCGTTTGTACCGATTATTCTACTTCACATTTATGTTTTTCGTAGGATAAAATAAATTTTTGAAAAAAAAAGTTTATTCTTTTATTTACATAATTAAATGATCTTCAACGTTTTTTCTTGTGTTTTCCTGCTTCACGCTTTACTGTTTTATATTAAATAATAATTTAACATATAAGAATAAAATGTCTACTAATTCAATGGTGCAGTAAGATTCAAGTACTTACTAGACATACTAACCGCACTAAGTTAATGTGTTATGAAATTTTTGAGTAACGGAGGATCTGAAAGTGGCTAGAAATGGCTGCTGGTGCGTCGCCCTTTTCTTTTTTATACTTGACACAATGCCGTGTCTTTTTTTACATGGGGAAAAGGCATACACATACCTGCGACGCGGGTTCAAGGACGGGTTATGTCGGACATGTACTGACTGAGACCCCAAGGTCTTTGCCGCATATTGGCAAGGCCATGGGAACGTTTTCGCAAACATCCGAAGCCCCACCAGCACCGGCCCCTTCATGGCGGACCCTCCTTGAGAGAGAACAACTCTTGCCCCTTTTCCTTCCCGGGTAAGGTGCATCAAAACACTAAGCGCGCCTTACTAAACGGTCTTTAAGGTTTATAAAGTTTTTAAAAACTTCGCTGTAAAAGACGGCAAATTCCAAAAAAAAAGTGATGTAATTTAATTTTCCATATTTATACCAATTCGCCTTAGTTATTTTTAAGTAGTTCTAAGAGCTAAAAAGCTACTCAACTGTGCGAAATTTCAAGTTGCTTAGAAGTGACTCGATTAGACTTAATAATTGCTTGAATTTAATTGTATGGCATAGGTTCAAAGGATTATTATTATCTTGAAACAAACGAACGTACTCAAATGAAAATAAATCAATCCAAAACCATGAATAGTTGTTTAGATGTGTACGTTAAGCAATGTATTAATATCAATACCCATCAAAACAAATATAAACTGAGAGAATTATGAATAATAATAAAGAAATGTTAGAATATGAATAGCAAAGAAAATCTTCGATTAAATAATATGCGTGGAAACGTTCAAAATGCATTTTTCTCTCTCCGAGTGAAATTCTGAAATGTTCTTCGTTTGCACAAGGATAATTCTTATTCGCAGCGTGCAAATATTCTGAACGTGTGCTCGCAATCACAGGCATCCATGGCTCAACTTATTATATTATACTAATTTAAATCTTTTAAAAAGTGGCAGACAGTTTTCTTTATATTATATTATATAATTGTAAATATTGTTTCTTAGCAACAAAAGAGATAGATTAGTTATTTATTAACATTATCATTACAGCCTTTCGACAATTCCACTGCATAATATTTTCAGCAGTGGTCTCCCTCTAGTAATACACACAAACACACAATGCACGACCACTATCCTAAGCTACCTGATTCATAGACTTCCCAAGCGGATCCCTTTACATGGGTCGCCTCATCTTAAATTTCCTTCTACAGCCGGCAGTGTTCAAGCCAAGACAATTTGTAATGACTCTCAAAAATAGCAAGTACACGCGTCTCAGGAGGGAAATCAAAGTGTAGTTAATGAATAGGGTGTTGTCTGGAAAACAAGATCACCGTACTTATACGCCACTGGTGTGGCGCCACCATTAAGGGCGGCATTAACCAATTTTTGAAGGATTTTATGTACCGGTTCTCCACCCGCTTCGATCTCAATAAAAATCACAGGTGTCCCAGAAATGACGCTGGCTCAGTCGGTCTTCAACTGCGTTACATACGCGGCAGCGGTAGCTATGATTTAGGGAACAAGGAAGGTCTTGCGCCCCTGCCGCCTTTCTGCAGGGCTGACTTAGGATATTGCCCCTGCTTGCATACACACATCACAGTTAAGGAGACAATTAAGGGTCATCTCCACTCCTACACTATAGATTGTCCCTGCGGCAGGCAAGTGAGGAGCCGCCTTAAGACAGTTCTCTGGCGCAGAGTTTAGAGCCATGGTTTCGCTCAATCACTTCTTAAATCCGAACTGTATTGATGCAGCGTAAATCTCGTCGCAAGCTATACGCTATACGCTGTCACATCTTTTGACGACTTTTGTTACATTCCCGTCTAACAGTTTTGAAAATAAAAGTGTGGTCTGAGAGTTTTTTCGTTCTTGAACTCTTGTATTCCGAACACATGGGCGGTTTCCACGAGCTTGTAACTCATATAGTTCTTTGTATTGCAATATTTTAGGCACTGAATACGAATTTGTAATTCGAGTTGAAAGTTTCAGGGCTTTGAAGCACAAGGGAAATGGAGCGTAGACTTCATTAGACGTGACCTCCAACTTAACGTACATTTTTAGTGTGCTTCTCGCTATTCGGTTGTCTATTCCAGTTTTCAACCTCCCAATCACTGAGATTAAATGAGACATATTACTTACTAGAATTTAATTTTCTACTTGAATGGTTACTCCAATCTTTTATCGTAATCACAATTGCCTTAAATATAGAAATATTTCTAATAACGATAACCTACGCTTTACCAGAATAATTTCATTTTTAGTATCAGAAAAATTCTGCTGCCCATTTCCTGTTTCAGTTTCCCTTTGTCAATCTCTTACGACACCCACGGAACGATATGGAGTAGTGGATGTTCTTGCACTGCAAAATTACACGCCATACGGTAAAATTAACAACTTTGTTATGTGTAACTATTTTCCAATTTTTATTTTAATATTATAAACTTCACTTTAGGAGTATCTCCACTACGTTGTAAGTTACATAACCATTTTATCCCACACAAATTTCGTATTCTCGTTTTGACACTTTAAAGGTAAATTTACTTAAAATTGAAAAATAAGTATATCATAATTTTTATTCAAAAGTATTATATATACCACCCAGCGCCTAAAGTAGATATGAAAAATATATTTAATGAAAACACATTTAATCATATTTCTAAATTATTTCGTAACCATCCATTAATTATTTTGGAATATATATACTAAGTGGTCCAGTTCTTCAGGCTACGATAGGTAAATTACGTCTCTCAATATTTTTAACAGAACAGAAAAACTGTCGGTACCGCTGTTATTTATTATCTATATGCTTACGAAAACATGTTTACGTCGGCGGTTGTAAATGTATCCTTGAGCGTTAGAAATTTTCGTGCAATAGAGGCCTATTTTCAGCAGTGGAATTTTAATGGACTGTAATGATTATGGTAATTAATGGTCGGTCGAATGGCGGATTCAAGTCATCGCCTTTTTAGCTTCGCAGTCCATTATATAAGCTATTAGGCTACTGTCGCTTAATTAGACACCACAAGAAATACAATGCTCTTGCGTCAAAAGCGTCTGATTAAGTCACAAACGTAACATTCAGAAAAGATTAATTAAAGGCGCGTCATTCTGGAGCCTAGTACATATACCTACGTTATTAAATGTAACCGTCGCGTAGATTCCGGTTATATACACAATATGATTGTCTCTTTTAATCTAACTGTAATTAAATTTTTTCTACTATTAAGTAAATTTATTTTTACCGGTTTTATCGCGTTTAATTTAACATTTTACACCACCCATGGTCACGGGGGATCCTCAAATATATTTTTTTAATTTAATTTGTAGTGTTCTCATAAATAAATAAAATGTTATGAGAAATAAATATTTTTCCAGTTATTTTATTGAGAGTGGAGCATTTGCTCACTAAATAAGTAGGACAATAAGCTAGTCCACCTGATGGTAGGTTGTTGCTATAGCCCATAGACATTCATCCACGATTAAGGATAAAAATGAAGAAGCGTTGTCACCTGTGATGACTTAGATGTAATACGTGAAGCCAGAAATAAAAATTCTGATACAAAATTTTTAAAATGAAGGTGAAAACTTTACAAGAGACATGTAGGACTTTTATTCCAAATGCCAATTTTCTGCATGCGGTGCGCAATGTGCACCTGGCCTGCAGATAAAACTGTTAATTAAAAACACGCACTACACGAAAGCGAAATACTTAGATTTGGATGTGGATAGCGGAACTGACGAGTTTACGAGAAACTATAAACTTATATTATTGGTACTTCTTATAAGATTAATTATATTTTCGTTATGGTTCGCGTGTGATGCCTAAAGGCACTGTCCATAATATTAATAATATGAAAAGTAAAGTTACCTACCCTAAATAAGTTCCAGTAAAAGTACTTGTATCATATGCAGGCCTTCACTTGGCGGACTTTACATGTCCTCGAAACATTTTATTTTGCAGACATGCAGATTTCCTTGGTGGCGCACGTGGTAATTCAGCGCATAAAATTGCAAATAACAATTTTAGGGATGCTATGCAGGGATTCAATCCTCAGTTTATCCTTGGGTCTCATGATAACAGCTGAATAAATATAAAATACTGCAGTTGTCATTCCGCTTGCCAAGCATGGCAGCTATGGCAAACATCCCTCCTATATGCCAATCTAGGGAGGAGGCCTATATTCAGCAGTGGAAATTTGATAGGCTTTAATGGTCTGATATATTCCCCACCTAACTACAATTCCCAAAATGTTCGGCGAATGTGGCGATATAAGTCAGCAGATTGAGATGAGATGCGGCATTTCTTTGCATATTATCCTTGGCGTTAGGTCTGCTTCTCGTCTGAAGATCCGTCGAGCTGCGCGGATTCTATTACCGATGTGATACGTCAAGCGATGGAGTATTCCATTCCCTTCGATGACGCACCCGTCGATGGCAAAGCTCACCCATGGTTCAATACCGAATGCGTCCCTGCTAAAAACATAAGCATATGGTGTTTGGTGTATGGTGTATTTATGGATGCAAAGCTCTGGATGTGAACTATAAAAACAAGCCTTTAACCAAGCCGCGAAGTCCTGTAAAAAGGCATTATGGCAAATACATCAACGCAAAGCCCTCTGCCAAACCATCTGGCAGTAGACCTTAATGGTCTATCACCAAACCGATCGAGACAGACTTCTGCTGGTTTACACTGCCTCCGCTAGTAAAGATGGCTTACTGGCGCATGCAGCCAAGAAGAAAGCGGACTTATTTGCTTCTCTTTTACTTGCAATTTGCGTCTATACAATAGCAACAGAGTAGCACCTCAATTACCTCACTGCGGTTCCTCTATGTCAGGGTTCCACATCACCAACAAATTATTCACACCTTATGGAGTCTAAACGAGAACAAAGCTAGTGGACCAAATGCTATACCAGCTATAATCTTAAGGCTTGTACGCCTAAGTTGTTTCCTGTGTAGACGCGCTTGTTCCGCCTATCATTTAGTTCTGGAATAGTGCATTCCGTTTTTTGTTCATGCACGTTCAGCGACAAGACAGCATTTGTATGGCAACAATAGTACTACCAATAGTTTCGTTGAGTGAAATGAGTCCATAAATACTAATTGAGCAATAAACATTATATACAGCTAAAAAACGCGATTAACTATTTAAACTAAAATTTTAAAATAAAAAAATCGAACTTTAGTACACGACGAAACGAGTTTCAGTATACAGGTGTGTTTTAGATTTACATAATATTTCCCTTGAAATCGATGTCTAAATTTACATCGTTTCCAACATTATTCCTCGATTAATCATTTCAAGCTCATTCGAATTATAGATCGTCTATCGGCACCAGGCTGTTGCATCTTCCATAGAGAAAATTATATGTACGAAACGGGAGCAAATTTTGATGGCGGTTATCTCTTCTTTCTACTTTTCGTAATGTCTATTAATGACATTGTCAAATCAAATAGGTTCAAATGTCAAATCAAACGGTTACATTGGTATTTATTTTATTTATTTAGATTGCTTTTAATTTTGCCATAAGAGCCGTTGTTCATTTACAGAATTGTTGAAAAATGAAATATGCATTAAAAAACTTGCCAATTAGATGGTGTAGGAGGCGAAAAAAAGAAACAGTGCGTATCGTGAAAACACATGATAGAAGTGAAACTTATGTATTACAAGGAAACACTTCAATTATTCATCAATGACTTTTGAATAGCATAGATGGTGTATATCATTCATTTATTTACATAAAATTATATACTTATGTGTCACAGTGCATCATCTTCTTCGATCTTAAGAGGAGAAAATTATCGGTTAAGTTTGTTAATTAGGTAATTATCTATTATTTATGTAATTTTGTTTTAATTAAACCAAAGTTTTATATTATGACAACAAAAATGTATTTATATGAAAAATTACAAATTGTTATTTTAAATAAACGCTGCTCTGACAAATTACTTCCCTTGTTCAATTTTTTAATAGCACTATCTAATTCATTCTATAAGTAAAGTCGTTTTATCGAACCAAAATTGATTAACTCTCATGGTGGTACGTAGAAAAGACGCTCTATGGCTTATACACAAAAACACAAAACAACAACACAAAAAAATCCATGATTTCAAAACTTACCGATAAATTTTAATTTTTTTTGAGTTTATGTCATCTAGCATCTACTCTACGTACCACCTTGAGAGTCAATCAATTTTGTGTTCGATAAAATGACTTTACCTATAGAATTTAGTAGATGGCGCTATTACTTAAATGGGATCACTCTTTCTAAAATAAATATGTGTACCCTGGTAACTGTCTTAAATAAAATTAATAAAACATTAATATTTGAACGAAAGACCGTTGTAATCTTGTAATTGTAATTGTATTACTATATACTTTATGGTATGGCCTGCGTTCGCGATTTGAATGATCGACATGAATGACCCGGTACGTAGTGTTTACCCCATCCACTTTTCGTCACACAAAAAGGTTGTGGATCAGAATTTCAAAACCCTCCCGTAAAAAGTTACACTTCAACAAGAAAAGGTTATTCATAGCAATATTTACCTTAGATGATGAAAGGTATGTGGTGATTTCAACTTTAGTAGTAATATGATATTTGACGCTAGTACATATTTGGACAAGCCATCTACGTAAAACAGGTTTTTATAGTGTACGATTGTGTGCACAAATACAAACACACTATTTCCTAACTTTGATAGTTCGATAGGATGGCAATCCGAAACGAGCTGTACTTAGAAACTACATTGTCAATTGTGACTGCTTACATTCTATTTGTTCGATAAAAATGTGATCTTATTTATATTTTTTTCAGATGTAAGCAATGGGTGAAATTTGTTGGGAATGAAGACCTGGCACATGTACCAATTAAAAAGATTTGCAACGTTTGCCACAAATATGTTAAAACATATTTGTGGCAAACGTTGCAAATCCAAGGATTTACACCCAACTAAAATGAACTGTTATTTCATCAGTGGATTTAAAGCTTCCACAATTATGTATATGTTAATTAGGTTTCCTTTACATGTAGCAAAAGATAATATCCCTCTAAAATCATATTTTGGTAAGAATTCGATTATATAACTAAACTCGAAGTGATTTGTAATTACGTGGTTATAAATATTTTCTGTTTTTTTTAAAGATTCACCTACAAACATTAGCTATTTAACTTATTTAGCTAATTTTTAAAGCGGCTATTAGTAAATGATCTCTGCGAGTATTATGTACCTCTGTGAAGAAACCTAGCGATTTGTCCTTAATATTTGTTACACTTGAAAGCAATAATCCAATCAATGTTAAAAAAAAAACAATATTTTATACCCTTTAAAAAAATAACGTTAAAAGCAAGCATCCAGACGTAGACTGTTTATTTTACAGCATAGAAACACTTATTCAGTGCGAGAACGAACCCTCGGTCCTGCGGTGCCGCAGCCAAACGCTTAGCCACTGCGCTACGGAGTCGTCATTTAGTTTTTACTTTATTAATTACTAGTATATTTTTTTATAATTAGTTATATTTCTTTTTACTTTTGCATATATATTTTTGTACCTAATAATTGTAGAGACATAATAACAAATTGCTGTGTGTAAAATACATTGATTTCTTATCCTCATCGGAATTTTTACTCAATCCTAAATTTATTTCTCATAAAACATTCACTATAGAGATCTAGCTTTTATTGTATAAAATATCGATAAACAATATATCGATAAACGTTATATCGATAAAATTATTCTAGGATAGACATTTACAGCACTATTATAAGTAGCCTATGTTGTCAGCACTGTTTGTCAAAAATTAAATGTCATGTCTTGATGTTGGTAGAGTAGCTTGGCGCCCTTTCATATATTTACTTTTACTAAGGAAGTCCCGCCTCTTAAACGTAATTTTCTCTTTGGTCAGCACTCTCATTAAATTCATTACATTTCACGAGCTGCGTACGGTGTAATAAGTCGTCAAAGGGATTGGCGTACTCTGCGGTCTTTTAAAAAAAGCTTTAGCGCAAAGGACGTAACGTAAAGTTTTATATTTATTTTCATTATGGAAGACTTTTGAATGGTATCCGAGTTTATTAATTTTTATGTTTAAATTTAATAAATTATATTCACTACTAGCGATCCGCCCCGCCAACAGCCCCACCTACCTGGTCCAATTGTGAATCGTTTAGATAATTCAGGGACCCACTCAAACACACACTAAAATTTCATCAGAATAGGTCCAGCCATTTTAGAGTTTTTGCGAGACTAACGGACAGCAATGATCCACGATTTTTTTTTCACCAGGGCGGCGCCACTTAATAATGAGGTATAATATTTGACAGATTTCATAGCAGGGAAGTTAATTTTTTCGAATAATGTAAAGGTTATTGTTTCTTTTTGTGCTATTTGTTATATTTTATATTGATTAGATTAAAAATAAATAAACCCAACCACAGATATTTATAAAAGTTGAAAATTTTAAAAGATAGTTAAATATGTGCAAAAAATTAAAGAGCAAACCATTGAGACATTGTTTTGTGTGTTAACATAATACTCTAGAAACTTATAAATTTTTAACAAAAAACTTTACCTCAGTGTTAACTAGTGACATCTGGTGAGCGGAATATTATTGATTTTAGAGATGTGATGGCAACGTAAGAGAATCCATTACCACGTTTTGATCCGTAAGTGTCGTAAGGGGCCACAATGGGTAATGACACAAAAATCTTCTGGCTTCCAATAGATGGTAGTATAACGATGTATTTTTATATTAAGACTGGCGACGTGCTACAGCATCAAATTTGAAATATATCTGGTATTGCGATCGACTTTCTAACGACTGGTAAGGTCAACTCGCAATTCAAACTACCGGTTAAGTTTTAACAACAAATTAACTGAATCAGATCAGGATGTTGCAATGGTTTTTGAGAAATATTTTACGGATATTCCGATCTTAACCACTAAGTCACTAAATTCTTCTCCTGCCCTCGCCGAATCATTACTTAAACAAAATGTAAATGCGTGTACAAAGAATTTTACATTTCATAAAATATCATCAAAAGATATTGTAAAATATTTTAAAACTATATATAATATTAAGAAAACTGCGGATCTGTGGGGGATTTCCGTTAAAGTTATTGCATCTATAATCGATATTATCGCGCCTCAACTAGCTATTATTTTTAATACTAGTATCGAATATGGTGTATTTCCTGATTTGATGAAGCATAGTAAAGTAATATATAAAACATAAACATAAACACTCACGCCTGTCACCCAGAGGGGTAGGCAGAGATTATGGACTTCCATTTGGCACGATCCTGACACACCTCTCTCGCCTCCTCCACATCCATATACCTACGCATACACGCTCGTCGGTTAAAGGTACTCTTAATTTGGCCCATTTTCAGTATATCGCCAATTTGGTCGATAAACCTTCGTCTAGGGCGTCCCTTCCCGACTCTGCCGTTCACCTCTGCCACATAAATTTGCTTTGTCACTCTTTCCTCATTCATTCTTTCTACATGACCAAACCACCGAAGCATTGCTTTCTTAATCCTGGTCACAACATCATCTTGCAAACCACACTCTTCTCTTATCACACAATTTCTCACTCTGTCATTCAGATTCAGCCCTAACATAATCCTTAATGACCGCATTTCTACAGCATTTATTCTACTCTCATGCTTCTTCTGCCACACCCAACTTTCACTACCATACATTAAAGTAGGGACTAACTCAGCATTGTGAATTGCCATACGTGCCTTTTTGGACACATTCTGACTTTCCACAACAGAGTGTAGAGCTCCATTTACTTTATTTCCTGCGTTCACTCATCGTTCTATATCCTTATCATATCTACCATCCCTGCTAAATACACATCCCAAATACACAAACTCGTCTACTTGCTCGATCAATTCCCCTTCTATTTTTATTTCACATATCGTTTTATTTTCTTCTCTTTCAAAAACCATAACTTTCGTCTTACTTGCGTTCACTTTCATTCCCCTTTCTTTTAATGAAATGTTCATTAATGTAACCATCATTTGCAACTCGGCCGCCGACGACGCGAGTATGACTTGATCATCGGCGTACAAAAGGCATTTGACGGTTAACTCACCCATTCTTAACCCGCATTCTTCAACTTTCAGATTTTCCAAACAACTGCCCATAAATAAGTTGAACAGCCACGGGGAAGCCACACAGCCCTGTCTGACCCCTTTATGGATGCCAAACCAGTCCGAGTAGGCCCCGTTGATCCTGACACAAGCACTGGAGTCCCTATACAGAGACTTCAATGCCTGTATCAACCAACACTCAACCCAAATGAGTTCAGTGTTTGCCATAATACATCCCTGTCCACTCTATCATAAGCCTTTTCCAAGTCCACGAACGCACAAAAAACCTTTTGGTTTTTGGCCAAAAACTTTTCCGCGATCATGCGCATGTAAAAGACCTGATCCGTACAGTTTAAGTAATACCTTTATTTAAATCTGGTAGTACATTAGACCCCGCCAATTTGAGACCCATTTCTGTACTGCCGACACTAAGTAAAATTTTTGAAAAAGTTTTTCGTGATCAAATGTTAATTTTTTTAATGTTAATAATTTACTTCATAAAAATCAATTCGGTTTCACAAGGTTTGAGCTGATTAAATATATTTTCAATGCATGGGAGAATTCACAGGATGCTTTGGGTATATTCTGTGACCTATCCAAAGCCTTCGATTGTATTCACCATGAAACATTAATCAGGAAACTACAACACTACGGTGTAAGAAGTAATGCTCTTAAATTAATTGTTTCATATTTAAGTAACAGAACGCAAAAAGTTGTCATTAATAGTATGAGCTCTTCCGGGTCGATAGTACAAATGGGCGTGCCTCAAGGCTCAATTCTCGGCCCCTTTCTGTTTCTTGTATATATTAATGACTTACCTTACTCAGTAGGGGATAACCATAATATAGTATTATTTGCTGATGACACTTCATTAATTTTCAAATTAAAATGACAATTATTAAAATATGACGAAGTAAATAATGCTATATCTAAATGAGTAAATTGGTTTAATATTAATAACTTGTATTTAAATAGTACTATGAAGTTCATGACTCCAAATGTAAGACAATTAAATACTAATGTAATTTTAAATGGGGAGGAACTGAGTCTTGTCGATACCACCATTTTTCTTGGAATAACACTAGACGCGAAGCTTCAATGGAGCCCCCATATATCAAAGTTAGCAAGCAGACATAGTTCTGCAGCATATGCTGTAAAAAAGATTAGAAATCTTACCAGTGTGGAAACAGCTAGACTTGTTTACTTTAGCTATTTCCATAGCATAATGTCGTATGGTATTTTGCTATGGGGACACGCGACCGACACTGAAATTCTATTTGTTTTACAGAAGAGGGCCATAAGAGCAATCTATGATTTAAAACCTAAAGAGTCGCTCCGACAAAGATTTAAGGAAATTAATATATTAACTTTGGCCTCTGAAATGTCATTAGCCTAATGGCAGGGCGCGGACCGCGAACTCGAAAGATCGTGAGTTCGAATCCGCCATTCGACTACTGTCAGGAACCATTTCTAACACAAGCATTTTAAGCTTACCAGAAGTGGTTAAAGGGAATATTAGTAATGTTTAATAGCATTGCTAGTATTTTTAAGGAATAAAAAAAAAATAAAAAAAACTTTGGCCTCTCAATACTAATACTTTACTAATGTAATGTACGTACACAAAAATAAAAGTAGTTATACAAAAATAAGTGATATTCATTCTGTAAATACTAGGAACAAACACAAGCTAGTAGTACCAGTCACTCGACTCCACCGAGTCAGTAATTCATTCTTGGGGCTTTGTATACGCTTTTACAACAAAATCCCAGAAAATATACAAATTTCGACCTGCTCAAAATTCAAAAACTTTATTAAACATAGTTTGTAAAAGGGTTATTATAATATTAAGGAATTTATGGATGATACTAACCCCTGGTAATGAGTTGTTCGCTACCAAGCTATTTCTAATTTGTTTTGTGTGGTTAATTGTGTAACATACATGATTGTAAGCTGCTATTAAAAAAAAAAGTCCCGTTGGGTTTCTTGCTGATTCTTCCCAGGACAGAGGTTTTTTTTTCGAACCAGTGGTAATTACACAAAAGAGTGACTTTCAATAAGTATTATTTATAATCTATATTGAATAAAAAAGTTTCTGTTTCTGTTTCTGTTTCACTCCAACCGTAACGATTATGGCAAGTCCTCCCTACATCGGAACGATAATGAAGAAGAATAAGATTAAATTTTAGTAAATTGCACAAATAGTCACAACAAATTTGATTTCTCACTCCAGTTAAATTTAAAAGCAGTCGAAAATATCTACGTATTTGTACTTACCAAATGGTTCCCTTTTGCCAGTTATTTTGTCACGCTTTTGTGAACCTGGAACAAAAAATGTTAAATCATCAATTGAAATTGCGAATAAAAATTTCAGTGCTGCCAGCAATTATCATAGAAAATAGGACAGTGAAGGATAAGTAAGAATAGACTGGAATAGTATAAAACAGGACAGGAAAGAATAGTATAGGATATTTTGTTTTTATGTGCACCGCTAAGGTGTCCTGCAACATAGGTCGGAAAATTTCCTTAACTTCGACGACTTATTTTTTACAGCTCTTGTTCTGTTGGATTTTGGGAAGATCGTAACTATTTTTACAATGTCCTGTGTTTGTGTTTTTAATATTACGTGTGTATTGTCTGCTGAGTGACGACCTGATAAGACATCCCCGCCATCAAGTGCTGTAAGAACACGAGGCCATAATATAATTTTACACTTACCAGGTGTCAAGTCAGCAGCGAAAACAGCAAAGACTGCTTTGGAATGTTTTAGTTTGTTCTTTCCTGATGACATTTTTAATTTGCTATTAACATTTACAAATCAATACATTGGGGAAGTCCGATACTAGTTTCATAGAGAACGGGACGCAAAAGATACAGATATTGAAGAAATAAAAGCATTGTTGGGCTTGTTGATTATGTCTGGAGTGTTAAGAGCCTCACATCTCAATTTCATAGATCTCCGGGCCACCGATGGAACTGGTGTAGAGTTTTGCATGACAATGACTTATCAACGTTTTCTATTTTTACTGAGATGTTTTAGATTTGACGATAGAACCACCAGCGCTGAACGTTTGTAAATTGATAACTTAGCAGCTATACGTGAGATTTCCGACATTTTACAAGCAAAATTTCAAGAAGCCTATTCACCGAGTGTAATGATAGATGAGCAATTGATTGGGTTTCGTGGCCATTTCAAAGGCAAAGTTTACATGCCAAGCAAACCAAATAAATACGGCATAAAAAAACTAGGCATTAGTAGACTCAAAAATATTTTATTTGCTGGCTTTTAAGGTTTATTCTGGCAAACAGCCTGCGGGTCCTTACCTAGTCTCAAACAGCCCTAATGAGATAGTAAAAGGTCCTGTAGAGCCGATAAAAGGAAGTAACCATAATGTTACCACAGATAATTGGTATACGAGTGTGAAACTCGCAAATGAATAATTGGATCCACCCTACAAGCTCACCTTAATTAGAACACTCAAGAAAAATAAACCAAATATACCTCAGGATTTTTTGCCAAACAAAACTAGAACTCAATTCAGCTCTCTTTTCGGTTTCCAAAAAACAATGACCATGGTTTCGTATGTTCCAAAACCGAATAAAATCGTTGTGTTGTTATCTTCCATGTATCATGCAGCTAATATCGACCCAACTTCAGGTGATCTACGGAAGCCAGAAATAATGATGAATTACAATGGCACCAAAGGAAGAGTGGAAACCAATGATCACTTTTGTGGTACATACAGCGTAGGAAGGCGAACTAAACGATGGCCGTTAGCCATTTCCTACCATCTTATAAAAATGTTTCAGGCATAAATGCCCTTGTTTTACATCGAGCAAATACCGAAAAATTACGTATTCACGTGAGACGTAATTTCTTGCGGCAATTGTCTGTTGAACTTGTTTAAAACCACCAAAAGTCTTATGCCACTTTTTTGCATTGACTTAAACCACTTGAAGTCAATGCAACTCCCAAGGTTGTAAAAAAATGTCATATGGGAGTTCATGAGTTGGAAAACCGCGTCCCACCAACCATTGAAAAGCGTGCGCGTTGCAGCAACTGCCCGCGGAAAAGTGATCGTAAAATATCGTCAAAATGCAAAAATGCACAAAAATTGTGTACAATGATCACTCAGAAATATACTGCCAACAGTTTAATAAAAGTGATTCGGAGAGTTCCTAAACATATTTATATAATTTAACTTTGATCTGAGCATAAGTACAAATTTTTGATTTTTGATAATTATTTTAATTTAGTTTGTTTTTCTTTGATAATATATTAATTCATGTTATTTCTTATAAATATTATAGAAATAATAAAACACCTTAATATTAAAGAAGTTTTCTTTACTTATATATATAAAACATATTAAAAACAATTCCTGCAGTTTGGGGTCACATGTGACCCAATGCGAGCAGTTATTTAATGTGCTTCGTGCAAGTAATTGGGGGTTAAATTTGTCGGTTTTTATAATTTTTCGATTAAAAGGCTAAATTAATGATGCAAAGCTCACTAATATATCTTGACTATCACGTGTCTTATTAAATTGATAGAGTTTTGCATTTTATAGCATGGTGACAAATGATCAAATTTCGATTAAAAATCAAAATGCAGATGCGTTGTCAACTTGAGGACTAAGACGGAATGCCCAGTAACCAGGTATAAAATGTTTATTCTAATTGTTTCCAATCGTATAAATATGAGATATAGAATAGAGTATATTACATACATAACATACATAGACACTCACGCCTGTCACCCAGAGGGGTAGGCAGAGACTACGGACTTCCACTTGGCATGATCCTGGCATACCTCTCTCGCCTCCTTTACATCCATATATCTACGCATACACGCTCGTCGGTTAAGGGTACTCCTAATCTGGCCCATTTTCAATATATCGCCAATTTGGTCGATAAACCTTCGTCTAGGGCGTCCCTTTCCGACTCTGCCGTTCACTTCTGCAGCATAAATTTGCTTTGCCACTCTTTCTTCGTTCATTCTTTCTACATGACCAAACCACCGAAGCATTCCTTTCTTAATCCTGGTCACAACGTCATCTTGCAAACCACACTTTTCTCTTATCACACTATTTCTCACCCTGTCATTCAGATTCAGCATACTCCTTAATGACCGCATTTCTACAGCATTTATTCTACTCTCATGCTTCTTCTGCCAGACCCAACTTTCACTACCATACATTAAAGTAGGGACTAACACAGCATTGTGAATTGCCAAACGTGCCTTTTTGACACATTCTGACTCTTCACAATAGCGTGTAGAGCCCCATTCACTCTATTTCCTGCGTTCACTCGTCTTTCTATATCCTTATCATATTTACCATCCCTGCTAAATAAACATCCCAAATATACAAACTCATCCACTTGCTCAATCAACTCCCCTTCTATTCTTATTTCACATAACGTTTTACTTTCTTCTCTTTCAAAAACCATCACTTTCGTCTTACTTACGTTCACTTTCATACCTCTTTCTTTTAATGACCGGTTCAATAAAGTAACCATCATTTGCAACTTGGCCGCCGACGATGCAAATATGACTTGATCATCGGCGTACAAAAGGTATTTGACGGTTAACTCACCCATTCTCAACCCACATTCTTCAACTTTCAAAGTTTGCAAACAACTGTCCATAAATAGGTTAAACAGCCAAGGGGAAGCTACACAGCCCTGTCTGACACCTTTTTGGATGCCAAACCAGTCCGAGTAGACCCCGTTGATCCTGACACAAGCACTAGAGTCCCTATAAAGAGACTTCAATGCCTGTATCAAACCAGCGCTCAAACCAAATGAGTTAAGTGTTTGCCATAACACATTCCTGTCCACTCTGTCATAAGCCTTTTCCAAGTCCATGAAAGCACAAAAACTTTCTGGTTTTGGCCAATAACTTCTCCAATCATGCGCATGGAAAATACTTGATCCGTACACCCATTCCATTTCTAAATCCAGCTTGCACATCCCAAATTTTTCCATCAGTTTCTTCCATAACTCTTTCAATTAACACCTTAGCATACAGTTTACCCACAATGCTAAGCAAGCTGATACCACGGTAGTTTTTACAGTCCTGCTGACCCTTTTCCTTTATATATTGGGACTATAACGGCTTTGCACCAGTCTTCCGGTACCCGCTTCAGTTCCCAACATAAATTAAACAAGGTGTACAGCAGGCCTGCCACCACTCCCTCTCCAGCCCTTAGCATTTCGAGTGATACTCTAGCATATCCGGCTGCCTTACCTGCTTTCATGCTTTTCATTGCTTTCATTATTTCATCTACACTTATCTCCCTACCTCTCTCCACTTCTTTCGGAATTTCTTTTTCACTTAATTCAGACGACCCTTCACTCATAAACACGCTTTCAAAGTATTCCTTCCATCTCTTTAAATTCGAAACTTCATCATTCAGCATACAGCCATTCTCGTCTCGTATAGCATTCATTCTAGGCTGTTTTGAATTTCCCCTAGCAGTTTTTACGAATTTCCAGAACATTTTAATATTTGCCTCGAAGTTATCAGATATCCTTCTATCATTCGTTTCCATTCTTTCTTGCTTTTTGCTTTCAACAACTTCTTTTACTCTCTTATTTATAAGTCTAAAGTCTGCCTTTTTTCTTTAAATCTCATCATTCATACCGCCAGAATTACCAGCTTTGGTTGCCAGTAAATCTAGCTTTGCTCTCTTCTTTGCTTCAACTTCCATCCGAATCTCATAATCCCACCACAACGTATTATTTTTCCTTTCATTCGTTCTCTTACTTACACCACATACTTCGGTGGCTGCATCCACCAAAACTTTCTTAACATTATTCCATACAGTCTTCAGGTCTAAATCATTCATACATATTTCATTCAAACCATTTATATTCTCCCTCAGTCTACATTTATACTTCTCTTTCACACCTTCATCTTGTAAGCTCTCTGTTCTTATACGCTGTAACGCAGTGGTAGACACAGATGTCCGATGCCGCCAACGCCTGAATAGACCATTAATTCGGCATAAGACCAAGTAATGATCCGTCCTACGTTGGACCCCGTAAACTCTTGTATCTACCACTGCGCTCCGCATTCTTTCATCCACAATTATGAAATCTATCATGCTTCTATCATCACCTCTTTCCCATGTATACATGTGAATCCTCTTATGGCAAAAGAAAGTATTCGTCACAAAAGATTCTTTCCTCACATACGGCGAGAAGTCTTCACCATTCTCATTTACAGTTTCATCGCCAAACATTCCTAATATCCTTTCATAACTAGACCTCTTCACCCCAACCCTTCCATTAAAATCTCCTATCATAATGATATTTTCATTTCCTTACATTTCATCAACACCATCTTACATGTCCCAAAACTGCTCTCGGATATAAGTGGGCTTAGAAGTGTCTGGGGCGTACACCCCTAGCACAAACAACTTCTTTAAGCCCACTTTCATTCGTATCCATAGCAGCCTTGGGTTTACACATTCATACTCTTTCACACATTGACCCATTCTTTCTGAAAGGATGACACCGACTCCCTGGCATGCCCGCTCGGTCTCGTCTACACCAGACCAGTAAGCGGTATACATGCCATGTGCAGTGGCATCCTTTCCCTTTCGTTTCGTCTCATTTACACATAACACATCTATTCCTCTATCATTCATCATTTCGCATATATCATCCATCTTATCATTCATTGCTCCACATACATTCAGCATAGCCAGACGGGCCTCCGCAATCCACTTTTCGCCCCTCCGGGAGACAGAACGTGACGGGTGGCGAACCTCGTCACCGGTTTTACTCCCGGAGATTCTTCGCACCCCTGCCCCATTAAAGGGGCGCCGGGAACTCGGGGCCATTTCTTTAATGTGTTGGCTCATGGTGCGATCTAAGGGGATGGTAGATTTTACGCCGCTACCATACGACGAGGAGCCGAGTCTATCCTTTCGGCTTTGTCGCTCGTTTAGCACCACCCGGGGGACACGTGTAGGGTGGGCCTAGGGTTAGGTGGTCGAAGTCTATGGACGCGAGCGACTCATCCCCTTTAGAGTATATTATACAATGAAATATAAGACAAAACAACTTTTTTATTTATTGTTCACACACATCATCATCCAAAGCTAGGAAATAACATAGGATATATAAATAACATAGGGAAAGGAAAAAACACAGTAATGAAACAATACGATAGTTAGGTAGGCAGCTTATACTGCTAATGTTGATGTAGCGCTGATTTTCGCTGATGCAGAAATAATTCAGCGCTAATGCGATATATTATATGATAAAATCATAAGCCCTCTAAAATCCTAACTTACGTCCAAGCTGAACACCTAGCTTCGTGGGGCGCGGACACGCGTACTGTACAACAGTACAAAAAACTAACGCGGCTAACAAGGTAACCCTTTATGGAGATGAGTAATAAGAGAGTATATAACTTACGGTCGCTTCCCGGGGAGCGCCGGGGTACATCTGGAGCCGATGCTAGGTGCCACAGTATGCGAACCATCGGCGGTGAGGAGATGAGCAAGCGGGCTCCCACCGACAAAACTATTACAGCTGGTCTTAGTGAATTGAACAGGTGGGCTCACTACGTAGAAGCCACAGCCGATTCCACGGATGATGGTACTATTTCATTCATTTCATCCATCCCTGCGACTCACCCCTCCTACATGACAAAAAAAACAGTTAGCTTGTCCACCACCAGCACGCTAAATAGTGTTGTGCAGGTAGTCAACCCTGACTCTGAGCTTGCACCCACTACAAGCGCCCCAAGTACGCGCAGACGATGGACACCTGAAATGAATAAGTTCAGACTGCGCACTTACCTTCAATTGACTGCACTAGATACAGACAGAAAAACTTATCTTGAACCGCTCCACATAAAATTTATAGAAAAATATCCGAACATGCAGGTTAATCGACAAAGAATAGGAGATCAACGTAGAGCCATAAAAAAGAATAAACTACTACCACAAAAAAACTATAGAAGAGATAAGAAACGACGTAAAAGAAGAGTTAGATCACTACAATTTAATTATTCTACTCAACAGTCACAAAACTCTATCGACCATATAAAACAAATACTTACACCCACAAAATCTACCCAAATGCAACCTAGAACCCCAGAAACACATAGTATTAAAAATAGAACGCAGACCCGAATGAGATGAACCGGTCAAATAAATTAAGCTATAATGCGGTCTTTTTATCGAGTTAAAGATTTAGGCTGAAACGAATTAGTTTAAAGAAGATGCATGTATGAAGATTTTATTAACAGATTTCCTGCACTTGCTCATCTTAACGAACAACGGATAGCTGATCAGAGAAGAGCAATTGTAAACAATAATTACGTCACTAGTGACAGATTAAATTCATTAACACTAGAAGTATCTGAAGAATTACGATTAGATAATCTTCACTTTACCAACTTAACAAGCGAAACGACGCTAGTAAACCCAAAACACAACAGTAATTCTGAAACTCAATTTATAAACAGCATTGACATCAGCTCCACACATGAACCTTCACTTACTTTAAATCATACTGAAATCAACATTGCAGATGAAATGCTACCTAACCAACAAGAGAACCTAGATAGGGATCCACTAATAGATGAGACGTTCCAACAAGCATTCCAATATTATAAAGAAACTAGCCCTACAAAAATAATTTTTATTCACAAATAAAAACCTTCTAAAAACTTGCCCGTATAGTTAGCTACCTAAACAAAATAATTTCACCTGAAAACGATAATAAAGAAACTAACTTCTATACCTTACAGACTACTATATATTGTGGCATGGACTGCGGCAAAAGTTAAAGGAGCTAAGATAACTCTTCAACCAAGAGAAGTCACCCAAAGGGCAAAAAAAGAAAATAAACCAAACTGGGAGACACGATTTTAACGAAAATTAAATTATTTACGATCAAAGATAGCATAAATGACACAATTCACCAATGGTAATAGAAGTAGGAAAATAATTAAATACGTTAACAAGATAATAGAACACTAAAGAATCCACACTGTTCACGAATAACCAAATACACAAGCAGTTCACACATTCATCATCGATACAGCCCTTCACAAGTCCACTGCTGAACATAGGCCTCCCTCAAGGAATGTCACAAAGCACGGTCCTGAGCCACCTGCATCCATCGACTTCCTGCGTGTCTTACCAGGTCGTCACTCCATCTAGTGGGGGGACGCCCTACACTTCGTCCGCCGGTACGAGGCCGCCACTCGAGAACCTTTTTTCCCCATCGGTTGTCGGTTCTTCGAGCTATATGGCCGGCCCATTGCCACTTCAGCTTACTAATCCTTTGGGCTATGTCAGTCACTCTGGTTCTACTGCGGATATCCTAATTTCTAAGTTTATCACCCAGAGAAACTCCGAGCATAGCCCTCTCCATAGCTCACTGAGCGACCTTGAGCTTCCTCATCCGACCAGAAGTGAAGGTCCAAGTCTCAGTTCCATAGGTCATCACTGGCATCACGCACTGGTTGTACAGTCTCGTTTTCAAGTTTTGAGGTATACATGACGAGATGTGCCGTAATTTCCCGAACACTGCCCAACCGAGTTGAATCCGTCGATTGACCTCTCGGTCGAAGTTGGACTTACCTAGTCGGACTATTTGTCCCAGGTAAACGTACTCGTCAACAACTTCGAGCTTAGCGCTCCCAACAACTACCGGCATAGGTGTGACATGGACATTAAACATAATCTTTGTTTTGTCCATGTTCATCTTAAGACCTATCCGTTGGGAGACACTATTGAGGTCATTGAGCATAGTGCTTAGGTCCTCCAGCGATTCTGCCATAAGGACTATATCGTCGGCAAATCAAAGGCGAGTGTGATGTAATCGCCACTGATGTTTATACCGTATCCTTTCCAGTCCAGTAGCTTGAAAACGTCTTCCAATGCAGCGGTGAAGAGTTTCGGGGATATAACGTCACTCTGTCTTACACATCTCTGCAGTTGGATTTTTTTTTTATAGGATAAGGTGACAAACGAGCACACAGTCCACCTGATGGTAAGTGGTTGCTGTGACCCATAGACATCTACATCTATCTTCAATAAAGAATCAAAATGCAGATGCGTTGTCACCCTTGAGGACTAAGATGGAATGCCTATTTTCCAGTAAAAAGGGTCTCCGGTTCTCTACACTCACCATACGAAACACAGCAGTGTTAAGCTGCTATTTTACGCTGGTATTCTGTGAGAGCGTGGTCCTTCCCCGGTCGAGCCGACCCATTCGTACTACAACTATATCACTAATATAGCTGCAGCATGGCTCTACCACGTAAAATATAGCTGCAGCATGGCTCTACCACGTAAAAAATACATAGGAAATATATAAAAAATGGATAGGTTTCGTTCTCCGATTCTGTACTAGGATAGCCATCGTAGCCCTGCTGTATAAACACTTCAGCACTTTGATATACCGACAGTCAACTTGGCACCGCTGAAGGGACTGTATCACCGCCCAAATTTCGACGGAATTGACGGCTTTCTCATAGTCCACATACGCAAGGCAAAGTGACAGATTGTACTCTTCGGTCTTCTGCACAATTTGCCGTAGGGTGTGTATGTGGTCTATGGTACTAAAGCCTTTTCGGAAACCGGCTTGTTCGGGAGGCTGGAAGACGTCGAATCTGCGTGCGAGACGATTCGTAATGACTCTCGAAAACAGCACGTAGACGCGGCTCAGAAGGGAAATCGGTCTATAGTTCTTCAAGAGAGCGTTATCACCTTTCTTGAAGAATAAGACCACCGCACTTCTGCTTCACGCCTCCGGTATAGTGCCACCATGGAGGACGGAATTAAAGAGCTTCTGAAGGATTTTAAGTACCGATTTTCCACCCGCTTTCAGAAACTCCACTGTAATTCCATCCTCACCTGGGGCCTTGCCATTTTTAAGGTGCTGGAGAGCCATTCTAATCTCACTCAGACCGACGTCCAGGATATCGGAATAATGTCAGATAAGACTCGCTCTTGGATCGTTACTCACACTTGCGTGTGGCTCCAACGATGACGTGTACAGCTGCCCATAGAACGTCTCAATCTCACTCAAAATCTCAGGTGTTCCAGAAACGATGCTGCCACACTGGGTCTTCAGCTTTGACAGTTGGCTCTTTCTGGCAGACAGATCTCTGGCAAAGACTTTGGCAAAGACTTTGGAGCCTTGTTTCCGCTCGATCGCTTCTTCAATACAAGCTGTATTGAAGTTGCGTAAGTCCCGCCGCATGCATTTGGAGATCTGTCTGTTCAGTTGCCTGTATGCTGTCAAATCTGTTGAAGACTGCAGCTTCATTTCCCGTCTAACAACTATGAGATTAATAGTGTGATCGGAGAGTTTTTGTGTTCTTCTGGGGTGGGTCTTGCAGAACTTAGCTCCGACCGCATGGACAATTTCCACAAGCTTATCATTTATATCATCCACCTCATTGCAGTCTTCTAGGCACTGAAAATGGTTTTGTAACTCGAGCTGAAAGGTTTCGGGACTTTGGACTTTGCACGAGGGGGATGGAGCGTTGACTTCATTAGACGAGACCCCTCCAACTTAACGTTTAGGTTCAGTGTGCCTCTCACCATTCGGTGATCGCTGCCGATTTTCACCCTCGCGATCACTGAGACATCACTGAACAGTTGTCGTCTGGTCGTCATAATGAAGTCAATCTCATTTTTTGTTGAACCGTCGGGGCTCGACCAGGTCCACTTCCTGTGGGGCCGCTTCTGGAAGAAAGAGTTCATTATAAAGAGTCCCTCTTTCTCCATGAAGTCAGCCAGCTGCTGGCCCCTTTGGTTTCGTTGCCCTATTCCGAATTTCCCTACTTTCAGCTCACCGTTCTCTCTTGTGCCTAGTTTTGCGTTGAAGTCTCCCATTAACACCGTATAGTGGGTTTTGGAGGAATGCATGGTTCTAGAGTCATCCTAATACATTTCCTCCACCTCCTCATCGGGTTGTGCCGTTGGTGCGTAAACCTGTATCAGCGAATACCGTTTGGTGGTTCTGAGTATAATGTACGCAACCCTCGTCGACACACTCGCAATATTTATAATGTTGTTAACGAGAGACTTGTGGACGATAAATCCGACACCTCCTTGGGACAGATGGTCGCCCTCCCGGTGATAGAACAAGTTGCCGAATTACCATATATATATTATATCTGATCTAATATATCAACACATCGACACAAATAATATCTTAGCTGAGCAATAGAAAGGATGTCGCAAATTCAGATAAGGCTGCAAAAACGTTCAAAAACTGAAAACAATCTGTTTAGCATGTATACTGACTACAAAAAAGCCTACGAATCTGTTTCCCATTAATGGCTGGTAAAATTTTAGAGATAATGTACAAAATACATCCAACTATAGTAACATTCCTAAAGGTCGTGATGACAACCAGGACCACTGTATTAAAACTAACTTCCCCTACTAAAATAGCACTTAGACAATTCTTTTTTTTTTTTTCAAAAACCGAAACCTCCATTCTTCACAAAATTATATCACAGAACGACCAAAACTTAACACCCCTAAATTTACAAGATACAACTGAACAGAAAAATGAAAAAGTAATCGACGTCAAAATCAAGCTTTTAGAATGGACCCAGAAATCTCTACACGAAAGACATCGCCAAAACTTATGCCAGATAAACGTCAACAAAAAGGCATCGAACGCGCGGTTAAATCGAGGCGAACTCTTCAATGTTGTTCAAAGTTTATCATAAAGAATTTAAATAATGACACATGTAGGAAATGCCATAGCTCTCCAGAAACCAATCAGCATATCACAGGCGCGTGCAAATCAATAACCCAAACAGAATGTAAAATAGACACGATCAAGAAGCCAACATCATACACCAAAAATAAGCACACCAGTACAAACTTATAGATTGCGTATAACCATACTACAAATACAATCCAGAAACTGTATTAGAGAACCCCTGTCAACAAAACTATATTTTGACCGCGCCATTCTTACCGATCGGACAATTCATTTCAATAGACCAGATAAAAAAAGCTGGATGTTTAATAGATATTGGTATACCAAACACACATAACTTGCAGACAACAATAGCAGAAAAACTGAGCAAAAGCACTGAATTAAAAGATAAAGTAGTCCGACTCTGGCGTCTGCAAAAAGTTACAATAGTACCAATAGTATTGACTACAGCAGGAGTAATACTGAAACAACTTCACCAGTCCCTTAATTCCCTCTAATTACCTCCAAATACCTATCACCTGCTACAGAAGCAGCAGATGATAGGCCTTCTGGCCGCGATACTAAACACATGCAGACTCGTTAGAAAGTTTCTGCAATGTGAACCAGAAAACCCACATCAAAACACAAACACGCTACCATCTTCTGTGCAATCTTCTACACCGTATTTAATCCAACTGATAATCATTTGGCTTAGGCCCATGTTATCAGCTCTTTCCGGCTTGCCGAGAATATAAAATAAATTAAATAAATAATAATAATAATATACATTTATTTGCACACCATACAAAGTCCTTAAAAAACACAAAATATTTCTTATTCTACACAGCAGTATTTCAGCTGACTTACAATAGTAAAACCTGAGCGGTAAAGTCAGTACTCTTCCAGTGTGACAATATACAAAAATTACACAATAATAACAGTTAAGCTCATGAAAGGGTAAAGTAAACAGGAAATAAAAATTTGACCATTTTTAAGGAAAACAATATATGTAATGCTTTGTTTGCGTGTGTGTGTGCGCACGCCCGCGCGTGCGTGTGTGTGTGTGAATGGGGTATAGATGTGGGTGTGAGTGTAAATACGGTATACATATGGACAATACATCAACTTATGAGTTTCAGAATAGATTCCGTTGTGTTATAATCAAGACTTTGTAGCCACTTAATAATATTTTGTTCACACTCATATTTACTTTTATTGTTTACATTAAATAAATTATTCACCTTGTTTTATAAAAACGGTCCAATAAATTGATAAAAACGTTGGTCAAATGAAGTTTTTATGTGCACCGACCGAGTTATATTTCTTCGTTGTTGACTATATGACTGCTGACTGTTTACTTCGCTAGTAATAGTAACAGGTTTATGAACATTAGCATGCTGTTATAATGTGTTTAGTATAAAAAGTTGTCTCACTGTCAAAACTTCACATGATTTGTATAAGTCGGAAGTTGGATATCGTAACTTTTTAAAAGTGCTTACTTTGAGTACTGCCCTTTGAGCACGCTCAATTAAAATCATGCAGGTCTCTCCGGCTCCACCCCAAATAGATATACAGTAGCTAAGTATTGATTGACAAAGTGCAAAGTAAATCAAGCTGAATTATAGACCTTTTCCCACGTTGTATCAGAAAACACCAAAGCAGTATCGTCAGCAAAAGCTATAAGTTTTTCCTTATCCATGCTAAGTTGACAAATATTTTTTCATAAAATATATTATTTACCTTGTTATACAAAAATGGTCCAAGAAATTGATAAAAACGTTGGCCAAATGAAGTTTTTAGGTTCTCCGACCGAGTTATATTATTTCGTTGTTGACTATATGACTGTTAACTGTACTTTACTTTTATACGTGGTATATCCATGCTGCGGCTATATTACTGGGTTTGTTGTAGCACGAATGGATCGGCTCGACCGGGGAAGGACCACGCTCTCACAGAATACCAGCGTAAAATAGCAGCTTAACGCTGTTGTGTTTCGTATGGTGAGTGTAAAAAACTAGAGACCCTTTTTAATGCAATCTAGGCATTCCATCTTAGTCCTCACGGGTGACAACACATCTGCATTTTTATTCGTAATCGAGGATAGATGTAGATGTCTATGGACCACAGCAACCACTTACCGTCAGGTGGACTGTGTTCACGTTTGTCACCCTTATCCTATAAAAAACATATTGTTCACATAAACTAGAAACAATATTGGACCTAGGATTCTGCCTTGTGGAACACCGTATTCAATCTCCTCATAACCACTTACATAATTGCTTATTTATACACACTGTGTCCTGCCACTTAAGTAGCTCTCGAAAAGGTCAAGCTGGGTGCCTCTAATACTTAATGCTTCCAGTTTATTTACAAGTCTAGGGATCGAAACCACATCAAAAGCCTTAGCTAGGTCTAAAAATATAGCTAGGGATTTCATTTTGCTATCTAAGGCATTGACAACAAAGTCAGTGAGGTCATGTATCACACCATTGGTCGATTGTCCCGAACGAAAACCATACTGCCTGTTTGATAAAAGATTATGCCCTTCCAAGAAATTTACAAGTTGTTTTTTAAAAGACTTTCTAACACATTCGACAAAGATGAAGCACTGCCATTCCAGTCTATAATTGTTAAAACGATGTTTTTCCCCCAGACTTGTAAATGGTGATGAGGGCTTTTTAAGGTCAGACGGAAAAATTCCTTTTGCAAAACAGAGGTTAAATATGAATGTGAGCGGTGGTATTAATATTTCTCTGTAACGTTTTAAAATAAGAGCAGTGATACCATCTACTCCAGCTGAATAATTAGTACGAAGTGAGAGGATTTCTTCTTCGACATCCTTATGATCGGTTTTTATTTAAAAGAACAAATAAATTAGGATTAGAACTTAAGTTAGTAGGGTTGAGTTTACTCCGATTATTATTTCTATTGACTTTATTTACTATGTTTTTGCTTACAATAACAAAATATGAATTTAATTTTGCTACCGATTTCAATGGGTCTTTTCAGCGGCTAACAAGCCTGAGGCTGATATTTTGTCATTGTTTGTGTATTATATTTCTTGTATAATTTCCCAAGAGGGTTGCGCTCGATCGCTGTATTGAAGTTGCGCAAGTCTCGCCGCATGCATTTGGAGATGTGTCTGTTCAGTTGCATATACGCTGTCAAATCTGTAACTGACTGTGAAGACTGCAGCTTCATCTCCCGTCTAACAGCCATGAGATTAATAGTGTGATCGGAGAGTTTTTGTGTTCTTCTGGGGCGGGTCTTGCAAAACTTAGCTCCGACCGCATGGACAGTTTCCACAAGCTTCTCATTCATTTCGTCCACTTCATTACAATATTTTAGGCACTGAAAACGGTTTTGTAACTCGAGCTGAAAGTTTTCGGGCCTTTGGGTTAGAGCACGAGGGACGGAGCGTTGACTTCATTAGACTTGACCTCTCCAACTTAACGTTTAGGTTCAGTGTGCCTCTCACCATTCAGTGATTGCTGCCAGTTTTCACCCTCGCGATCACTGATACATCACTGAACAGTTGTCGTCTGGTCGTCATAATGAAGTCAATCTCATTTTTTGTCGCACCGTCGGGGCCTATAATATTTCAGCGCAACTTGTCTATCTCTTCTTCCAGCTCCAGGATCTTCTCGTCAGTCCTCAGGGTGCGTGCGTTATAAGTTGCCAGGTCGAGTCGTCGTAGGTGGCAACCGAACCTCCACCGGAGATTCTTAGCACCCCCTGCCCCGCCGTTACCATGGTCGCCACCGTAGCCAGGAATAGCGGGGCCACCGGGAACTGGGGGCCGTTAATTTATGTTGCTCCTTGGGGGAGGCCTATGTTCAGCAGTGGACTTGTGAAGGGCTCTAATGATGAATGATGATAATGATAACTTTCTAAAGACGCTTTTTGTTTGTTCTAGCTTTGATTTGTTCATTTCTTTCATATCGTTTTTACAATTTTATGGCAAATTATTACAAAAGTTGGCAATTTATCATGTGACGAATTTAGTTTATTTTCCTTAGATGTTGAAGTTTTTAACAGCTGAATAAATTTGCTATTAGACCATGACACTTCCCAATTAAACAACAATGGGTTTAGTGGTTACGTTTTTGTTGGGATTATTTCTGTAGATGTCCTTCAGATTAGACTCTTTTAAAGTGACATTCACATTTTCCACCAGATTTAAAATAATTTTACTCAAATCAGCTTTTGACTCAATTTGGTCTGTTGTTTTTGGGATATTGCGAATTTCAAGTCCAGTAGCTTTGCCTTTCCGTTCAAGGAACTCAATTTTATCTTCTAATGAGGCAATAAGTTTTTGATCTTTTACTTTTTCCCCTTCATACTGCTCCATTTTAACAAGCATATTATCGTTAATCTCCGACTAAAATTTGAGACTTACTGAAGTGATTTCATGCTGTTTTTTCAACTCCTCGAACTGATTGTCTACTGTTTCAGATAAAGTCTTAAATTATGCTTTCATCTCTGCTTTAAGAGCTGCTAGCTCACTTTGACTTACTTGGATGGTTATGTTCCCATGGTCCTTTTCTATACGAGACTAAATTATCACTGTTGACTTTTGTATGGTGGAGTACGCTTCGATTTTGGCATTATTGGCTTAAGGAGTTTCAAAATCTATCGTTTAACTAGCTTAATCAGGAGCTGATAAGATATTAGTAATTCTCTAACAAGCTATTTAATAATCTGTCTGTTTTGACTTTTCTGCCTATATATGTTTAAGTTTATGTATATTATTTCTATAGTGTATTACACCCACATTTTAAAATAACCGCGAAAAAGCAAAATATAATAAATTAAAAAATAAATTTCAAACACAATGTCAACTTTTCCTTTTTTACGAAACGCAATAGGTGTTAAATTGAAATAGATTCATCGGTGTTTAATATTCATATTATTATCGACCAGAAGTAAAATTCAAATAAAAAATAATACACTCAAAACAAAACTTGTATTATACACTTCTTATTACATTTTACAATATTAATTATTAATTAGCAATTTAAGCAAATATCTAATTCCTAGCACGTCCGCTCTCTCCGACCGTTCGAGCCAAAGTGCCGCCACAACCGCGACCGGCTTCTCGGGCGCAAAACCCCACCATCTCGGTGACGCAACCAAAAGCCACGTCCTCTGTTTAGTCATCATCGTGTAACACAGCCTCTCCTGACAGGCGGTCGTCCTTGTCCGCAACCCTTATGTTTTCGAGATTTGTCCTCGCCTCAGCCTTCTCCGAAGTATCATGTAACGAGTCATGACACTTCGGAGAGACTCCGCTAAAAGTTACAAATAAATTGGACACATTAGAATTTATCATCATAGCTCGTAATAGCATACTCCTTACAAAGAAAAATTTCATACTTCATGACATTACACTCGTCTCTCATTTCATTTCAAGCTATTAACCACGTTCATGCACATCGATCTTTGGAGGGCCCTCATACACCATACATCAGTTGCCTATATTACGGTAGTGACTAGTATACCGTGACAGTACCTCTTTTGGGCTAACTACCCTGCCGTGGTAGATAATCACGTTCGATATCAACGTGAACATGAAAAACTCCGAATGAGTAGTCCATCTGCCGTGGTAGAGAATCACACTCGATACCAATGTCAACATGGAAAACTCTAAGTGAGTGGTCTATCTGCCGTGACAGAGAAAACATCTCAATGTCAACGTGGATATGTATAAGTACAAGAAACATAAGCAAAATATTTGCATGACAGTAAAACATAATAGTATCGGTGACTTACAATCATAAAACGCAGCACAGGTCTCGGGAGTCCACTCTCTTGCCCACGGCACCATGTTTTCAGCTGCAGCTTCTGTACGCTTTCCGTACGAGCCAGCCAACAGCTCCAATTTATACCGATGATGTGGAAGTCGTTTCAATACCTTGTAGGGTCCACGCATACAGGAATCTAATTTCCCCGCTTACTGTGAAGCCTTAATCACAAATACCTTGTCGTTTACCTCAAACTCGTAAGGCCTTTATTCAAACGATCGTCTTGTTTTTGCTGGTTAGTAGACAATAGTGACGACACACGTTGTCTTCGCAGCGCCATAAGCGCTTCACGGTTTGGGGTAGCAATATCTATTGTAACATGTCGGACAAGAGCACGTATAACAGGGGTGGAAGAGTCGCTTCTGATAAGCAACTGAAGCGGAGAAGCGAAGAAGGTTTAGTAAAGTTCGGCAATAACGCTCGGCCTGTCCATTTTTTGGTGCATATCTGGCGAAATGAAGTGAATGTCGCTGCCAAACAAACTGACCATATCTTGAAAAGCGGCACTATCAAACATCCGTCCTCGATCCGCGACCAAAAGTCTCGGAGACCCAAACATCGAAACCGCGTCAGTAAAGGCTCTTTTCAATTCGTCAGTTTCTTGACGACGGAGGGAGTATAGAAGGCAATATTTCGTTAATGCATCAATAATAATCAATACGTATTTATAACTTTGGGATTCAGGCAAAGGACCAAGTGTGTCCATGTGTACTACCGAAAATGGTACGTCTGGCTTAGTCCAAGATTCGATGGGTTGATGAGGGGCACGCGGCACCCGTTTGTGTGACAGACATACAATACAATGCTTGAGATATTTCTTAACAAAAGGGCGTATTACAGGAAACCAGAAATTACGTAAAATTAGTTCTATCGTTTTATTGTACACAATGTTGTCTTGGTCATCATGAAACACATGAAGCAGGCTCAGTCTAAACACTTTGGGAATATAGCACAATAGGCGGTATTCTTTGCCAATGGGAAAATATTTGACATATAGGAGTCCATTTCGTAACTCGTATCGGGAAGAGTCTAGTTGACCGTTATTGAATTTATCAATGAGGTTAAGTGTCTCCTCATCTGCAGATTGAGCTAACTTGGCCCAATTTTTCGGGTTTCGAATATGGCATACCTCCACAGGGTTTCTACTCAGGTAGTCGGCATGGGACATTAAAGACCCCTTCCTGTATTCGAAAGTATACTGGAAGTCTTGCATGGATAACCACCACCTAGCTACACGGGGAAGCAAGTCCTTTTTATGCTCGGTTATCTTTAGAGCGTTACAGTCCGTAACAATTTTAAAGGATACGCCTAAAAAATTATTTCTAAAATTCTGGAGAGCTTTAACTACGGCTAGAGTTTCCAATTCATAAGAATGATATTTGGGTTCCGCGCCTTGGGTTGATTTACTAAAATACGCTACTGCACGCCTAAGCCCATCCTCATGAATCTATATTAAGACTGCACGGTAACCGATAGCGCTTGCATCTGTGTGTACCTCTGTAGGTAACTGAGGGTCGTAAATGGCAAGGACGGGTTCGTTTGTTAAACGGTCAATAATATACTCACAAGCTTTATCTTGTTCGACTCCCCACTCAAACGGCATGTTCTTTTTAGTTAAATGTGCGATACAAGCCGTTCGCTGGGCATAATTTGGAATATATCTTCTGAAATAGCCTGCAAGGCCAAGGAACTGTCGAATTTGTTTAACACTTCGAGGCTTTGGGGAATCTACCAATGCCTGGACCTTACACAAACTCTGCCTAAGATGACCATTACTGATAACCCTCCCAAGATACTCTATTTCACTGCTAAGAAAGGTACATTTCTTAAGATTTATAGAGAAACCAGACGAAGTAAGGGTTTCTAAGACTCGTCGTAGTAGGGCTAATACTTTGGGTATCGTATCGGATAGCAAAAGGACGTCATCTATGTACACAAGGACCTTTCCTGAATCGATGAAAGACTTGAGCGTCTTTGAAATGATAATACTGGAGCATTAGAAAGGTCATAAGGCATCTTAACATATTTGAAGTGACCTTCTGGGTTCACGAAAGCGGTTTTGGCAATTGACCCTGCTTCCATAGGTACCTGTTGAAAGCCAGTCACCATATCCAAACTCGTAAAGAATCTACTTGACCCTAACCTATCAATGTGATCCTCTATGAATGGCAAAGGGAACTTATTTTTTACAGTGCGTGAATTCAAAACCCTATAATCTACGCACATTCGATCTGTGCCATCTTTCTTTTTAACCAAGATCACGGGGCTTGCGTATGGTGATTTGGATTCACATATAATGCCTTTGGTCATTAAGTTTTTAACTATACCGCGAACGCAAAGCTTCTCATCGTAAGATAATTTATACTGTTTATAACATACCGGTTCATTGTTGGAAACTTCTATTTTCATACTACCTGTTGTGACTGTCGATGAAGCCGTGCAAGTTATAAAGAACTTTGGAAAAATCACTTATAACCAACAAAAGCTGTTCTATCTCTTCACCTTTAAGAGGTGTGTTTACATTACTAATATCGAAAGCATGGTTTACTGGTATACCTGTACGCGTCAGAATTTGAACACCATTTTGTCGGCTGTACGTGATTCCTTCACGATTCAAAATATCGGTGCCTATAATGACCGGAGTACCGATACGGCTTCAATAGATATGTGAGGTAGCTCCACAATTAACGTCACAAATGAGGTACATTCGATAAGCTGACTTCCTACATCACGTAAAATGCGATAAGTCGGTTTTAAGGTTAACCTTAAAATGTTTCAACAAGGAACTCGATACGAGTGATATGCAGGAATCGCTGTATACTAATAAATCAATCGATACGCCTTCAATTACTGCGCTTGTGACATCGATTGTTGATCTCGAAACATTACTGACTAATTTACTACAAAAATTTAAATTGTGCGGGTAAAGTTTTGTCGTCTCAGAACGTTGTTTGGCAAAACAGTCATTAATTTCATGATCATTCTTTTTGCAAAATGAGCATGTTACAGAATGCGGTGGCGTGTTAGACGTTGACGACCCCGAACTATTACCTAGTATACGCTTATGCCCAAACCTTCTACAAAAGTGACATTTTAAATCGCCAACCCCTTTTTTATTTTCATTCCGTCGGGTGATGGTTGATTCAGAACTAGGGTGCGATCCACGAGTGATATCACGGGTAGACGGAAAATCATTTTTTGGTTTTATGTACATCGACAAAAATTGCACTAAATCATTGGGTTGTAACTTTGCATTAGTAGCTGCAGCTTTAATATGAGGATCTGTGATGCCCCTTGAAACTATAGCAACAATCAATTCGTCAGATAGTCCCTTAACCAAACCCAACCTTAACAACGAACGTCTAGCGTATTCGGCGTTAGTAGCATAACTTTTAGAATCTTTGGTCTTCACTTCGTAAAGAATAGACGCAACATCGACGGTTTGTGGACACAGCATTTTAAATTCTCGTTGGAAATTCGTCCACGAACGATCGGTGCTGGACCACTCGCTAAGCCACACACGTGCTTCTCCCTTCAAAAAATTACCGATTCGCGATAAACACTCGTTATCGACCCATCCGTTAGTTTCTTTAGCCTTATCTACTTTCTCGCACCAAACGTCGATATTGTGAATATGAGGGTCAAAGTTAGAAATATAATAATTATTAGACCTTAGTTTAACTAAAGAAGCGATGGCCTGCACGATTCTGCCAGTTGCGTCCCCGCCTGTGGCAATGCTTTCCCATTATACCGAAACGGGTGTGTGACCTGCTGTCGAGTCGTCATCGCGCACGTCGTCGGTGGCTGCACCAATAATTAGCGCGGGCAGTACCGGGTGTAGTGCCTGCCCCGAAGATGTTGACGCGGCCTGTAAAAGTGGCTCGGACGGCGGCGGCGGCGAAGTAAAACGTTCCTCAAGCGTATTCAATCTAGCAAGGATAGCATTCAACACATCCTTGTTCGATTCATGCTTGCGTTTACGAGAGCGAGATTGTTGTTCAGACATTTTAAGATTTATAAACTGAACACTAAGCAAAAGGAAAACTACTAAAACGTTAAAATCTAATCATGAAACTAATCTTTAATTTAAATGTTAGTCAGATGTTCCAAAAGCGGGTAGGCGACGAAGCACTATCCCACTTCTGATATTATCGACCAGAAGTAAAATTCAAATAAAAAAAAATACACTCAAAACAAAACTTGTATTATGAACTTCTTATTATATTTTACAATATTAATTATTAATTAGCAATTTAAGCAAATATCTAATTCCTAGCACGTCCGCTCTCTCCGACCGTTCGAGCCAAAGTGCCGCCGCAACCGCGACCGGCTTCTCGGGCGCAAAACCCCACCATCTCGGTAACGCAACCATAAGCCACACCCTCTGTTTAGTCATCATCGTTTAACAATATATATTATATCCTAGTAATGTCACACGGCAACAGTACTTATATTATGTCTTAAAATCATTATAGGAAGCTTTCGACTGTGTTCACTATGAGAAATTGATCTATAAGGTGTTATAGCGCTTAAACTTATAATCTCATATTCAAGTTTTGAACGCAAATAGTTGTTAATTTCAGTAGTTCTTTCAAGTCGGTGCTATCTATGGGTGGTTCCCTAAGTAATCACGGGCAACATACACTGGCATAACATTTATTTGAAGATACTGAGGTGTATCTTACAATTTAACTACAAAAGTTAAATACGGGAGTAGGAGAAGTTTAAGATAATTAAAGAATTCAGTATAAAAATGCCATAAAATATTTTTTTATAGAATAAGGGTGACAAACGAGCACACAGTCCAACTGAGAGTAAGTGGCTACTAACGCCCATAGACATCTATCTACATTTATGCTCGATTAAGAATCAATATGCAGTTGCGTTGTTAGCCCACAGAACTAATACGAGTATGGAATCCCTCGTATCCAGTGAAAAGGGTCTCAGGTTCTCTACACTCACCATAAGAAACACAGCAGTTTTGAGCTGCTATTTTAGGCTAGAATTCTGTGAGAGTGTAGTTTTTCCCCGGTCGAGCCTAAACTATACTATTTTTTTTTTTATAGGAGAGGGGGCAAACGTGCATACGGCTCTCCTGATGGTATGTGACTACCGCCGCCCATAAACAACTGCAACACCAAAGGAATTGCAGGTGCGTTACCGGCCTTTTAAAAAGCAGTAAGCTCTTTTCTTGAAGGTCCCTAAGTCATATCGGTCCGGAAAAATCGCCGGTGGTAAATTATTCCCCAGAGAGGTCGTACGCGGAAGAAACCTCCTAGTGAAACGTACAGTGGTGGACCGCCAAGCATCCAGATGGTGTGGATAGTAACGGGGGTTTTGCCGCGATGTGCGTTCGTGAAATTTGGTGGCTGGGATTAATCCGAACAATTCCTCAGAACACTCTCCATGGTAAATACGAAGGGATGTGGAATGGATGTGGATGTGGAAAATGCAAAGGGATGCAACATCTCTTCGCAGCGCCAGTCAATCGAGCCGATCGGAAAGGACTCGGTCGTCGACGATTCGAGCCGCTCTGCGCTGGATGCGGTCAAGTGAAAGGAGCTGGCACTGGGGAGCCCCAGCCCAGAGATGGGAACAGTATTCCATGTGAGGCTGAACCTGCGCCTTGTAAAGTAACAGGCGGTGTGCCGGCATGAAATACTGTCTCGCTCTGCTGTGTACGCCAAGCTTATTATAGACCAATTTGGCCTTCTCTTCCAAGTGACCACGAAACTGCACGTCACTCGATATGTCAACGCCGAGGATTCCGATACTGGCTGAGGCAACAAGGGGAGTTCCTTGAAACAGTGGAGATACGACAAGGGGTTCTTTTTAGCGGTAAACGCGCAAACTTGTGTCTTGTGACACTGGGCTAGATTTAGTCGCACCAATCCGAGACTTTGTTCAGCAATGACTCGACTTCAGACACAAGTTTGTTTCGTTACTCGGCGACGTTTTCCCGAGAAATATTGGCACGGCCGGTGTATAGAGCATCACCAGTGCTGTCATCCGCATAGCAATGAATGCTACCGGTTTGCAACATATCATTGATATGCAGAAGAAACAGCGTTGGTGATAGCACGCAGCCTTGTGAAATACCAGCATTAATAGGCTTGTAGTCGGAGCATGCCCCATCTACAACGACCTTGATGGTCTGATCTGCAAGAAAGCTGGTGATCTGTGCTTTCACCAGCTTTCTTGCACATCAGACAATAATAAAAATTGGTGGTTCGAAAGAAGCGCTTTGTGTTAAACCCGATCGAAGGCCTTCGCAATGTCCAAACTAACGACCAATGCCTCCCCCTTGGACTCTACTGCCTCTGCCCATCTATGAGTCAGGTAGACCAGAAGATCACCAGCTGTTCGACCCCGACGAAAACCGTTTTGGCGGTCACTAATCAGCTGGTGATCCTCAAGGCACTGCATGAACTGGCAGCTTATAATGGATTCCATTATTTTGGGGAACAAGAAGGTGATGGCGATAGGCCTGTAGTTAGACGGGTTTGAGCGGTTGCCTTTTTTAGGGATCGGGTGGACAAAAGCCGTCTATCATGATTTCGGGACTACGCCTAGGGAGTAGGAGTACCGGAAAAGACGCGTTAGAACCGGTACCAACTCTAGAGAACACGTCCTCAGCACAATTGGGGGGATTTCTTCAGGCCCAATCGACTTGTGGGTGTCCAAGGAGAGGAGTGCTTTGCGAACCAAGCGCTGTGTAAATAGGACATCCGGCATGGAGTACTCACACCGCGGGATGGTCGGCGGTGTGTTCCCCCCGTCATCGAGAGTCGAGTTGGACGCAAAGAAAGAGCCTAGCAGATTGGCTCTCTCCTTTGCGACGTGGGCCATGAGTCGTCCTCCCTGTGCAAAGGTAGAAGAGATGGCTGACAGAAGTTCCCTTGGACAGCCTTGGCGAAACACAACAATGCATGGGTTCCCGAAGGAAGGTGAACTAGTTTCTCGCCTATGTGCTCTGACTTTGCCTTGGCAATGACTCTTTTGAAGGACCTGGAGGCGGAATTATACTTCTTTTTAAGGGCGCTGATGTTTACATCCCGGGACGTTGATGTATCAGCCCAGGCCCGGTAGCACTCCTGGTTGTAGCGTGATGCTATTTTACAGGAGCGACTGAACCATGGTTGAGATCTGCCTCCGATGGGCACTACAGACGTAGGAATAAAAAGTTCAATACCCTGAAGTACCACATCTGCAACAGAATTAGAAACAACGTTGGGATCGTCCGGCGAGAAGCAAACCCGCCCCAAAGGTAGGATGCAAAGAAAGACCGCATCCCATCCCAATCGGCCGACCTATAGTGCCAAACACGGCGACAGCCTGCAGAAAGCAACTGCGATTTCAGCGTGAGTGGCACCACACTCCGGACTAGACAATGGTCCGAGGAGCCAAGAAGGGCGTCGACGGAGACCTGATATCTGTCCGGATGAAAGGCCAGCAGAAGGTCCAACAGGAAAGGTACATGATCCTCCACATCTGGAATCCGCGTAGGCGAAGTAACCAGTTGTGACAGACCATATGCCAAGGCAATCATGATCTCTCGCAATATCGGTTAAACGTGAACCGAGGCATTCGGCGTGATGGGCGTTTAAATCGCCGAGGATCACGATCTCTGCGGATGGGACCTGTTATAGCAAGGAACCTGTGGTCGATGAGTCGGTCTGTTTCGGCATTACCGCTTTGGGACCTATAGAGGCACCCGAAGACGCGCGGATAGTCGTCGCTGTCTACGCGTAGCCAAAGGGTGGACAGGTCCGAACCTTCAAGACTGCCGAGGCGTCGAGAACAGATGTCCTCTCTGACGTATACGCAAACTCCAGCCCGAGGCACAAAGGAGTGTTCCAATTTGTACCCGGGTAGGAGAGATACGAAGTATCAGCCGGAGAGGACTCCTGCGTCTCGGTCAGAAAGAGCAAGGCTGGATTCGCCGTCTCGAGATGGTAGTGGAGTGGTAGTGAATGGCTCAGCGAGGGATTTTCCAGGGTGCTGGTACCGTCCTGGAGTAGTCTTCCGTTTAATTCCGCTCTCATGTTGATGGGGGGGGGGGTAATTTGGCCTCTGGCCACCTACACTCACCAGACGAAACGCAGAAGCAGAGCTTCCAATTCACGCCGGTATTCTGTGAGGTCGTGGTACCACCCCGGCTCGAGCCTGCCCATACGTGCAACAGCAAAAGCCGCCGCATGGCTCTACCACTGTTAAGATTCAGCATGGCTCAAACACGTGCAAAATTAAGGTCGATTGAGATTAGTAAAAGGGATCTTACAATTTTCTTTTTAAGTGCCAACCTCATCTGCTCAGTTACGCATTAGTGTTAGGTGACTAAAGAAAAGTGTGTACTGTGACCCATAGATATCCTCAATAAGGATCAAAATGCTGATGTGTTGTCACCCCTGAAGACTATGATGGAATGCCTTGTTTCAATAAAAAGGGTCTTGGGTAGAGAACCCATACGAAACACAGCAGCATAAAGGTGCTATTTCACCCTGTTATTCTGTGAGAGTGTGGTTCTACCCCAGTCGAACTGACCCATTCGTGATACAACCATGATATAGTTGCAGCATGGCTCTACCACATAAAAAATGAAATCAAATAACAATTTTATCTTCTATACTCTATAATATTACCAATTTGTTTTAGTTAACGAAATCGATTTTATTGACTACGTTCGTAACAGACAATAAATATAAATCTTGCAATGTCCGCAGTAGGTAGCTTAATAGATTTCAGTAAATCATCTAGAAGCGAAATCCGATCCCTTAGTTATTGAAACTGAAATAACTTCTAAAGAAGGATTTATCTTTGATTGTTGCTACAGAGATTTAATCGTATCAACAATAAAATATAAAAGAATAAAAATAAAACAATTAACCTTTAGGATAGGGTTGTTATAGGATTTTATATGAAATCTTAATATATTATGTTGCATAAAAAAGTCGATATTCCATTAGATAATAATTCTTAATGACCCCTCTTATCTCAAATCTAAATGGTATAACTCTAGTCATACATACACATTCTGTGGTAGGTGGGTAAAAATAAATTAAATGTAAGTCCTAGTTTCCAAATGGGGGACTTAGTACTCAAAAAGCCTTATTTTGTCAATTAACAGGTCTTAGTGGTGATTTAAATTTTGTAACGAAAGAAAATGAGAAATAAATTAAACGGGAGCAGTTACTTAGTTTGTAATTAATTCTGTGACAAACTGTTAAATTTTACATTTCTTAAAACTTCGCGACGCTACGCTTGCATGTTCTTATCTTCTTCTGTACCCTTCCTTGATGAAAGTTGGCTGCAGGTGTCCATGGATGCAAGTACCCCTTTACCATCAGATGGACTGTAAGTTCGTTAGTCCCTTCCGTTTTATAAAAAAAAATATCGATATATATATTTCGATTTGAGGATAGATGTGCCACATAATGTACCTTAATGCCACATAATGTGTTATTTTGCCATCCTTCATTTTATTTACAAAAAAATGGATTGCCTTCTTCAATACAGCTCTTACGTGTACGCTTTCAAATGAACTTTATCATTACTTGGCCGTGAAGTTTAGTTTTAAACACCTTCAAAAGTTTAGTATAAACGTTAAGTTAGTAACCGTAAACATGTACATTTTATAAAAGAAAAGGTGATAAACGAGCAACACAGTCCACCAGATGGTAAAGAGAGCCTGGCGTTGCTTTATAAACACCTGCAGCTATCATTCATTAAGGATCACTAGTCAAATGCTTTGTTGCTCCTGAATGCTTAAATGAAGTGCCTCGTTAACAGTAAAAAGGCCTACGGTTATCATCATTCAACACAAACACAGCAACTTTAAATTGAATACAACAACAAGCTACAGTGCAAACCGAAAATTGCAAAGCCTATTTGTTATTTCGAACTGAAACAAGCACGAGTAAAAATATTTGTCGATCGAAAACATAAATATACAGTGCAAACGCTACTATTCAAGCTAAAAACTGCACACAATTTGTCACCCGTCACCTCGATTAAGCAATGTTTCATTTGCAATCACTAAAATGTTCAAACTGCTGATTGCGTGATAGTATTTTTTTTAATTTGATTTATTATTCACAGTCTTTATAATTTGGTAACTATTTTAATTTATGTTTACTTCATATACATTTCTAATTCATATTTTTTAATAGAATAAGGGTGAAAAACGAGCATACAGTCCACCTGACGGTAAGTGGATGCTGTGGTCCATATACATCTACATTTATCCACGATTAAGAATCAAAATGCAGACGCGTTGTTACTCCTTGGAACTAAGATGGAATGCCTCGTTTCCAGTAAAAGGGGTCTCTGGTTCTTTACACGCCATACGAAACACAGCAGCATTAAGCTGCTATTTCAGACTGCTATTCTGTGAGAGCGTGGTTCTGCCCCGGTGGAGCCGACCCATTCGTACTGCAACCATAATATAGTACAAATTGAATCCACCACGTGATATTGTGATTTAAGACATCGTTCAGTTCTTACATTTTCAGTTTCTGTTACAATATTGTAATAAAAATAACTAAAATAATTACTCAGAAGTTCAGTAACCAAAGAGAAGTCCCGTCGCATCTATTAAGGGGAAATAAAATTTCAATATTATTATTTTTCATATTCAGTAAAATACCTTAATAGGTATTTAATATTCTTTTAACAATAAAATGTTGCTTTATATATCATATATAAGAATCGAATTTAAATGTTTTTTCTATTGCGTTTTTAGATAATAACTAGCTTTTGCCCGCGACTTCGTCCGCGTGGAGTTCGGTTATATCAAGCCCATGTGTAAAAAGAGTCTGCTGGTACAAGCCACAATTATATATGGATGTCGCGGGCAAAAACTAGTAAACTACAAAACTTCTTTATTCACCACATTTTTTGCTAATCTATTACTGTGTGCCAAAATTATCAGACTACTGGGCGAGCTTACGCGTGAGCAAGCCACATAGCATTGCCCGTGTGAAAAACAATTTTCTCTCAAGTCTATACTCGCAAATTTTAATGTCTGCCCTTGTGATTTGTTTATGGTCATTGCAAAGCGGTTTTGAGGGGAAACTGTATTCGTTTGAATTCAAAGGGAAGATCATTCGGGATCAAGGGAATTCTTGGTACAAATACAGTTTCCCCTTGCGCACATCCAGTTATAATTGTGGCTTCCACTACATTGCGAGGAGGTTGAGAAGGTTTTAAATTTCGCAACAACATAACAGGAGTGCCCACGCGCAGAATAAGCTTATGATGTGCAAGGCCCGATTGTTTCAGTGAATTAAGGAATTCGACAGGGTAGTTAATTGCGTCATCTGTGTTGACCACAGAGTCTATTGACGTGTACACCATTTCTTCCCCCTCAAAAGACATTAACAGTATATCGTTTATTGCCGCTGCTTGGTCGTTTTTTGGGGTAAGTATGGAACGTTCACACAACCATTTCATTGGCTTATCGTGGATATGAGCAATATCTGGGTAAATTTTGGATATTAACTCCTGTAACGTAAATACAACTGTGTTTACGTTACAGGAGTTTTACGTTACTGTGTGTTATCATTCCGTCATTTGTCGGGAAATCACCGTTGCCGATTTCAAGTAGGAGATTCGCAAATCCACCAGCGGACTCTTTTTCTCGAAGTGTACCCGCATATTTTTCGAGAGCTTGAGGATTTTAATTAGAGGCCTTAAAGTGGATCTCTTAAGACACGCCATAACTTCATCTGCTCTAGTTCCTTTTGGCACTACTGGTAGAGTCTGTCTAAAATCTCCAGCCAGAAAAACCGTTACACCCCCCATTAACTTCTTGTTTCCTCTTATATCATGTAGAGTTCTGTTTAAAGCCTCTACGCCACCCTTATGAGTCATGGTTATTTCATCCCACACTATCATTTTCGTATGTTTTAATACTTCAGAAAAATTACTTTGTTTCGATATATTACAAATGGGAGTATCAGCTGTTGTTAAATTGAGTGGTAACTTGAATGTAGCATGGGCAGTTCGTCCACCCTCAAGCAGTGTAGCTGCGATCCCAGAAGAAGCCACAGCCAAAGCAATTCCGCGAGTACTTCTAACTTTTGCTAATAGCAAATTTATGAGGAATGTTTTGCCTGTTCCACCGGGAGCATCTAAAAATAATATTCCACCATCATTTGATTTAATTTTTGTGTTAATTTGATTGTAAACTGCTTTTTGTTCGTCATTCAGTGATCCTTCATTATTTTTAACAGTGTTTTCTAATGATGCTAAGTCGTAACTTGTCTCTTTAAGAAACTCTCTATTTTCAAATTGTTGTTCTTTGCTTGGCTGAGGTAACCCTTACTCTTTTAGTAGCCGACCACCCAACGCTAATATGGCATCTTCTATTACCGAAAGGCATTTGTTAAATACCACATCTGTTATGTGCTTTACATTCACATCACCCTGTCTTTCTAATTGCCTTTTAAAATCTTCAGATAGGTATTCTTTGAATTTCTTCAAAAGGTTTAAAGGGTCTGATAGTTGTCAGAACACTAAAATAATTGTAAAAAGATCCCGAATCATTTGCGGTGATTGGCAAAGTGCTGCCTCTTCCATTGCTGCGAACAAATGCTGATCATCTTCAAACTAGCCGAGAGAACTGATTGGAACGTGGAATATACATAAACGTCTACAGTTTTTAACGCTTCAAATGAAATTGGGCCCCGGATCTCATGAAGAAGCATGCGGAGGTGATAGCATTCTGTATTGTTCGGATGGACAGTATAAACCCTGCCCAGAACGTGCTCATTTTTGACCCCTGGCCAGTCTTCAACGTTTGCTCCTCTCTTTCTCCTTTGGAACTTTCTTTTATCCTAAACGTGGTATGCAGGTAGTTCTAGGTAGAGCAATGTTTTTGCAAATTTATCCACTTTACACAAATTGAAAAAGGATAGGAGTGTGGTTGTTGGAGGAATATTCACTTTTCAACTCAGATTTTGCTCATTAAAATAAACCCTTTGCCCATTTTCCAAATAAACAGCGAGGTGGACTACGGGAGGGAAACGCTCATGAATGGGAAATTTAAGGATTCGCCATACTACCTCTGATGAACTTATATATCTTTCACTTGTGTAGGTTTTAACTTCATCCCTCTTATTCTCTAAAGTAAACGATGCCTGGTCTGAACCTTTATTTTCGTATTTACAGTCGTATTTTATTGATTTCACCAAATGACAATATTCCACATTTAAGTTAAATGTTTTTAATAATACTAGATTATGAGGGACTACCCAGCGATTATCTATGGTTGTGCCTTTGATATCAACAGAAAACCCACCGTCATCTAGTAAACGTCTCTTGTACTGCGGATAACCGTCTTCACCAGTTTGAGTTTCCCTTATGAGAGCCCTGGGGTATCGTTTACTGCACATGTTATCTTACATACATGGTAAATTTCGATTTAAAGTTCCACATGGACGATTTCGTGAAGCTCTGTGTCACGTTTGGAATCCGGTATTTCAGCACAAATTATATTGTCGATTTGATCCAGAGTAATATGTTTGTGAAGCGATAAAAGAATATGAATATGAGGAAGACCTCTCTTTTGCCATTCCGTTGAGTACATATAGCATCGCACTTCACCAAATATTTTGCCCTTTGTCAATAAGTTCATGATCTTTTTCACCTTTAGTCGAAACACCCTTGAAATTATATCGTGTCTATCATGAGATTGTTGTCCATGAAGCAGTTGCTCTTTTATCTTGTTCCAGCGAGCATTGCATGTGAAAGTGATAAAAAGATCAGGTCGGCCGTAATTCCTAACATAGTTCATAGCGTCTTTTGTTCTTTCGTGCATATACCTAAGTCCCCCCGTAAAAGATGATGGAAGGACAACCATTTATCCTAGTTGGTTGGCTTCTGCGTCTTGTCGTCCAATAGCATATTTTAAATGGATGTAACTATCAGCGCGTAATTTGGCTTCATTATTTTTGATATAATTTAATCTCTCTGTTTCTATTTTGGCGTATTCATCCACCAAATATTGACTATAAAGGGCACGATACTTGACTAAATGGTTATGTTATCCTTCTTTGATCATTATTCTATATGAATAGAAACTTGCAGAAGAGACAGTTTTATTGAGCGGCAACTTAGTTGTGGGATCGCATTGTGGTATGTTGATTGAATACCCATCATCCCCCCAGCAAAACATCAATGGTCAAAACATCATGATCTGGGTGCAGATCATTAATCAAACAAAAGAGTGGTTCAGGCAGTTGTTTCAACCGTACAAGTTGCACTTTTCCAGCGCTGCAACACATACCTACCAGGTGTCTCATCCTTCCATTTCAGCGCATTGCACTACTGACACTTGTATGTCATAGAACCCAAGGCTACACTGCTGTCAGTTGTATAAGCAATATCAGGGTCATACTCCATAGCGGAATGGACCTTGTTTTTCCATAAACGCAGTGTAATGTTTTCCTCATACCCTGACTGAATTGCTCTATGCACTTGTGGATTCGAAGTTTGGTAATTTGTAACAGCTTGCCTGTGTATATCGTGATTATTTTTCTGATAAGCGGACACAGCTTTACGATTTGAATCTGGCTTGTTCTGCCTATATCTTTCTTGTGCACTTTTAAATTGACTTTTTCTTATATAATTAGTAAATCTCGACCTTCCTTTATTTTTTTTTCATATTTTAATGCCGACGATACAGATTGATCTGTTCCGCTGGTTGGAGATGATATTTCACTCTTTACGAAAGATGTAACAGTTAAATGGTCAAGCTCTGAAAAAGGATCACGCTCTTTGACATGTACCTCCATGCGACGCTGTGTAATTTTCTTCGCAACAATAGGCAGATAGGCGTCAAAATGTCCATTAGATAAATCATGGCTAAATCGTAATCGTCTTACTGGACAGATATCTGTTCCAGACTCTGTGTATAGCAGACCGTTTCGATATACTTCAAACCGAAACGGAAATATTAATCCTGCAGCTACCAATTCACAAAGTCCACCGTAAGTTTCATTTTTTAACATATCGGCTGAATATTCATTTGCTGTTGAATAATTATCGCCATTTCTGTCGTGGGTCATAACTGAAAACCTAGGCCAATCATTTACCACAAATCTAACAATTTGTGAACGCACCACCATCGCATTTTCTTGGGTTCCGTACATTAAAAATGAAAGAGCACGAAACAAACAGGCGCCGTCACCTATAATGGGGACGACAGTATGTTCTTCTATATTTCCTTTAATATTAAGAGTTTCTGTAGATATTTTTTCAGTGAGAAAAAATACTTCTATCAACAATACCTAATCACAAAGCAAATCGAATTCCAAGTTTGAACAGTGGTTGCAAGAAAGACAAAATCAAGCAACTAATCCGAAACACAAAGCAAATCTTAAACCGTAAGCAAGCAAACAAAGTCGAAGTCTAGTCAAATATCCGTCAACAGTGAATAGGTAGAATAGTTAGTGCGCTCATTCACCATTCACTTTATATTAGTTCGAAAAATCACAACGTTACCGCGTTCTAAAACGATACCAACGCCATCTATTGGTAGGGATTGGAACTTGAAGATCAATACAAAATAAGTAGGTACCTAAGTATTTCTTTTGGTTTTGCCATTTTATTAATTTGTAAAAAAATATATTTGGTTTGGTGGTTTATTTTCATTTTTTTTATTTTTAAATTAGTATTTTTTTGTTCAGGTGTAAATTTGCGCAAATTTTTTGTACAAATCTTCTTGTCTATTTTGTTTTATGTTTTTGTGCAATAAAAGTATATTCTATTCTATTCTAATAAATTAAGTTTACAATATTTATCAATATAATTTTCGTCATTTACTACCCAAAAACCTTATAAATGACACCCAAGTCACCCAACCCGTGATGATTTTTACATACAAACATACATCCATCCATCCTTCCATCCATGTTGGTTTCAAACTATAATCGATGCCATTTTCGTAATTAACGTCCCAAAAAACCATAAAACGACACCTATATTGACATTTCAACCACATCGCACCTCCACAGGGGATGATGGTAGGTATTTCCCGTCTGCTACGTTGGATTTTGAAATAGTTGTTGTTTTCGTAATCAGCGACCCGATAAACCATAAAAACGATACCCATGTTGATTTTCAGAATTTATCACCCCTTTTCCACATTTTAGGGGTTGAATTCTGAAAGATCCTGAAACACATGTTTACTCATTTATTGATAGCAGTACTCCTGTGAAGTTTCGAATAAAATAGTTTAACTAACCTTGTTTCCCCATACAAACTTTCAACCCCTTTTTCACTCCCTTATGGGTTGAATTTTCAAAAACCCTAGGACACGCAATTGTTTATTTCTAATCGTTAACCTAAAAACAAATATTCACGCTCCTAGCTCTAAAAATGACGGACTTCCATACAAACTTTTAACCCCTTTTTCACCCCCTTAGGGGGCGAATTTTTAAAAATTCTTTCTTAGCAGATGCCTACGTCATTACATCTGTCTGTGTGCCAAATTTCAGCGAAATCCATTCATTAGTTTCGGCTGTGCAGTGATAGATGTGTCAGTCAGGTTTGCCTTTTATATATATAGACATACTTTGAGTCATAATATACAATATTTAGTGCTCTTTAAAATTATTTATTGTATATTATTAGTATATAAGAATCAGATCAATAATGAATAATGAATAACTCTATCACACTTTTTGGGATTTTCGTTTTATTTTGTTTCCGATATAAAGGCGATTACGTAGCATAAACCTTTATGAAATATTTCAGAAAATCCACCTGTTCAGCGTTTTGAATATGGCCAAATCTTTTATAAAATCAAAGCTGACGCGGCGCGTTCTTGGAAAAGCTATGTACGTCAGAAAGAAGTCTATTTAGTTCGGCTTGTGTTATGTGTCAGTATGATGATGGTTTGGAATGTACAATTAGACTGAAAATATTCAAATATCAACACAATTCAAATAAAAATAGGAATAATACAGCCCATATACGTCCAACAGCTGGGCATATGCCTCCCTTTCATTTCTGAGAGGGTCATGAAGCTATTAGTTTGCCGTGCGTCCCTAGTGCTGGCTGACTTCACATGTTCTGGAATTATTTTATTTCTCCGACATGCAGGTTTCCTCACGAAGGAAACCCGCTACTTACGAGAACGTGGTAAATTAGGTCTTAAAATTGGAAGTAGTAATTTTATTGGTGCCAGTGGGAACCGAACCCGGGTAGCGTATTATCAAATTTACGGCGATTACTTAGCTCCTAATCTACCACGATTTTAAAATATACGTATATTTTATAAAATTGAGTTTTTGATACGTATATTTTGTAAGATTAAGTAGTATTATCCTTTTGCCGTATTTTATCCTACCGGCAGGCGAAGTGTAGGGCGTTCCCCCACTAGATGGAGTGACGACCTGGAAAGACACGCAGGAAGTCAATGGATGCAGATGGCTTGGAACATTACTTGAGTGAGGCCTATGTTTAGCAGTGGACTTGTGATTGGCTGTAATGATGATGATGATGATACTTTTGCTTATAATAATTGGAAACCAACTTAAATATTAAATGCATTATGGTAATATTCTTCCACGAGTTGAATTCATAAAAAAATGTGTACATTTATATATAACATTTATTACCTACACATTTAAGTTTACGATAAAATACCTTCTTAAAGGAACCATAAATTTGCTTCTCGTATGTGGCAAGTCGTATCGCTCGTGGGAACTGTAAACTTACATTAATAGCGGTTGAATATAAATATAAAAGAAAATGAATAATTGATTTACCTTTTTATAAAAAAATATGTTAAAAGTGAATTAACTGCTTTGTAGACTGATGCTGCTGTGTTTCGTGTAGTAACATTAACTATCGTGCTGTCTCTATGACTTTAAGTCAAACTGACTGTGACACTACTAGACTTAACGACATCTTAAAATTGAATAGAGTTAAAGTATTTGGTCATTAGTTATTATCTTTATGACGTAGTGTTTGTTTTGTAACTTAGTTTTTTAGATGTCTCTTGGAAGAATGAATATTCACTAGAGCAATTGGAAGCCAATGACTGTGCCTAATAATTATATTAATAGCTATTTTAATTAAAGAACCCCGTTATCAAGGAAAGAGCCCAAAACACGTAAAAGAACATTAACTCGTCCCTTTTTCCACTTGTATCAGGTTCACGTCAGTCAATTCCTTATTAATTAATCCCTTTACGCTTAGAAAAGGCTCATATTATTTAAAAACAAGTATTCAATCCAAGGGCTTGCGCTCTCCCACTTAAAAAAATGTGGTTGAGGCACGGCTCAACACTGGCCAGCACGTGTCTGGTGAGTGTCAACCATAACAATGCGCTCCTCCGGAAGCGGGACAAGAAGTTTGGGATTAAGAAGTGAAGCATGTCTTTTGTAAATTAAATGAGTTTCAAGACCAATATTAAACTTTTACCCAACTACATTTAATACTTAATGATCGAAATTCAATCAATTTTCCAATGGGCAAAAAAATGGTCTAATTATTAATCCTTTAAAATCAAAATATATGATGCTAGGAAGTAAAACACAATGTAAAAAAATATTAAGTTAGAAACCGGAAAAACTCATCAACAATAAAAAGATACTCAGAGTCGATCACGCTAATAACCTTGGTCGTACCCTCGATAGCCAACTACGCTTTAATGATCATGTAAATATTAAAATACGTAATGCTTTTTATCGTTTAAAGGTATTATATAGCATAAGAAAATACTTTACAGTAACGATCAGGAAGACCTTAGTTGAGTCGTTAGTATTATCACATTTTAATTATTGCGAAACCGTCTATGGCACACGTCTGTGTGAAAAAACAAAAAAGGCAATTCAACGCGTTCAAAACGCATGTACTCGTTTTTGCTTTAACGTACCAAAGAGAGCCCATATTACTCCATAACTTAATGAAAACAAATTTTGAAAATGGACGCACTTAGGAAACTCCACTGGGTTTGCTTAGTTCGCAAAATTATTAGTAACAAAAGTCCACTTTATTTATACAATAAATTAGTTTGGAGTAAGAATGCCCATGAAGTAAATATACGTAAAAGAGCCTCAAACATGCTGAATATTCCATGCCATAAGACAATAATCTTCAAAGGCTGTTTTAAATATTCAGCCAAAAAATATGGAATGATTTGCCACCGCCCATTTTTATAAGAAAATTTTAATATTACATTTGCAACATTCAAAAAAAAAAAGGTTAAAAAGGAGTTATTTCATAAATAAAAGTCTTTTTAGGCCGAATGACTGTATGTTTATTGTATGATAATATTTTAATTTAACGTCTTTTTGTTTAACACAAATAAACTGTAATGAGGGTTACCACTATATTAAATGAGGAGGAGCTGAGTCTTGTCGATACCACCATTTTTCTTGGAATAACACTGGACGTGAAGCTTCAATGGAGCCCCCATATATAAAAATTAGCAAGCAGACTTAGTTCTGCAGTACATGCTGTAAAAAAGATTAGAAATCTTACTAGTGTTGAAACAGCTAGACTTGTTTACTTTAGCTATTTCCATAGCATAATGGCGTATGCTATTTTGCTATGGGGACACGCGACTGAAACTGAAATTATATTTGTTTTACAGAAGAGGGCCATAAGAGCAATCTATGACTTAAAACTTAAAGAATTGCTGCAACTAAAATTTAAGGAAATTAATATATTATCTTTGGCCTCTCAATACATTTATGAAAATATAATGTACGTACACAAAAATAAAATTAGTAATACAAAAATAAGTGATATTCATTCTGTAAATACTAGGAACAGACACAAGTTGGTAGTACCAGTTACTCGACTCCACCGAGTCAGTAATTAATTCGTGGAGCGATGTATACGCTTGTACAACAAAATCCCAGAAAATATATAAAATTTGACCTGCTCAAAGTTCAAAAACATTATTAAAATAAAGTTTGTATAAAAAGAAGAATAGAAATTGGTCGATAAACAGAGGGTGGTGTAGGATTAGCAATTTTGGGAAGAGGTCGAACATAAGCTTGTTTCTACAAAGTTGGGTATTGACCTAAGTCCAAGGAGTAATTTACAATATGTATTATTGCGGGAAGAAGGAACTCGAGTAACATATTCACCATAGTCTTGCTAATCTCATTACAACCTTAGCAACTCCTTAGCAACATCATCTTGTGTCACGGAAGAGAATTCAGAAAAGGGAATGGAGAGTGATTCCATAGAAGCGATAGAATGTATCGTTTGAGATTTAATACTAAGGTCAACAGGAACAAAGACAGAAAAATGAAGATTACAGTCATCTAAATTTAGTGAAGGACCTAAGTCTACTAACGGAGGCTTATTAATACCTAGGGATCCAAGAAATTTTCACATATCTGCGGTCGAATTATTAGGGATATTATCGTGAATGTAGCGGCGTTTAGCGTTTCGCACCATTTGATTATCTGTTTCTTAAAACCTTAAAACTAGTCCAATTTTCCGAGGACGCTTCATACTTATTTGATGTACAGAAGCATGAACATTATATAAATTGAGAACATTACTATTAAGGACTAAGATATTATCATCTACTGTACATGCACACAAGAAGTTCTAAATAAATACGGGCGGCGTCATCCTTAAGTTGAGCAATGTTCAATTTGGAAAAGTTGCGTAAATGCAAAATAGAGGGATTGACTGATTCCAAGATCGACCGAAGTTCCAAGAAGCTAGATAATAAGGATGGCTTTAGCCAGCTTTCCGATACTAATATATCATGAATTAGATCTAATGCTTGTTCGAATTCAGAAAAATGACCCGGAACGCTCTGGGCGTTTATATGTCAGACGTTTAGGAATTTACCACAAGGTAAAAATTATTATTTAAATCGTTACGAAGAGATTACAAATATGTCATCTGACATGTGACAAGAAGATGTAAACGAAGTTAGAACATTTATAAATTTATTTCTTTTATATACATATATCAAGCCTGCATTGAGGCAGGTAGAGCTTAAATTTATTTCTTGGCATGACACTTCTACTGACTAAACTTGTGTTAATGGTGAAATATTGTGGATGCTGTTTGACAAAAACACAAATTTGCCGTATGTACATACAAACTAGAGGCAGTATGTGAAATTTGTGAAATAAACGCTTGCAACTATCTAAAGACCAGCTCCAGAAATGGCCCTTACACACTTATCTTGAACACAAAAGGCCTTGCCAACCTCAACCGATTTGCCCTACAACAAGAGGCCGTATGAAAACACTGAGGAGACATAGCCGTGGTAAGTGCTCAGTGCCACTTCAGTAGACACTGTCAACCGTAGCTGTTTTATAGCATAAACAAATCTCTCAAGCTTATCGCATACGTACTCTATATGAGTCTTCCAGTCACAGTGTCTGTCAACCATTCATCAATCCATTTGTTATGATGGTACAGACTTCTTCAATTTTTGTACAACATATGTTAATTCCAATAGGTGGAGTTCTAAAATCCCTAAATTGTATCATTTTGGTTTTATTTAAGTTTATTTTTAAATTGTTACATTTGAGCCATCTAAAGATTTTGTCGAGTGTAATAGATATTTAATTTTCATAGAATTTTCTATCCTTATACTTAATAATTACAGTAGTATCATCCGCAAACAGAACAGTTTCGTGGTCAGTGACATTTGGAAGATCATTAATGTATATTAGAAATAAAAAGGGACCTAACACACTTCCCTGTGGGACACCGTATTTATTATTTTGTAACCGAGATCTGCTTGTAATTTTATTGCCCTTTTGAATTTTAGCAACCTCCACGCACTGTTCACGACCAGTCAGATAACTCTCCAGCCAGTCATGTGCTTTTCCCCTGATTCCGTATTTTTCAAGTTTATATAGTGATAATTTATGGTCTACGAAATCGAAAGCTATAGTCATATCAAGAAAGATCGCACTTACTGGTGCTCTATCATTAATGCCCCCTATCATAAAACCCCCTTCTCCCCCGGATCTCTGTGTTAATCAGACGTGATTTATACTAGTTCATATTTATATTTATTATAAATTTAATTCAAAATTGTGAAGTGTTAAATTATACGAAATAATAGGAGAGCATAAATTATAAGAAGCCTGTACCATCGCCGTGTGTTAATGGTGAGTGAATCTAACAAGTCATTCACTTGCACTGTGATAAGTTGTAGTTGATCACTGCACACATACGCAAGCTGCATACTAGTGCAACGACTACTTGCCTACGCACATTGCTTTTATTCTGTTTGCCTGGTACTTGCCCCGTACGTCACTCACGCCCCGCTACTATGCCGCTTAAACGCACGCCGCCTACTACGCCAACCGCAATGTAGCATTGTAAGTCGGACTCTAATATCGCCGACTCGCCGACAAATGCTACTATTGCAGTGCCTACCGTTTCACGCACGCAAGCTACGAGCGATCCTAATATTGCAATACGAAAACGTAAGAGAGATACTGATAATATTAGCCGGTCGGAAATTATGGAAATGTTTTCTGCGCTCAAAAAGGAACAAAACGACAAATTCACCGCTTTGATGGATAAGGTTCAGAGTGATATTAATACCTAAAACTAAAAAGTCACCAGATAATGAAGAACTAAAGATTAAATACATAAAATATAGGAATATGTGTAACAAAATTATTAAAAATCTAAAAAAAGAATATTATAAAAATAAATTAATAAAAAATCAGGGAAATACAAAAGAAACGTGGAAGATAATAAAAGAAGTGTGCAATTTAAATGTCGCAAAGAGGCCTTCTAACAATTTACTAAATATAAGCCAAAACCCTAAACAGTCGCTGAATGAAGTAAATTCATAATTCACCTCAGTCGGTGAAATACTTGCAAAAAATACCCTACAGAAGATGAATACTTCTGATCGTGAACTTGCAGTATTGGGAAACACAGCTAACCCACCAGTTGGCTCTATCTCCCTTACACCAACTGATCCGGTGGAGGTCAGGAATATGGTCCTTGGACTTAAATTACATAGTGCTCCTGGTTGGGATAATATCACAGCTAAATTACTTAAGAAATTTATAATATTCCTCGCTGATCCTATCGCACATATATGTAATTTGAGTCTTGAAACAGGCATTTTTCCCGCAGCTTTCAAAAAAGCTATTGTGTGTCCTATTTATAAAGCAGGTGATCCCTATAATCCTACAAATTATAGACCTATCTCTATCCTTTCGACTTTGTCTAAGGTGTTATAAAAGTTAGTTAAAAAGAGGCTTATGCGATATCTTGAGCTTAATAATCTACTGAGTGATAATCAATTTGGATTTAGAGAAGGTAAGTCAACCGAAGACGCAGTCCTGACGCTAACTAGAAAAATCTCTACATACCTTGATGGTGGGAACAAGTGCATGGGTGTATTTCTGGATCTCCAGAAGGCTTTCGATACCGTTTCGATCCCTATCTTATTGACTAAATTTTAGAATATGGGGATCAGGGGTATAGCTCGTGACTGGTTCGCAGATTATCTGGTCGGAAGATCACAACGTGTACGGGTCGAAGGACATGAGAGTGATAGTGCAGGATGTACCTACGGTGTTCCACAGGGCAGTGTATTGGGGCCTCCTCTCTTCCTTTTATATATAAATGATCTATGCAAAATTAATTTTCCTAATCTTGACTTGCTCATGTTTGCAGACGACACTGTTTTACTCGTCCATGGTAAAACTTGGCAACAAGCGACGGACCTTGCAGAGGATTGTCTCTCTATAGTGACGCAATGGCTAGAAAATAACCTGTTATCCCTCAATACCAACAAAACAACGTTCATGTGCTATAGCAAGACAACATCAGGAGGACCAGACACCGACATTAGAATTAAAATTCACACATATCCATGCAATCGTAGCAGTCGACCTGATGAGTGTGAATGTTCCTTTTTGTCGCAGGTACATTCTATAAAGTACCTTGAGTTCGAAATTGATGATAAAATAAATTGGAAAATGCATATAATGCCTTTGTCTACAAGATTGAGAAAACTCATTTATGTTTTTAAAACTCTAAGAACAGTTGTTGACTATAAATTAGCATTACAAACATATAAAGCCCTTGGTGAATGCATTATTAGATACTGTATCTGTGCATGGGGTACCGCAGCAAAATCATATTTGATCACTGTAGAACGTGCACAACGTGCAGTACTGAAAGTGTTATTCTCCTTACCCTACAGGCACCCTACAACTGACGTCTATGATAAAGCCAACGTTCTTAGTGTTAGAAAATTATTTGTTTATGAAAGTCTACGAAATTATCACAAAAATTGTTCCTTTCCTGCCTAAATCATCTGCAAGGCTTGACCGTTGTCCTATACCCAAAGTAAAAACAAGATTCGCCCAGAAGCAGTTTGTTGTTATTGTTCCACACCTATATAACAGACTTAATAAGAAATATAATAATAAAGACTGCAATAATAACGTTATTAAGAAACATATATTGTTATGGCTTAAAAAACTTGATTATGAAGATGTAGAAAAAACACACACACACACAAACGCGCGCGCGCGCACACACGCACACACAGATATGCGTTAGTGAGTAGCCCTTTCTTTATTAACTTTGTTTTCTTGTTTTGAGTATTTCTGTTTAATAACTTATAATGTTATCTTAAGGCATAAATTAATAATGCAATGTTATGGGAGAAGCCACTGGCTCCTGAAACACAGTTTAACACGAGTATAGGAGCCTATGAATTCAATGAAACATTTACTGTAATATTTTTATGTCAAATAAAGTTAAATTTATAAAAAAAAATTATAAAAAAAAATGGCTCATGTTTAATAATATTTTGATCTGTAACATAGTCGTAAAGTCTTTTCATCATTACCTTTTCAAATATTTTAGATAAAACTGGTATTAAAGGGATTGGACGATAATTATTCATGTCGGTAGCCTCTCCTTTCTTAAATAAGGGCTTAACGATTGATTTTTTTATAATTTCAGGGAAATTACCTTCGTAAAAAAGCCTAATAAATTACTAATAATAAATATGCAATTATTATTATTATTACATCTAACATTATCCCATCAGCCATGAGTTGACCGTTTACAATAGAGAAAAAAAAAACGGAAAAAGAAACATAAAATCAGGTTAAAACGAAGGAAAAAGGAAAAATGAACAGCTAAACACAATTTCAATGAATTGGGACACAATCCGAAAATATGTGACTTATGACATTATAATTAACATTATACTTAAGCATTTATTCCAACTCACAATAACTTTATTACGTTTAAAACAATTTCAGGCCTAAAACAAAAGAGTTTTAAAATTAGATTGCAAATGGTTCTGTTGAAAAATTTCTACAAATCTTTTGTTCCATCTTACAAACCCTCCTATTATTATTAAAGTTTTGCGGAATTTCGCATTTGAATAAGAATAACTGCCTTGATGAAAACATCAAATGTTTTGATTTGTTGCGTAAAGAACAATATTCATTAACTTGGCGCTAATATAACCTGAGGGAAATACTTAAAATATATTTGTTGGCAAATAAATATATTTGTTCCGTGCTCAATAGTTTTATAAGAAAATATAATTTTTAAATCCAACATTTTGTGACAGTGGAGTACATCTTCCCATTTTTACCCCCGACGAAAACAGAGGGATGTTATATGGTTGTAGTGTGTATCTTTGTATCTATGTGTCTGTCTGTGGTATTATAAATGGATATTATAGAACGGATGAACCGATTTTTATTAAGTTTGTTCGTTTGAAAGGTGTCTTAATCGAAAGTGTTCTTAGCTATGTTTCAAGAAAATCTGTTCAGCTGTTAGAAGATCTCCAGCTTTTTTTTTTCAGGGGGTTTTTAATTTTTTAATTAAGTTATGTCTTGAAGATGTCGTGATTTAACTTTAGAAAAAAATCATAACAACCGATAGATGCGAGTATGTAAACTACCGTATGTATGCGTATTGTATATGTATATAGTACCTAAGCTTAATTACCTGGAATGACAATGGAGAGCTGTGGTGGCCCTTGCGGCTACTGAGTGTAGACTGTGTGCAGGAATTGCATGACCTAATACTTCTCTCTCTCACACCACCGCACAACGAGACCAGCACCACTTCACAAATCGACATTACAAGCATTCGATCAGAACAGCTTGCCTTGTCGTTCATAATATGAACAAAAATTGGGTAGAATAATTTGCCAACATCTGTTTTCAATCAAATTGCTATTTGAATGTCTTTTAGAGTGAATAAACTTTGAAAAAGGGGCAAACGATCGACGGTAAGACATGCAGGAAGTCGATGGATGCAGGTGGCTCAGGACCGTGCTTTGTCGCATTTCTTGGGGGAGGCCTATTTTCAGCAGTGGACTTGTGAAGGGCTGTAATGACAATGATGATGATGATAATTATAATGTTGAAGTAAATGCGTGGTTTGACTGCTATGAGGACTAAAACTAGGACGATGGTAACTGAAGGACTTATTTTCCAAGCAAACATATAGGGAGTGGTATTCAAAAAAGATTAAAAAAACTTTTCGATTTTGAAAATAATAAAATCTATATCAAATCATTCACATACCAAGTCCGTACAAAATGATCATAGTTCTATATATCTCTCAGAGCTTCTGGACGATGCCGAAATACCAATATTGGCAACGAGAAGACTAATGATTGATCTTTCAGCAAGATGGTTTTCCAGCGCATTGGACTCTATCCGTGCGAGAACATTTAAATAATTGTTTCCCAGAGAACTGGATCGGCAGAGACGGGCCCATCCTTTGACCATTTCAATCGCCTGATTTAACTCCAGTGGATTTTTTATTTTGGGAACGGGCCAAGGAGCTCTTCTACACGCTTGTGGAAATACTTTATAATACAGAAGAGTTAACATGAAGAATCAATACGGCTTTTCAAGTTATGAAGCAGGAGATGAAAATGAAAATTACGACCACAGAAGTAAGAAGACCAGCCCGCGCTTGTGTCAGAAATCACAGTTAACATTTTGAACACGAAAAATAAATTATTTTAACAAAAAACTGTTGTTTTATTGGTCTGTTAAAAATTTAAAATATTCATCCGCAATTTGCTTTGTACACCCTAATTCCAAGAGTTGTTGAGACATCTGCGTAAATAACCCGCAAAGAAAAGGCAATAACTAAGCATGTTTTGACGTGACAACGTCTTATAAATTGGTTTGCCGGGTGACACTTCAAGAAACTGCGTTACGCTCCGCTCACGTTATGCGCTCACAATGAGAGCGAGTGAGAGGCACGCGTCCCTTCCACTCGGGCATGGTTAGCCCGCCTAAGAGCGAGAGAGACAGACATAATAAAATTATTTTACCACTCAAAGTCGTTGTCACGTAAAACTTTCGCCCGTATACCGACTTTACAGGCAACCAATTTTTTAAAAAAGGTTTGAACTACAAAGACTAGTTACATATGTCTACCGATATCTTACATGGCAACAGGAAGTCACCTACCATACAGCACCGCCTGCTAAAGCAAATGACATCACGACGTGACTTCACTCAGGTGACTTAAGAATATTCAACATAGTATAAAACCCAGGGTCTAATTGTTAAGACAGCCCAGTAGTAGTTAAGTCAGTTTGTAAGTTAGGTAGTCTAGTATTCCTTTGTACTCACATTATCACAGTAGTTAAGTTAACTTGTAAGTTAGAAAAAAAAAGTCTTCGTCTCCTTCCACTTCAACCCTCCCTAAGCTGCCGCAAACGTAAGTGGCTATTTTTTTTTATGATAGCATACACAACATTTCTTTAATTTTTTTTTGGTTTCTTAAACTTAAATATGCGTAGAATGTTTTTCTGATGATGAAGATACTTGGAAATTATTTTGTTTGAGTAATCACACATTACATAAATAAATAAAAAATAAAAAACAGTAACATAACAACTGTTACTGGACACTATTAGGAATTAATTGAAAAAAAAAAGGGTTTTATTGTTAAAAACCTTAGAAATTCAATTTAAAAAAAAGGAGCACACTTCGTCTTAGACAAGTTTAGCTTAATATGTTATAGGTGGTTTAAGGTGTCATCCTCTTCAGGCTTTGCACCCATCTTCCAAATATTGTGTATAAGCAAATATTACTATAAACAATTATTCAAAATTCAATTCATATTGGCTCGCAAAAGTTAATCACAGCACTTTTAACAACTTCTTCTCTTCTCTGCTCTCCTCTCCTCTTTTTTTTTCCCACTTTACCCCGCAACACCTTCTATTATCTTCAACTTGTCAACGGTCAATACAACACCTCTATTTCCGCTACAAATCCTTTTAAAATTTTCTCAAACCATAGCTTAATCCTAAACTCAAACCATAGCTTAATCCCGTTACTAGCAATAACCTACGTCTTTAGAATCAGAATACATTTTAGAGTAAAATAATAACGTTTGCATTAATTTCGAGTTAATATAATAAAAGATATTAGGAGGAAATTCAATGTAGAATTTCTCAGTATCTATTATATCAATTTCAAATAAAGTAAAGAGTTTTAACCCTTTTCCACAGTAAATATAGTCAAATAATTGAATTGATTTCATTAAATTAAGAAAACTGGGTAGAATTTAAAGACATTTTCAAAATATTTTAAAAAAGGATTTTTTTTTTAATAGAAATAGGGTGACAAACGAGCACACAGTCCACCTGATGGTAAGTGGTTGCTGTTGCCCATAGACATCTACATCTATATTCGTTAGCGAACATGCTCGTTTGCCCCCTCTCCTATAAAAAAAAAAAAAAAAGATGCGTTGTCAGCCGTGAGGACTAAGATAGAATGCCTCTTTTCCAGTAAAAGGTCTCGGTTCTCTACACTCACCATACGAAACACAGCAGCATTAAGCTGCTATTTTACGTTGGTATTCTGTGAGAGCGTGGTCTTTCCCCGGTCGAGCCGACCCATTCGTGCTACAACTATATTATTAATATAGCTGCAGCATGGCTCTACCACGTAAATTTGTAAAAAAAATTACAGGTGTTTATTATTATATTTTATTTGATCGTTTATCACTATCTTAGTTTTTGGAAACTGTATTTTAAAATGATTTTTTTTGTTTTTAATAACTGAAGTGACAAACATATGAAAACCCACTGAGGGTTAGTGGCTACAGTCCATGGGCACCTGCAGCCAACTTTAAACAAAGAAGGCTACACAGATGCGTTATCACCTCCAAGGACTACGACAGAATGCCTCATAGCCTATAATAATACTAACTTTAGAAAGTTAGTATTATATTCTTCAGAAGAAATAGCATTCGGCAAAAATAGGTAAGAAGGTGGTATCTATCCAGACGGACTTCTAGGCAGAAAAGGAGTTCTACAACCTATATTGAGTAAACATTTGTAAATATTTTTGAAGCTAGCTAAATGTTTTTTTTTTCTTTCTTTGCAAGTATTGTTACTATGAAATATTATTTAATGCAACAAGCTTAGTATGAGTTGAGAACGTTAGAAGGTAAGCATGTTACAACATTTTCTTTGATTGAGAAATATTGATTGCTCAACCTATGAGTGCAACATACATTCTTTGTTTTTTTTCGATACTCAAACAACTTAACGCAGTTGCATATTTTTATAAATATATAGGCGGAATATTTATACTAATTACGTGGATTAGTAGTCAGAGAAAGCTGGTTGCTATGTCATAGGTTTTAGATTAAAAAATGCACCCGGAGTCACATTTAGTTGATTTTTTACTGCTACTCTTAAGACACTCCCAAAAAGTGAAACAAAACATAGTTCTGAGCTACCTGCATCTGTCGACTTCCTATAAGCAGGTCGTCATTTCATCTAGGAAGGGAGAGCCCTATACTGCATTTACCGGTACGAAGCTGCCACTCGAGAAGCTTCCTACTCCATCGTTTGTCGGTTTTTTGAGCGCTTGGCCGATGAACATGGCTTATTCAACTTACTGATATTTAGTGAGAGGGATATGGTCAAATATGGCCGTGACAGAATCCGTTACGATAATATCGGCGGTAGAACCAGAGTAACCGACGTAGCCAAACGTGTACATGACTCTAAAATGTCTCATATGTGCAGAATATAACTTCTTTCATTATTTAAAAATAGATTCCATTTGAAGTAGGTAAACTTTGTCATCATAATCAAGTAAAAATTAAGGGTAAATAATTAGTATATGAAAATAATATATTAAAAACGGTCATGTAACAAATATAAATGTTAATTTTTTCAATATCTTCATTTTTCGAAAGTTCTTCAATAATTGCTTTAAAATTTTATACAACGTTGGATTAAAATAAGCGCGTTTTTCTCAATATACTTTTTGAGTAACAGCAGCGCGTCGCCGAGTACAGCTTGTAAAAGAATAAATAAAAAAAAGACTTTGTAAATTGAAGTCCAAGTAAGTGTAAACATATTTAAGATAATTTACGAACCTTACTGTATAACAACGTCATTGAGTTTCAGCTAGTAACTGTTGAAGATGTACGCTAATAATTTCTTATCTTTTTAAGTAACAACAGCTATAAAATAAAATAGCTATTGTTCTCCCACTCGTACGCTTTATAATGTCTTCAAAAGGTTTAAAACTCCTGTAAAGATATACTTTTACTCGTGTTCTTTTGTTACATACTTTGTTGCTGTATAGAAAGCTTGTTTCTTTTTAACTTGGACACCTAAAATTGAGCTGTAAATAAAAAAATTAAGTTTATTTTTTTATTTACAGCTCAGCTAATATCGTATAATATAATCGTCATAATTCGGCGTTATAATATCCACCAACCCATCATAGGTGCCGTTAGAGGCGACAGAAAAAAAACTGAAACAGAAGATAACAATCTTGATAACAACCGAAAATGATAATAAAAAACTGAGATTGCTAATTCACCTGTCAGGTTACAACTAGGGAAAATCCCCCCTATGAGGCAATTCACGTAGAATGCCTTTGTTTAGCAGTGGCCTTATAATAGGCTATAATGATTTTTATGAAATACAAAGAATGTCACAAACTCAAGGTAACAACAACAATGTTATCTTAATAGTTGCATTAAAATTTTCATGTCCTTTTTACCCACATTTAGGTGTCTTTATCTAAATTTATATGGAACAGAAGTATAAAATATTTAACAAAAACAAGAGTCATTAAAGCCGGCTCAAAGTTGACGAAGATATCGCTTAACATACAATCTAGGTGGTACTTAGCCAGATGATCCTTTCCTGTCTAGGATTTCATTTGGCTAAGTACCACCTTTCTACTTATTTGGCCGGTTCCGGTCTTAAACCAGTAAAATTAAGGTGACAACTCATAATATATAGCCTTCTTAGTTTGAAACAGGCGTCTATGGATTGCAGAAGCCACTTACTATCAGTTCGTTAGCTACTTCAGTTTTAAGTACAGTTTTTCGTCAAAAGGAAGAGCATACAGTCGAATTGAGAGCCAAATCCTTTGTGTGTAATTGGTTAAAGTTGCCGAGAACTTTAGTTTTCTTTATATAATACAGTGAAAAGTGGAGTTATATCATAAGTCAAAAAGTGGCCTAAGTAATAGCGGAGGTATTTTTATGACAGAGAAACGGCGATAAAAATATGTAATAAAACATAAGAAAAAAAAATTATAAATGTTTTATATTAAATAATTTGTTATTCATTTTAAAATATAGTTATTGCAAAAATATATTATCTAAACTAATATTATAAAGCTAAACAGTTTGTTTGTTTGGTTGATCGCGCCAATCTCAGGAACTACTGGTTCGAATTCTTTTTTTTTTAGGATAGGATGTAAAACGAGCACACAGTCCACCTGATGGTAAGTAGTTGCTGTGACCCATAGACATCTACATCTATCCTCAACAAAGAATCAAAATGCAGATGCGTTATCACCCGAGGAAGGATAGAGGTTATATAACATCACGCTTCGAGCAATAGGAGCGGAGCAGCAAGTAAAAATTGTTTTGCGTAGGAATAAATAAGAACCACATAACTAGGAGCAACCCTAGGCGAAAAGTTCTTACAGACAGGTCAAGTGTCTCTTGTAAAGATACTATATAACTTACCTAACATACATGTCAAATCATGATAATAAAAAACAAGGAACAACCATTTAATCCCATCATTAATTTATTATATCACAGGAGAACTACCTATTAGCAAGGTAACTTTTTTTTTAAATAATAAAACAAGAGAATTGTGTTTATCTTACAATAGATCCCTGAGTAGAGTTTAATAAAATTAAGTTTTTTGTACCACACTGCATTTTAACGATGAAGTGGAACCTCTACTGGAGAGAATTAGCGCCCCAATTCTATCTTACAGCTATTAGCAGATTATTACAGTACCAATCTATTCAATGGTTAACATAGGAATGATCAATTATAGTGATTTGTAAATATTAAATCGCATTCTTTTGTGATGATTTGTAGGAGTCATCGGTGAAATGCGTAGTTTATTTATAGGGATTATTTCTTTTCGAAGCATTTCTATCAGTATTTACCGAAAATGCCTACGACTCCCTTACTTTATAATTGCTACGATGATGACGATTGGGCTCTATAATGTTTTCTGCACAGTTAGCTTCCGATAATATATGAAAGAATATGGCATGTTTATCTGATCACATAAGTTTTAAGGGATAAATCATTCTGTCCATGCATTTTGCAGTTATAAATGTCTTAAGTATACTGCTAGATATAGACCTTTCCTGGAATGTGCCAGCTATTGTGCTGAAATGAGAATACTTTCCCATACTGCATCAAGCTTAGCGGGTAAGGTTAGTGTACCAACAGCCTCACTTCAGTAACGCTGCTTTTTGTCCAACTGTCTCAAGTAGTAGTGGTAGTTAAAGAAGCTTAGCTTAGGTTGATCATATTTAAAAAAAACTTCATGACAACTATTCATATAAGACCGTTTTACCTAATCAACGTTATCTAAATCAAGTTAAATTTAGTGTAAGAGAGTGACACTCAATATAAAACGAACAGATTGAACCTGTTGTCTACAATTTTTATGTAATAATTCACAGAGAGTCTGATCGTTTCACATTTCGAGATCCCACAATGAACTAGAGTTGATTATTTCACAGTGGCGTTAGATTGGTTACAATTTACGGCGGGAAACTAGACACAAGAGAAGAAGACACTAGAAGAGACAATCGAATAGATAAAATTTACAGTGAATATAAAAGCTTGCATCGTATAGTTCGACACTATTTGAATTACGTGACGTGACTTCTTTTTGATTTAGAAAAATTATTCGTATTCAAAGATATATTAGACATTTGTAAAACGTTATAATATAGATGTTAGGACCACGGTCAACTTACCATAGACTTACTTGCAATATAAATTAAATAATTATAGTTTGAATAAATAAGAATGATAACTATACATTTCAAAATAATAATATAGTAGATGCAAGTAATGAATAATTATATATTAACAATTTGGTTATATGAGTAATGATTATCGTGATGTATTGTGTTGAATTTATTTCATTTCATTTTTGTGGTGAACATATACTACGAATGATATGCTGGTCAAAATAATATGTGGTTCTTTTTTACGTGGTAGAGCCATGCTGCAGCTATACCATGGTAGTAGCACGAATGGGCGGCTCGACTGGGGAAGGACCACGCTCTCACAGAATACCAGCGTAAACAGCAGCTTAATGCTGCTGTGTTTCGTATGGTGAGTGTAGAAGACCGGAGACCCTTATTACTGGATACGAGGCATTCCATCTTAGTCCTCAGGGGTGACAACGCATCTGCATTTTCATTCTTAATCGAAGATAAATGTAGATGTTTATACCCCACTGTATCCACTTACCATCATGTGGACTGTATGCTCGTTTGTCACCCCTTTCTATAAAAAAAATATCCTTTTGAGTTTTTCTTAATCGCCAAACTCTCATCTGTAATGTAGGACAAAGTTAGGTTTCGAATGTATATACAATTTTACTAACTCGTCGGTTAATTATAAAACTAGACTTTTAATAAAAATTAAAAGCTGGCTTCAAAGAACCAAAAAGAATAAAATAATTTCCGCGGTATTGAAGTACCAATTTCTGAAGCTAAGATAAGGAAATCATTTTATTCCTTTTAGTTCTTTAAAGTCGGTTTATACACGGCATCTAACGACACCCACGGGACGAAGAAGGGTGATGAATTCTCGTACGCCAGCCCACACGCCAAGAGGTGCTATTATGTTTTTTATTAAAAGTCTGATTTTTTACCATTTTGAGTGGACTAAGAAATAACAAAAGCTCGAATGTCATCTAAATAGTATATAAATCAAACGGCGTGTCAAATAGTAATAATCAAAAGGCGATGAATTTTTAAATATAATTAAATTAAAAATTCATCGCATTTTGATCAACCCTATTTAATAAAAAAAGAAGCATTAAAATCGGTCAGAAGCAATTGACGAAGATATTGAAAAACTTACATAAAATAACATACTCTTGAATTGAGCCTACTCCTTTTCTTGAAGTCAGCTAAAAATAACATACTATACAGGATTACAGGGAACTTCTTGGCAGGGCGAGATAGATGAGTAAAAATGCTACAAATTTGACCCTCCATATGTATGGTCGAAAATGAACAGGTCTTGAGATGTACGGATTTTAAAGATTTTTCAATAATATATCCAAAAAGATAATAATATCCCGGTGAAGACATTTATACGAGTACATAACGTACAGTCAATTAAACTAATGGGGGTCATTTCTAAACTTAAACAATTTTTTTTACTAAGTTTTATTAAAGATTAAACATCTAACTCAATATGAGCCCCTTGGTTGCGGATACACGTTCTGATTCTTTTTTTTTCTTTTTAAATTTGCTTTTCATTATTTTTGAAGATATTGTAGCCCTAATCTGCTCCGCCGCATTTAAGATACGCCTTTGAAGTTCTTCAAGAGAATTCACTGGGCGTAGACTAAGTCCTTCATGTGACGGCTCCGTGGCGTAGCGGCTTAGTAATGAGTTGTTGCGCTAGGTGCCGCGGGTTCGAATCCCGCACGGAACAAGTATTTGTATGACCTACAAATAATTATTTCGGATCTGGATGTTTGTCCTCGTGCAATTTAAGTTTGTAAACTGCCTCTACGATACAGTAGAAAATCCTAGTCCTCCTTTTTCAAAAGAAAAAAATACTAAAACTAAATGATTTAAGGCATGTGTTATCTTTTTATTAAAACGTGAACGTAAAGACTTACGTTCCGAAATGAAAACTATTAGTGAAAAAAGAAAATATATTTCCGACTAGATAAAAATAAAATATTGGTAAATACAATTATGCATGCATTAAGCGCATTAAAAAAATTACGTATTACATGATTATACCTAATTTTTTAAAGTAGTTTAAATACACAGAAGTTTTCACTAATAACCTTATTAATATACTTCAAATTTTCTGTTAATTTTATGTCAAACTTCAATTTAAAAAAAAAAGTTTGGAAAATCCAAAAGTGCACGACCCATAATGCTCATATAATCATGAAAAAAATAAAAAATAAATGTAAATTGAAGTTCTAATCGTCAAAGAGTTCCAGTAGCATTCACCGAATTACACCTTCAGGCCACTCTATCAAGTCAGGAGGTAAGGTCTCAACATAACTAACAAAGCGAGGCTAAACTTGGCACACCTAGTTCTACTCTTCAAGGAATTCCAGTAGCATTCACCGAAGTACACCTTCTGGTCACTCTATCAAGTCCGGAGGTAAGGACTCATCATAACTGACAAAACGAGGCCAAACTCGGCACACCTAGTGCTACTCTTCGAGTAGTTCCAGTAGAATTCACCGAAGTAACTCTTCAGGTCGCTCTTTCAAGTCCGGAGGTAAAATCTCATAATAACTAACAAAACGAGGCCAAACTCGGCACACATAGTTCTTCTCTTCGAGGAGTTCCAGTAGCATTCACCGAAGTAGACCTTCAGGTCACTCTATCAAGTCCGGAGGTAAGGTCTCAACATAACTAACAAAGCGAGGCCAAACTCGGCACACCTAGTTCTACTCTTCGAGGAGTTCCATTAGCATTCACCGAAGTACACCTTCAGGTCACTCCATCAAGTCTGGAGGTATGATCTTATCCTAACTAACAAAGCGAGGCCAAACGCGGCACACCTAGTACTACTCTTCGAGGAGTTCCAGTAGCATTCACCAAAGTACTAGGTCACTCCATAAAGTTCAAGACGTATAAGTATATTTATATATAAATCCTACGTACTTTCAACGAAACAAAATATTGTAACAAAAATATAGCAAGAATTAAATAAACACAAAATAAATTAATAAAAGTAATACAAGTAACTAAGCTTATATTTTATTTAATGAGTGTTTTATATAAGTATGCGAGTTTATGCGAGTGTAAGTCTATGGGTGCGCTGGCGCGCGCGCACACATAGGCTTCTTCGTAGCACCACCCCAAACTGGCATACAATATGTTAAAATCGATTGGGCTAGTGCAGCATATATTTGATTTAATAGTTTATGAGTTGAGACATGTCTGAGGGTTTTAAAGATCCAAATAAGTATTCGTAATCTGTTATTACTCGTAGTTGCTTCTATATGTGAATGCCATGTAGCGTAGTGACTAAGCGATTGGTCGCGGAGCTGCCATTTGTGTGGACTACATTTAATTGTTCCGTGTATGTATCTAAAGCATCTTCATAATTCAGGACAACTACGTAGTGGCAGGGTAACTTTTTTTTTGAATAATAAAACAAGAGAATCGCGTTTATCTTACAAAAGATCCCTGAGTAGAATTTAAATACGTAGTTTATTTATTAGGGATTATTTCTTTTCGAAGCATTTCTATCAGTATTTGCCGAAAAATACCTACAACTCTCTTACTTTGGGTTTATAATTACTACGATGATGACGATTGGGCATTATAATGTTTTCTGCACAATTAGCTTCCGATAATATATGAAAGAATATAGCATGCTTATCTGATCACAAAAAAATTAAGGAATACCTCATTCTGTGCATGCATTTTGCAGTTATAAATGTCTTAAGTATACTGCTAGATGTAGGCCTTTCCTGGAATGTGCCAGCTATCGTGCTGAAATGAGAATAATTTCCCATACTGCATCAAGCTTAGCGGGTAAGGTTAGTGTACCAACACCCTCGCTTCAGTAACGCTGCTTATTGTCCAACTGTCTAAACTAGTAATGGTAGTTAAAGAAGCTTAACATGTTCTTCCTCCCCCATCGCATTAACTACAGGTTGAGCATATTTAAAAAAAAATCCCGTTTATATAAAGACCGTTTTACCTAATCAAGGTTATCTAAATCAAGTTAATTTTAGTGTAAGAGAGTGACACTTAACATAAAACGAACAGATTGAATCCGTTGTCTGCAATTTTGTAATAATTCACAGAGAGTCTGGTATTTTGAGTGCTTCTTAATTTCCAAACTCACATCTGTAATATAGGACAAAGTTAGGTTTCGAATATAGATACAATTTTACTAACTCGTCGGTTAATTATAAAACTAGACTTTTAACAAAAATTAAAAGCTGACTTCAAAGAACTAAAAAGAATAAAATAATTTCCCCATAATAGCTACAGAAGTCCGGGATAAGACATAGTGAATAGAAGTATTGAAGCCCCAATTTCTGAAGCTAAGATACGAATATTATTTAATTCCTTTTAGTACTTTGAAGTCGGTTTATACACGGCATCTAATGGTTTATCACTCAATAATAAATAAGTATATAAATCAAAAGGTGTGTCAAATAGTAATAATCAAAAGGTGATAAATTTTTTAAATGTAATTAAAATAAAAATGTAATGTAATTAAAATCACATTTTGATCAACCCTTTAACCTATTTAATAAAAAAATAAGCATTAAAATCGGTCGGAAGCAATTGACGAAGATATTGTGTAACTTACATAAAAACCTACACTTGAATTGAGCCTACTCCTTTTCTTGAAGTCAGCTAAAAATAACATATTATATATTAAAATCTGTATCAAAATATTATTCCATTTATTTAATGATTTAAGGTATGTGTGTTATCTTTTTATTAAAACGTGAACGTAAAGACTTACGTTCCAAAATGGAAACTATCAGTGAAAAATGAAAATATATTTCCGACTAGACAAAAATATTATTATTTCCAGATCATTATTACATCCATAAAACTGTTATGTTACAAAAACTCAATAGCCGTATAATATGCCTTTGTTTATGGAGCAATAAATACAAAGTTTTACTATAACCATGTACAAAAAAGATTGTGAGTGCGGGAGTGCTATAAACTTATAAACAGATAAAAATGTTATGACTCTTAAATGTGTTTAGATTTTCTACAGTTTTATTGTGCACGTTGATTAGTAGAAATGAAAAAAAAATTATGGCCGATAGTGGTGTCATTATTTTTTTGTATTTTGATATGAATAAATAATAAAATAAAGTCTATTTAAACAATCAGCCGAGAACTTAAGTTTGCTTTATACCTATAACCTACGTGGTAGAGCCATACTGCAGCTGTATAAATAGTATAGTTGTAGCACGAATGGGTCGGCTCGACCAGGGAAGGACCACGCTCTCACAGAATACCAGCGTAAAATAGCAGCTTAATGCTGCTGTGTTTCGTATGGTGAGTGTAGATAACCGGAGACCCTTTTTACTTGAAAAGAGGCGTTCTTAGTCCTCACGGCTGACAACGCATCTGCATTTAAATTCGCAAACGAAAATAGATGTAGATGTCTATGGTTCACAGCAACCACTTACCATCAGGTGGACTGTGTGCTCGTTTGTCACCTTTATTCGATAAAAAAAAGTGAAAAGCGGAGTTATACTATAAGTCAAAAAAGTGGCCTAAGTAATAGCGGAGGCATTTTTATGAAAGAGAAACGGCGATAAAAAATATCTAATAAAATATAACAAAAAAAATGATAAATGTTTTATATTAATACTTTGTTATCCATTTTAAAATATAGTTACTGTAAAAATATATTATCTATACTAATATTATAAAGCTAAAGAGTTTGTTTGTATGGTTGAATCCGTCAATCTCTGGAATTACTGGTTCGAATTAAAAAAATATTTTAGTGTTGAATAGCCGATTTATCGAGGAAGGCTAGATGCTACATAACATAACGCTTCGACTAATAGGAGCGGAGCATCAAAGAAAAATTATTTTGCGTAGGAATAAATAAGAAGCACATAAATAAGAGAAACCCCAGGCGAAATATTCTTAACGAAAGGTCAAGCGTCTCTTGTAAAGATACTATATAACCCACCTAACATACATGTCAAATCATGATTTTAAAAAACAACAAACAACCTTTTAAACCCATCATTATATCTCACAAGCTGTTACAGGCAATAAATGTTATCTTTCAAATCGTAGGATTTCTAACATTTGACTCACACCTTTAAATGGGCATCGTTTACTCACCGCGCTTAATGGAACTTCATTGCTAAAATGTTTTTCAAATTATTTTCGGCAAGGCAACCATTAAGATTATTGAAGTAGAAAAATTTGCTTTGATTTTTCATCTTTATAAACTTTGTTATGTAGGTAGATACAGCTGTTGCGTGACACTTTTTTGTTTTTAGTTTCATTGATTACATCTGGATGAATTTAGCTAGAAATGAGTTCACTGGTAGGTGCGTTGACATCAATCGACTGCTCGTTAGCGGAGTGACTGAGCGATTGGTCGCGGCGCTGCCATTTGTATGGACTACATATAATTGTTCCGTGTATGTATCTAAAGCACCTCCATAATGCAGGATAACTACTTAGTAGCAGGGTAACTTTAAAAAAAAAACAAGAGAATCGCGTTTATGTTAAAATGCCAACAACTCCTTTACTTTAGGGTTTATTATTACTACGATGATGACGATTGGGCACTATAATGTTTTCTACACGGTTAGCTTCCGATAATATATGAAAGAATATGGCATGCTTATCTGATCACAATAGTTTTAAGGAATACATCATTCTGTCCATTCATTTTGCAGTTATAAATGTCTTAAGAATATTGCTAGATGTAGGCCTTACCTGGAATACGCCAGCTATCTTGCTGAAATGAGAATATTTTTCCATGCTACATCAGGCTGATCAGGTGTGGTTAGTGTTCCAGCACCCTCACTTCAATGGTGTTGAATTTTGTCAACTTGTCTTAAGTAGTAGTGGTAGTTAGAGATGGTAAGCATATTCTCCCTCCTTTTTGCAATAAGAATCTGTTGATTATATTAAAAAAAACTATTCATAATATAAGACCGTTTTGTACCTAATCTAACGTATAAAAATCAAGTAAAATTAAGTGTAAGAGCGTGACACTCGACATAAAACAAACAGATTGAATCTGTTGTCTGCAATTTTGTAACAATTCACAGAGGGTCTGGTCGTTTAACATTTCAAGACCCCACAATGAACTTGAGTTGATTATTTCACAGTGGCGTTAGATTGGTTCCAATTTACTGCGGAAAACTAGACACAAGAGAAGAGACAATGGAATAGTCAAAATTTACATCTTTATCTGTATATATAAAAGGCAAATCTGACTGACTCATCTATTAACGCACAGCCGAAACCACTGAACGGCTTTCGCTGAAATTTGGCGTACAGACAGTTGTAATGACGTAGGCATCCGCTAAGAAAGGATTTCTGAAAATTCGCCCCTTTAGGGGGTGAAAAAGGGGTTTAAAGTTTGTATGGAAGTCCGTCATTTTTAGAGCTAGAAGCCTGACATTTTGTTTTTAGGTTAACGATTAGAAATAAACAATTACGTGTCCTAGGGTTTTTGAAAATTCAACCCCTAAGGATTGACTGGGTTTGCAAACATTTTGTGACTTTCCATATTATCTCTGAAATAATCATGACGTTCTACAAAATACTTTATCTTGTAATCTAACTTGCTAGTATTGTTATTTGGAAAGAAAATCTAAGAAATAGCATTTTCGAATAGATTTAAATAATGAGAGCTAATTTATACAGCTGTGCCTCATCTTATCTCATCCCAGTGGGCACTTGGCTAATTCTGAAGGGGTTATCGCTGAAAAGAAGGTCAAAGAGCCTCCACAAAGCCACTTCATTGGCGCTTTAACAAATAACATACACATACACATATTACTCAAATTAATTTTATTTCTACCGCTCGCATATATTCGTAAACGTCAAGATGGCATGACCCTACGCCTTAAATTGAAAATCCCCTTATTCAGTAACTAATTGGTAATATTTGGTACGTATATTTCGTAATTGGTACTTTAGTGTGTTTTAAAATACCTTTTAAACAAAATGTGTGATCCCGCCATATAATATAAATATAGAATCACAGTTAATCCTTGATAATTATTTGGCGTCGTATTATACTGTTAACATTATATTATTATTATATCCGGTGTAGGACCACGTTCTCACAGACACCAGCGTGAAACAGAAGAATACTGTACTCTACTGTTTTTCGTATTATGGTGAGTTTAAAGAAGATCAGTGACACTTTTTACTGGCAACAAGTATTAGTCCTCAGCAATGACAACCCTATGAACTATTTCCAGCGGTTAAATGCTTGCAGGTTGTTAATTTATTGTGCTGGACTATGACGTGTACTTGCAAATTGCTTTAGTCTTTCTTCTTAATTGTCTCAAATTTACTAATCTTTACAAAACATCACATTTATACTTTGAATATGTCAACTGCAGCAAAAATATATTAAAAATATGATGAATTAATTATCTTTAATTTAAATGATTTGACATTTCTCATTTCGATATCACACTGGGAATGCCAACTATTTTTATCAAGGTCTTATATAACCTTTCGCCAAATTCAAGTAATTTTCGGTTTCAAATTATTCTAATTTTTCATATTTTAGCAATAAGCTTACATATTATGTTTTTTTAAATAAAACAGTGGTAAAAAACGGGTGGCGTCGGGGAACGCCGAGAAAAAGTGAAGCATCTACGCATGTTTCGGTGAAAGTAATTTTCGGTAGAAATATGTTACAAAATAATTTATATTCAAAGCTATGTGTACATATGTGTTTATTTAATACTAACTATCCGCCCCGGCTTCGCTTGAATATGATCTATTAATGTCGTGTTATTTAGATTTAAGATAATCAAAGATCATTTTTGTTATCATTATTAGTTTTTTCAAAAAACTTTGAGTTTTTCGGATAAAATAGATCTAGATCTCTCCTGGTTTTGCTCTCTATCTGATTACTAAGTTTCATCACAATCGGTTCAACAATACCGATGATTAGCCCGGACAGACAGACAGATTGACAAACAGACAGACAAAATTTTATAAACATACACACATAATATCTAACCTTAAGACAAAATTTCAGCCTACTCAGCTAGGCTTTGGCCCTAGAGGTGGCTGTGAGGCGGCGGTACATTCAGTGCGTACTTTTTTAACAAACTCTGATGCAGATGTTCTTGTGAAGGTTGACCTAAGGAATGCTTTTAACTCTATCGATAGGGTAACCCGGCTGAAAAAAGTGGCTCACAATACCCCCAAAATTTATCATTACGTTTGGCAATGTTACAGTCAAAATAATAACTTGTTCTACGAAAACCATAGTATCGATTCTGCTGTCGGTGTTCAGCACGGTGACCCACTAGGTCCAGAACTTTTCAGTTTGGGAATTCAACCCATTATTTCAAATTTGAAATTCAAGCTGAATGTCTGGTACCTGGACTATTAGAGTCTAGTCTCCTAATGATAATGGAATGGTTATTAGCTAGAGATGGTGTTCATTCCATAAATCAAGGGAAATGTAGTTTGGGTGAACTTTCTACCCTTTTTTTTGAATTCATGTGTCATTCAAAGACATTTTATAACTATATGGAAATGAGTATAGATACATTTGATTATAATTTAGAGAAAATTATATGCAATTTGGAATCTGTTTTGCATTGGAAATCGTTATCAACTTCCATTATTAAAATAATAAATAAAAATACAAACCTATATACTCGAGCAAGGGGTGAAATCAAAATAGTTTGTTCCTGTCGCTATCGCCCCGCCACCGCCCGTGCATCACTCGATCGCCCCGCGGCGCTCTTGCTCGTTTTGTGTGCGTCTCTTATATTAAATAATGCTTTTGTTTACGTCGCTGTTGCATCGCGCCGCCCCGTAACCGCCATCGCTCGACCGTCGTTAATTTCGTGCCCGCAGCCTTAGATATTCAGTACTTTGCCCTTTTTTGGAAATACACGATTACTGACACTATCGACGGCGATGAAAACTATAACACTAGTGCCGAGCGATTCGATTGCGGCGAACACCGCAACTTTTAGTCACTACGCAACCGAGCTTTTTTATTTCTTTCGTACAAAAAACGTTAATACACTACGAATTTATTCTAAATCATGAAAGCGTTTGACAAACATAAATTATTCAAATACAAACACTCACAAGCGAAAAAAATAATCATATACCGATACTTACGGAGTTGCTCCGGTCACTGACATAGCCTTTCGTGTTTGCAAACCGAAGTAGCAATGGACTGGTCATATCTGTAGCTGAAGTGATAACCGTTGGACTAAGCGTCTTATAAAATGGAGAACATGAACGCGCCTACCTAGATGGAGTGGCGATATGCATTAGGCGATTGGCAGCAACTCGATGCGTAAAGCCAAAGATTGGGCTAAGTGGAGCGCCTTGGGAAAGATCTATGTCCAACAGTGGATTAACGCAGGCTGATCATGATAGTAGTATTATCACTGCGTTATCAAGCCGTCTAATAACTCCTAATTGCTCATATAAATTGCTGTATAAAGAGCCGGCATAATTAAAGGCTGTGAGGCATCCCATCTCAGCCTTCAGAGATAAAAAGGCATCTGTAGCTTCCTTTATTTTAAGTCAGTTACAGATTATCATAGGCATATGGCTGATGTAGTTATGTACAATCACGCAGGCAGATAGACAACCTCGTTCGTATAATGGTCGTTAGTGTGACTGCTGGTCGTGTGGTGAGTTCGAATTAGATAAAAGAAACGGTAATGAGTTTTACCAAGAAGAAATTCACTCGGAGTCAGAATCTTGGCGGTGTTTCACCACCTTGCTTAGGAAAGGTCGTAAAGCCGATGGTCTTGGCCTGATGTTTCTCCAGTTGTATCACATTGTCGTCCCACCTATTTAAAGGGGTGAGGGAAAAGAGAGTATATCTTTGCTTGCACTTGTTCACTGTAATCTTATTCTGCGCAGAGTGCTAATCTCAACTAAAACTGGCTGCCGTGCCCTGAATTTGATTTGGAAAACACTACATAATTATACCCTTATTTGAAACTGTGATGATTATTCAATTAAAGTAAATATTTGATATGAAACTACATCATTAACATACGTGGGTATATTTCCATCATTCGTATGCCATGATATCCCATACTCTCCATGCCCATGGAATGAAATTAGGTGATCGATTCTCTTAGTTTGCCAACATACGGCATAAACAATTTTAAAAAGAAATATCATTCCTGTTATGCATTTAAAAAGGATGAAGTCAAAACCTTTATCTGGAACCGATGGATCATTAAAATAAATCTTAAATAATTGCATGAAGACACACGACACCGTCCATTATTTTTCACGTTCTGCAATACAATTTAATAAAATGCTGCTTCAAAAACAGGTACGCTAGTCTTTTATCACTCGTTACAAACTCATTCGCAGTTTCAAACTGTCAATAACAAGTGTAACGTGAAATAAACGAATCCCGCTTGATGTTGTGTCAACTAAAAAAAAAACTAACTGTCCCTATTTAAGCCTTATGTATGATCAATTTACTTAAGATTTAAGATTGGAGCCGCTATCTCGTTATTTCATAATATTGTGTGTTGAGTCACGCTATAGTGTATTATGTACCGATGCCACGAATGGGTCCGGCTAAATCAAATAAAGGTATTTGTTTTTTGTACTCTTTTACATCACGGGGACTGTGTGGGCGTTTGTCACTTTTACTTCTATAAAAATATTAGTTTAATTTTTTTTATAATCATAATTAAAATAACAATGGAAAGAGGCTACATTTTATTGCAGTAGTAATTGAAAATATAGAGTAAAAATATTTAATTATATTTCATCATCCTTAGAACAATAAATGAAACCTTAGTCAGTGGCACGTTTGTAGGCTGACCTTAATTTATATTTCATAATACTTTAACAAACTTAATAATATTGTTATAAAAATTATCAAAAAAGCAAATGAAATAATGTGTTCCTTCTTCTTCTTTGAAGTTGCTAAAAACATCACTTCTGTAAAAGTGTTATCCACTACCTATCGTGTTGTAGGCTTGACTTCACCGATAACTCTGACGATTAATGCTTTGCGCCCAAACACAGAAAATAAATTATAAAGTAATAAAACGACTTGACTAAGAACTATTGCAATTTTTTTTTAAATTTAATTGAAAATGTATTTATATATATATGGGGACCAAATATATTATAATAATGTACCAATATAGTTCTCGAATTTAATACATAGTACAAATTACTAAATAATATTGTAGCAAGAATTGAAGTAGCCCTCTACTTCAATTCTTGCTATAATATTATTTAGTATGCAAGAATTGAAGTAGAGGGCTACTTCAATTCAGTATGATTTTACAACCGCTGATCGAGCTCCTTCGAATTCGAGATATTTGGAAATCATCCAAATCTAATATTATGCTCACGATCTTTATTGCTAGTTTCGCTGACTAAAGAGATGATTGAATAAGCTGAATACGAAAGCGAAAACAAGTTAGCATGAAAAACAAAAAAACTAAACATTTTTATTTACCTAATTAATAGGTTCGGAAGACTCAGCATTAACTGTCCTGTAAAATGTCTATAATACATAAAATGTAGCCAGAATTTTATGTTACTTAAATTCCGTTTTTTAACTTTCCGCTATGAAAATAAAAGATTTTTAAAAAATCGGCAAGTTATTGGTTTCACCCCAGTTCTAAAATCATGGTTTCATCAGGTCTCGAAGTTTTAAAGTCCTAGGAAGCTCTTCCGAGTATTCCTACGAGGATGTCACTATGTCTGTATGTATATATGTGTGTGTGTGTGTGTGTGTGTGTGTGTGTGTGTGTGTGTGTGTGTGTGTGTGTGTGTGTGTGTGTGTGTGTGTGTGTGTGTGTGTGTGTGTGTGTGTGTGTGTGTGTGTGTGTGTGTGTGTCCTCTCATAACGTTTGAATGGCTCGACCGATTTGAACAAACTGGGTGGCATTCGAAAGGGGTTCACCAAACTTAGACCATTTGAACCGATTAGGACCAGTAGATTTTGAGAAAACCCAAAAATAAAATTTTCAAAAAAATGTTTTTTGAAATAACTTTTAAGCAAATGATACGATCAATTCCAAAATATAATAAGTTCTTTAAATCAAAAAAATGCCGTCGATTGCTGCAAATCGCATCAAAATCGGTTGATGCGTTGAAGAGAAATCGTTAACGAAATATTTCAAAATAAGTATTTTTTTTTTCAAATAACTTTGAAATTCCTTCTGGGATTGTTTTTGATGTAATAAATTAACTATCCGTGCTTAAAAAAGTGCGTCGAACGCTGTCAAGTTCGTCAAAGTCGGATGATTTGTTCGTGAAATATTTTATTTAAAAAAAATACAGTGTTAGAGCCACGCTGCAGCTTCTACTGTAGCATGGATGGGCCGGCTCGAACTGGGGCAGTACCACTGGCCCGGTTCGAGCCAGCCCATTGGTAGTGTGGTTCACGACCTCACAGAATACCAACGTAGAAGCTTTGCTTCTGTGTTGGTATTCTGGTTTGGCTTGGTTAGTGCAGGTGGCCGGAGGCCCAACCCCCCCCCCCCCTCCCCATAACATGGTAGCGGAATTTAAAAAGAAAGGACTACCCCAGGAGGGTACCAGCACCACTGGAAATGGAGCATCCCTCACTGAACATCCACGGTCAAGCTACCATCTTCTTCCTGAGCGTGGGTGCTCAGGCTGCCCCGTGTATTCTGAGGGGGGGGGGGAGGGCAAAATTCCGCTCTATACTAACACTGCACGGGGCAAACAGAGCGATAAAACCATGGCGACCCCTGCCACGCTATCCGTGGACTTCTGCAACCTTAACGCCGTCCACTACCATCTAGAGACGGCGAAGCCGGCCTTGCTCTTTTTGACCGAGACGCAGGTGTCCTCTCCGGCTGATACTTCGTACCTGTCCTATCCGGGGTACAAATTAGAACACTTCTTTGTGCCCCGGGCTGGAGTTTGCGTATACGTCAGAGAGGATATCTGTTCTCGACGCCTCGGCAGTCTTGAAGGTACGGACCTGTCCACCCTTTGGCTGCGCGTACACAGAGATGACCATCCCCGCGTCTACGGGCACAGATCAACTCATCGACCACATCCAAATGGCTACAGATTTCTTGCTATAACAGATCCCATTCGTAGAGATCGTGATACTTGGCGATTTTAACGCCCACCACGCCGAATGGCTCAGTTCACTTTTAACCAATCATGCGGGGAGATATGTTTATGACTTTGCCTTGGCATATGGTCTGACGCAACTGGTTACTTCGTCTACACGGATTCCAGATTTGGAGGATCATATATCTTCCCTGTTGGACCTTCAGCTGACCTCTCATCCGGACGGATATCAGGTTTCCGTCGATGCCCCTCTCGGCTCTTCGGGCCATTGTCTGATCCGGTGTGTGGTGCCACTCACGCTCCCCTCGCGGTTACGTTCTGCAGGTTTCCGCGTATTTGGCATTACAGGTCGGAGGATTGGGACGAAATGCGGTCTTTCTTTGCATCCTACCCATGGGGGCGGATTCTCGCCGGATGATCCCAGCGCTGTTGCTGACTCTGTATGTGGTGCTACGGGGAATGGAACTATTTATTCCATCATCTGTGGTACCCACCGGAGGCAGATCTCAGCCTTGATTTAATCGCTCCTGTAAGACTGCATTACGCAGTAAGCAGGAGTGTTATCAGGCCTGGGCTGAGGCTTCGATGGCTCGGCATGTAAACACCAGCATGCTTAAAAAGAAATATAACTTCGCCTCCAGGTCCTTCAAAAGAGTTATTGCCAAGGCAAAGTCAGAGCACATAGGCAGAATTGGCGAGAAACTAGTTCGCCTTCCTTCGGAAACCCGTGCATTCTGGTCTCTCGTTAAGGCTGTCCAAGGGAATTTCTGTAAGCCATCACTACCATCTCTGCACAGGGAGGATGACTCACTGGCCCACGCCGCAAAAGAGAAAGCCGACCTTTTAGGCTCCCTTTTCGTGTCCAATTCGACTTTTGATCACGGGGGGAACACACCGCCGACCATCCCGCAGTGTGAGTGCTCTATGCCTGATGTGCGATTCACACAGTGGTCAGAGATTCTTGAACGTGTCAAATATTCATTGTCTTGGAGTCATATTATGGACACCTATTTATTTATATACGGGTGAAAGTAATCATTCTTAGTTTAAATTACCTCATACTTCTATGATAATCATATCTTTTGTTAATATAAATGAAATGGGAATAAAAAATATTTGAAAGATAAAAATAAGATAAAAATGGTTTCGTCACGTTCAATACCAAACACATAGAAAATGGCAATCTGTTCAATATGATAGGATCAATTTGCATTGATCTAAGTGAGGTTCAAGGGATGCTAGCTGAACATAAAACGCTTGAGCTCTCTCATTTTGTAGGATAATAATACATTTTATCTTCTAGGACGACATTAAGAGTCAATTTTATTAAAATTTTATGCTAATAACAATTTTCATATCTATAGAATTTCTTTTTAATTTCTTTTTACTTTCCATATTATATTAAAAATAACTTTTGATTAGAAATTTCGAAATACCATCACACCTGCATGAGGTGAGGGCGGAAAAATTTCTATAACTCAGGATTTTCTGTACCTAAATTAAAAAAAAAACAAAAACAATTAGGGCTGGGTGTTCCTGTTTTTGTCCGTTTTAAAATTGGTTTTTGGTAGCCAAACTATTACATTTAGAAACTGAAAAAAAAAAATGTTTTAGATAGATTCTTTTTCCTTACGATGTACCCGATCAATACACGATACAATAAAATTTTAATTGTAAAAATGTAATTCATTTTGAAATCGATTCCACCCGACCATTTTTTTTTCATTACTTTTATTTAAAAAATTATCGATTATCTGTGCCAAATTTTTGCGCGCGCAACTCTCTTTTGCTATGTAAATAATACGATATTAAGAAAACACTATAATTAATCCATCTTCTAATTTCTAAAAAATCATTTTATATTGCTGCTTTGCAAAAAAAAGGTTTGAAAAAATTTTTACATGAACGTCCGACTTGTATGTGGTCACGATAACTCCAGAAAAGATAGATGATACACAACTATATACTTATTGCACTTGCAACCTAATAAAAAATATAACCACTAATTTTATTCAATCAAACATAAACTTACATAAAAAAGAACAACACACAACTTAATAAGTAAAAATAAACTCCAACTAATGACTGCACGAACTTATTATGGCAAAAAACACTATTGTTTGAGGGAGCAAAGCTGTTCAATAAATTACCAGATGACATTAAAAACTGTAATTGTTTAAAAGTAAACTTAGGAAATACGTACGCATAGTGTAATATTTTTAATTCATGGTACCTAATATGTATAAGTGAATAACCTAAGACTATATCGCTTCCAACACTAGAGGTAGATGTGATCATATTATCAAATTATAATAATTACTTTGTATCTCATTACGAGTATAAGTTAACCATTGTATGTTTTTATGAGAAATAAAAATTTTCAAACCGAACTTGCAGTTCATTTAATGGCAACTATAAAAATTTGAAATTTTCAGCTACCTTCAGTTTTAATTTTATTATTTAAATGATCTTAAAATTAAGCTCGATTAATTGAAAAAAAACATGTGTGCAATTCACACGCGGTAGAAGTTCACTTCTACCTTTAAATATAGTGAAATATAAAAATATTTCACGGCAAGTGATCTATACAAATAAATAAAATTGGAATGTCTGTCTGTAATGTCAAAACAACAGCTTTTCACTAAATGCATATGAAAGTATATACGATACTTATAACAAAAACACAATTTTTGAAATTTTTGTCTGTCTGTTAACAGTGGAACAGCTAGTTTATTAAATATGGTCATTTTCAACCATAAGTGCGTCATAAAATATAAGATAAATGTTTAATTTTATAGCAAATTTACAATATTTTTTTTAGATTTAATTTTAGTGTAATAAATTAAAAGAATATTCTCTTCCGAGCAAAAATCAATTGGATATGATTAATCGTGGAATCAATTGGATATGATTATATTATTCTTTATGGTTTATTTTATTTATTTAATAAATTTGTTATTTTTTTAACTGTTTTTTTTTTAACAATTTAAATTTATATTAACCATCTTTAAAGCACCGCACAAAGAGGAGACCGAAATAACAGGAAACACTATTTTCTAAAAAAAATAATACTAGCAATGCTAACAACATTACTAAAATTCCCTTTAATCACTATTGGTAAGTTTAAAATAAAAAATGGCGGATTTGAACCCCCAACCTTTTGAGTTCGCAGTCCGCAACTTGCCATTAGGCTACTGTCGCTTACTACACTGTATTATATCTCATTCTCTCGCAGGCTAAATCCTATACATGTATATGTTTCTCTCTTTTTCGTGTCGCTTTTTCGTTTCATCCAGTTTCAAATCACAACAATGCTAAAGAAGTTTTCACTTCAAAACGGTTACAGATGTTCTGTCCTCCCTGTGGATAAGGATGAATTATTTGTTTATTAATGATTGTATTAAAGTTTTCTAGAGAAAGTTACATCAAGCATGTAAGAATATTTTACTTGTATCTAATACCTATAATGTAAGATTCATCTTCCTTAATCTTTTCAGTCCGTTCAATACAATTAATATTAACCTTACCAAGAATGGAAATTTAAATAAAGTGTTGCTATTGTGGTATCGTTAATCCAAGCAATTTTCAAGGTGCGACAAAGTTCTCTGTGGTCAACCATTTCATAGGTGACCGCTTCAGAAACATTAACTATTCATTGCTTTTGTGCTTTAAAAGCGTGTTTTGCAATTAATCATGGTTGTCTGTGTTTTATTACAAATAAGTTATTTTAGAGCAACAGTTACGATTTTTAAGCCTTTAGAATTGGTAAAATGTTGTAAATAATGATAATGTCCTCCAGACCGAATTTCGGTCACGACAGCCAGTCTCAATGGAGGCTATCCATCAGCGCAGGACAGGATTATAGTGCCCAAGTGTATGCGCAAACACAGTTGCACTCTCCATTTCCTCGCTCTTATAATCCAATGTGACGGTAAACCGACACGACCGGAGAGAGATCAGACGCAGGACCAACTGGATTTACGTGCTTTCCGAGGCACGGGGGTGAGACATCGCCAACTTCCTGACTCCGGGCTGCTACTGAGAATTTCTTGACGGAAAAACCCAATAACTGATTATTTTTTGGCCCGACCCAGGATTTGAACCCAGGACCTCATGATCAGCAGTCGCACTACTACAACCACTAGACCAACGAGGCAGTCATATACCTATAATATAATGGTTATAAGTGTAATGTATACACTTTCTTATAAAACGTAACTATTTCCGAAACTCCGTTTATCAAAAGCTGAACTACGATTGACTTAAAAGGAGTGTCAAATACACAAGGATGAACAGTAGATTAAGATCCAAAAACTTTTATTACCCGGCCGGGATGAACTCTGTAATATTTAAACTAAAGAAAGCCCTTTAAGTGCCCGTACTCAAGTTATGCATATAACACGTAAGGTACTATACCCTTACCCGACGAGCGTGTATGCGTAGATATATGGATGTAAAGGAGGCGAAAGAGGTGTGCCAGGATCGTGCCAAATGGAAATCCGTAGTCTCTGCCTACCCCTCTGGGTGACAGGCGTGAGTGTTTATGTATGTAAATAAGGTACTGAAAAAAATAGAGTGTTGGTAAGATTATTGTCAGTGTATTTTTTTAACAGGATACGGGTGACAAACGAGCACACAATCTACCTGATTGTAAGTGGATGCTATGGCCTATAACATCTACATTTTTATCCTTTATTAAGAATAAAAATGTAGGTGTGTTGTCACCCCTGAGGACTAAGATGCAATGCCTCGTTTCCTGTAAAAAGGGCCTCCAGATCTCTACACTCACTATACGAAACACAGCAGCATTAAGCTGCTATTTTGCGCTGGTATTCTGCGAAAGTTTGTTTTACTCCGGTCGAGCCGACGCATTCGTGCTACAACTTTACAAACAAATTCGTGTAGTTGTTTATTTTTGTGAATCTAAAAAAAAATATATTATGATCTCTTTACATAGACAATAATAATGCATCACTCATTCCTTTCCACAATCTAACAATCAAACGCTAAACGCTAGCTAAGCTGCCCACTTTTTTGTCGTCGAATTTCTTAGCATTAGAACCAAATGGTTTGCTTTGTCGTTTGTAATGCGTAGAGAAAAGGAGTGGAACAATTTGCTAGCTTTTGCCTCTTTATTCAACAGAAATGTAGGTGTCTTCAAGTACCAAGACATAGGTATAAATCTAGGGCTACATCCCCACATCAGGTGAGTTTGTAGCCAAGCTTAGCATTAAGTACTTTTTAGCTAATTATAAGCCATGAAATTATGTGAAACTGATTGAAAATTTTAGTTTCAATTGAGTAAAATAGAAAATTTGTTTAATGGCTTAAGCTGCTGACTAAAATCGAAAATAAATTTTCGTTTGTTCGTATTTTATGCGCAGGCATACCGTTCGTCAGATTGCGGTAAAACTTTGTCAACTTATTGCTTGCACTTACGCGAAGGTTATAGGCATAGTAAAATTGACTTACAGTAGGTGACGCACAATTTAATTTGAAAGTTGTAATATATGATTCAATTTCAATGAGTGTATTATTATTCCTAATTAAACAATATAGCTCTTCGAATTTTAAAACGATACTTCCACAATTATTTCTTCTGCGGCAGCAACGCGCCGGGTACCAGCTAGTATGGTATAAAAATATACTTTTAATAAGTGTAAAATATATAATTTACGAAAAATTCTATTTATGTATGAAAAGAACGTATCGGGTAGACATGTCTCTTATGTGAGTAGGAAGATATGCACAAAATATTTTTCTGTATTCATCACAACTCCAATGTAAAGATCGGATACGTTCGTAGTCGGAAACAGTATACGTTAGTTATGTGTAGTGAAATGAAAATGTGTAGTAAAGCTTTCAAAGTTGTACTGTAAAAATATTAATACTGTAATTGAATTTCATCTAACCATTTCTCATGGAAATACTTATACTTAAAGAGACACACATATTCTTGTTGTAACTGTCATTTACTTATAAAAATATTGAGAATGGCTTTAATGGTGGGGAAATGAAAGTATTTATTATTCAATTTCACTACGTGTGTGGCATATTAGTTATAATATTGTGAGTTTCAGTGAGTTCTATTAAAATCATCTCATGTTTAAATTATTTAAAATATATTAACAACTTCCTTGTCCGCGAAATAGACACAATAGTTAAACAATCGAAATGTTCACATATGACTTACGAGACAGTGCAGTGATTATAGCATTAAACATCCAGTACTGCTCACCAATCACCAATAATTATCAAATGCTGAAAAGCTACGTCCAGTAGTGAACGTTCCGTAACCGACAATGACAAAAAGTTAGAGTATTAATTTATGCAATGCTATGTATAACGATATCTCAAACGGTAATAATGCTAAATAATAACTATACATAATTATCTGCCCTCATGTAATGAAGCCTTTATAATAGTGATGTCAGCAGTTGTAAATTAAGTAAAATACTTTGCGTCAGTAAAACTGAGAACATTTTCGAAAGGGAATCGATTTAAACTTTTAAAGCCTTGGCTCATTGCGAATTGCAAGGCCCACGGGATTTGCTGAATTGGATGTGAATGTAACTTAATTTCATGAAAACGCTTTTGGAACTTCCCTTCCCTTCCGTTATGTGACCTTTTCTTAAATTTTATTTCAGATTTTATTACTTGAACGTATTATTTTCAATTCAACTTTTGATTTTTTTTGAATTTTTTAATATTTCAATTTTAACTATTCTGAACGATCCTTTCATTACAAAGCACAGAAGTTTTCGGCGTTTTTCCAAAAATTAATAAAATACAATTAAAAACAAATAGGTTTGTTGAATATCCTGCTAATAGGGAAATATTTTCCTTATTAGACTAAAATATTCTGCATAAAGTGCAGAACTCTTTTATAATTTTTCCAAAAATTAGTTTTCGTTGAAATGCATAGTAATATATTTATTTTTATTTATTATGAAATACTTTTAGGCTTTTGGTTAGCGGTGGCGACTAAGGCATAATGCAGAATCACAGGTAGAAAATCGCGTATGAAAAATAAGGTGAAACAAGAAGCTATTAAATTTTGAAGGAAATGTACAAATACCTTTCACTTTCGGCTTGTCAGGTATAAGCGATATGAATACCGTTTCTATTTCGTAAGTGTTCAGTTATTATTAAAATTTTAGGGTTTAAATGTATTGTAGAGTAATCTTTCTGTCTATCTATTTACAATAATTTTCAAGGTAAATTTTTGAGCTTTGATAGGAAAATGTGAAATTCTACACAATATTTTTAAAAAGATTAAATCACAATTATATCTGTGAAATTAAAACCCTCAATCTAAATGCAACCATGTGTAAATTGATTGTATAATCCAATGATACTACACTTACAAAATTTTAAATTATTACGTCAAGAAGTTTTAGAGGAATTCCTTTTCGACATACGGAAAGACACGGAAAATGACGTACTCCTATAAATTTATTTCTCGCTAATATTGACAAAACACACTTAAAATCTTATGTTGTTAAAGTAAAAGTTCTCTTTATGATACACAAACGACTTATATCCTAAAAATTGAGTTTTCTTACATTAAGATGTAATTTATGTCGCGTAATGTTTTGATACAAAAACAAAGATGAATTCTATACGCTGAAACATAACATTGGGATAAAAATCATCAAAATGTGAATACAAATGTTTGAAAATAATAAATTCTATGTTGTACAAACATAGTCTCACAATAAGTTTATGACAAATTAGCTGTAATTTACTCGTTAACATGTCTCCTTTTAATTTTTTCATTTATTACAGCCTCACATAGGCCTCCCGCATAGACAATACAACACTGTTTATTGTAATATAGAGGAAAAACAAAAAAGCGGTCTTATTGCTACACAAAAATTTCTTCCAGACAATCCAAAAAATAATTAAATTAAGAAGGAAAAAATATTAACAAAGTAAGGAAGGAAAGAAGATTAACTAATTAATAGAATCAGGCGTTACTTTGCGGAAATCCATTATATTAAAGTTGTAAATATTTACTTTGCCAATATCCGCTTAATAAAATAAAATAAAATGATGTGTCTTACCTAGTTTGAAGAGCACCTCCCGCCCTCCCTCAATTGCGTGCACTATCCCCGTCACCACTAATCCCAGCACCACTACTCCCACCACCACTACACTAGGAAAGACACACCACCGATGACAATACGACACGTGTTTCGCCTCTACACGAGGCATCTTCAGGTGTAGTAGACTCTACGGTGGCTGACCGCTAAGTGAGCGGCGAGCCAAAAACAGCTGCTATTTATAAGACACGCCGACGCAACCGCTCCCCACTTAAGTAGCGAGCGATCACGTCATGCGATAAAACATTATCTCCAACTGTTCCAGCACACACAGTCGCAGCCCTCAGGACAGGACTCTGAACGGAAAGATTTTCCTTAATTAGACTGCCTCATTTGGGGATGTGTGCCACGCTTGGTAGGTGGGTTGGCAACCGCAGTGTTTCTATTTTTTTATTTTGAATTTTTATCAGTAAGATACTGCTGCCCATTTCCCGTTTCTATTTCCTCTGTCTCCTCTAACGACACCCACGGAATGATACGGGTTAGTGAATATTCTTACGCCGCCATTACATATTGATATGGTTCCTGTTCTCACTATCTTGACGTTGGCGATGGAGAAAAACATCGTAGTTGAAGTTGTGTGCGCAGACCTCTTAATACTGAGAGGTCTGCGCACAGCTGTATGGCATTCATAGTTTTGGTATCCGGTTTTTCAGGGCTGTATTTTTTAAGGATAATGCATATCTAGATAAACTTTGAAAGTAAATTATAAAATGTCATTTCATTTCCAAAATACAACATTTCATTCCGTTTGAATTGATCCAAGAAACCTATTATAATATATACATAAGATATGAAAATTACTCACTTCGGTTATAAATATAAAATACATTTTACGCTAAATTAGTGGCAAGAGCACCAGCCAAGTGATCCTTGTCCGTACTTTTGGACTTTAACTAGTCTACAAATCCGTAAAAATATAAATTATTTATTTTATTTATAGTTAGTGTTTCCTTTCTCCTATATCTCTTTATTGCTTTATTTAAATGTAACTTTAATGTATTTTTCGGTAACGTTTACAGCATTATAACACCCTTTGCATAGTTTCCTTTTTCCGGCTGGGTTAGTAAACTGCAACCTTCTTATTAATTACTTCATTTATTAGTTACAATTTGAAAATTTTGCAACAAGCAACATTAATTTTCTGACAAGTATTAAATTTGGGTCAGAACCTCGATCTTATTTGTTTGAACAAGGTAAATAACTGCGCCAATACGCCTGGGGAATCTTGAAAACAAACTTTAATTTCAAAATTGGACATTGATACAATAAGCCCTAATATTAAATTTTCAATAAACCCCTCGTTAAATATTATGATCAATAAATTTTTGTCAACTTTTTATAGCTGGAATTGACGAACTAAAGAAAAGTTCACCTAAAATTAAATGGTTACTAAAGTTTCGGCTGCTTAATGGGAGGCGTAACGGTAGTCGACCTCAACGTCGATAAGGGATCATGGGATCTCTTTTGTTCAGGCCATCCCGGGGATCCTTACAATCTTAACCTAACCTTAAATTCTTCGAACCCTCTTGAAGCGGACAAGGGCTCGAAACCATATATGAATTCATCATTCCCCTAGGGCCGTACTGCTGAACTCGCCCACGGCACCTACACTAGTAAAAATTTTAAAACTCAAAACTTGATCGCAGGCGAGGTTCCATATTAGTTGGCTCAAAGAGGACCCCTGTGGTATACCTGTACCGGATTTAACTCATAAACATCTGCTATCAACTTTAAATAAATCTACATTTAACTGCATGCAACCGCTACCAAATTATCACAAGTTGTGATCATAATATATCCTAGGCAAAGTGTAGCATCGGAGAGGTTCAAACCTTCCTAACTAATTACGGGCTAGTAAAGTGAAGCTCATGCTTAATAAAAGGCGTTTGTGCAAATTATGAAGGCGCATTATAATAAGCATAAAGTGAAAATACATTAATTACGAGCATTAAGTAAAGTAAAGTAAAGGTTTAATATTGCCCTCAAAAATTCATTAAATTTACTAAAACTGCTTAAAATATTCAAAAGGTATTAAATAATAGAAATAAAAGTCGACTATATTACAATAATAAAGATAAATTACATATATAAATTTTAAATTATGATTGGGTAATTGGTCAATATATTTCTAAGTTATAGAGCGTGATCATGCAATGCTAGAACGTGTTCGTGCAATGCTGGAACGTGTTCATGTAATGCTTGAATCTTATTTTGTTAATAGCTCAAAAACTACTGTTTCGAATTTCATCAAAAAAATCAAAAACTACTGCAGGAAGTTAGGAATTAAAGATATTCTCTCAAATAGCGACGGATGGGATCTGAAAGGTAGTACTCTCCATCAAGTCTGATGCTATTAGTTGTGACAATATCAGTCGCCGTATGATTATTTATATCCTAGACCATATCCTCTCTGCTATTTCCCACATAATTAACTTCTCTCTGGATTCTGGAATTTTCCCATATATATATATATATTATTTATTTATTTATTTCAAATCTTTATTGCACTTAAAATGTACAATTGGCGGACTTAATGCCTTCAGGCATTCTCTACCAGTCAACCACGAGCTAAGCAGAAAACTTAAGCGGGTGCCATAAAACTTGAAAATATATATATATATATATATATATATATATATATATATATATACATACAAACATATTATACAAAAACAACTTAAATAATTTATAATACACTTAAGCAGAAACATTTAAATGAGAAAGTTAGTTGCTGAAAGAAGAAAGGTAGTGATCAGTCAACATTATTTTAAAGGCTGCAACAGAAGTCGGTTTCCTGATATGAGGAGGTAATTTATTCCATAGCCTTATGACCTCAGCGGCGAAAGACTGAGACATAAATTTGGTACGGCGAGAAAAACACATAAGGTAGTTACCTTCTAGGATCGCAGGTTACGATCGTGAAGAACCCAAATACTGAAACTTACATTTCAGGTATTGGGGAGTTTTTATAGGAGAGGGGCAAACGAGCATGCGGCTCACCTGATGGTAAGTGACTACCGCCGCCCATGAACAACTGCAACACCAGGGAACCAGAGGAATTGCAGATACGTTGCCGGCCTTTTAAAAGGAGTAGGCTCTTTTCTTGAAGGTTCCTAAGTCGTATCGGTCCAGAAAAATCGCTGGTGGTAAACTATTCCACAAGAAAGTTTTGCGAGGAAGAAAACATCTTATAAATCGCACAGTGTTGGACCGCCAATCATCCAAATGGTGTGGATGGTTTCGGGAGTTCTGCCGCGATGTGCGTTCGTGAAATTTGGCGGCTGGGATTAATCCGAACAATTCCTAAGAGCACTCCCGTGGTAAATGCGAAAGAAAATGCAAAGAGATGACACATCTCTTCGCAGCGGCAATGAATCGAGCCGATCGGAAAGGACTCGCCCGTCGACGATTAGAGCCGCTCTGCGCTGGAGCTGGCAATGGAGTCCCAGCCCAGAGATGGGAACAGTATTCCATGTGAGGCCGAACCTGCGCCTTGTAAAGTTGCAGGCGTTGTGCCGGCATGAAATACTGGCCCGCTCTGCTGAGCATGCCAAGCTTTTAGAGGCCAATTTGGCCTACTCTTCCAAATGACCACGAAACTGCACGTCACATGATATGACGACGCCGAGGATTCCGATACTGGCTGAGGCAACAAGGGAGTAGTTTGAAACTGAGGAGATACGACAAGGGGTTCTTTTAGCGGTAAACGCGCAAACTTGTGTCTTCTGAGGATTAAACTGGACTAGATTTAGTTGCCCCAATCCGAGACTTTGTTCAACAAAGACTCAAATTCAGACACAAGTTTGTTCCGGTACTCGGCGACGTTTTCCCGAGAAATATTGGCAAGGCCGGTGTAGAGCATCACCAGTGCTGTCATCCGCATAGCAATGAATGCTACCGGTTTGCAACATATCATTGATATGCAGAAGAAACAGCGTTGGTGATAGCACGCAGCCTTGTGGAACACCAGCGTTAATAGGCTTAGGTCGGAGCATGCACTGTCTACAACGACCTTGATGCTCCGATCTGCAAGAAAGCTGGTGATCCAATTGCACAATTTCTCGGGAAGCCCATAGGAAGGAGCTTCGAAAGAAGCGCTTTGTGCCAAACCCGATCGAAAGCCTTCGCAATGTAGAAACTAACGGCCAATGCCTCCCCTTGGCTCTACTGCCTCCGCCCATCTATGAGTCAGGTAGACCAGAAGATCACCAGCTGATCGATCGACAGCCTTGGCGAGAGACCAGAATGCACGGGTTCCCGAAGGAAGGCGAACTAGTTTCTCGTCAATTCTGCCTATGTGCTCTGACTTTGCCTTGACAATAACTCTTTTGAAGGACCTGGAGGTGAAGTTATACTTCTTTTAAGCTTGCTGGTGTTTACATCCTGAGTCGCCGAAGCCTCAACCCAGGCCTGATAGCACTCCTGCTTACTGCGTAATGCAGTCTTACAGGAGCGACCAAACCAAGGCTGAGAACTGCCACCGATGGGTACCACAGATGATGGAATAAATAGTTCCATTCCTGTAGCACCACATTCAGAGTCAGCAACAGCGCTGGAATCATCCGGCGAGAATCCGCCCCATAGGTAGGATGCAAAGAAAGACCGCATTCTGTCCCAATCCGCCGACCTGTAATGCCAAACACGCGGAAACCTGCAGAACGTAACCGCGAGGGGAGCGTGAGTGACACCACACACCGGATTAGACAATGGTCCGAAGAGCCGAGAGGGCATCGACGGAAACCTGTTATCCGTCTGGATGAGAGGTCAGCAGAAGGTCCAACAGGAAGGTGTATGATCCTTCACATCTGGAATCCACGTAGGCGAAGTAACCAGTTGTGTCAGACCATATGCCAAGACAAAGTCTTAAACAGATCTCCCGCATGATCGGTTAAACGTGAACCGAGCCATTCGGCGTGGTGGGCGTTAAAATCGCCAAGGATCACGATCTCTGCGGATGGGACCTGTTGTAGCAAGGAATCTGTAGCCATTTAGACGTGGTCGATAAGATAGCCGTAGACGCGCGGATGGTCGTCGCTATCTACGCGTAGCCAAAGGATGGACAGGTCCGAACCTCAAGATTGCCGAGGCGTTGAGAACAGATGTCCTCTCTGACGTATACGAAAACTCCAGCCCAAGGCACAAAGGAGTGTTCCAATTTGTACCCCGGTAGGAGAGATACGAAGTATCGGCCGGAGAGGACACCTGCGTATCGGTCAGAAAGAGCAAGGCTGGCTTCGCCGTCTCGAGATGGTAGTGGACGTGAAATCCCTGATGTTGCAGAAATTCACGGATAGCGTTGCAGGGGTCGCCTTGGTCTTGTTGCTCAGTTTGCCCCGAGCAGTTATTGTTTTGAGCGGAACTTTGCCCCCCAGAATACGCGAAGCAGCCTGAGCACCCACGCTCAGGAGTGAGTAGCATGGTCGTGGATGCTCAGCGAGGATTCTCCAGGGTGCTGGTACCTCCTGGGGTAGTCTATGATTTAATTCCACTACCATGTTGATAGGGGAGAATTGGGCCTCCGGTTACCTGCACTCACCAGACGAAACGCAAAAGCAAAGCTTCCACTTGACGCCGGTATTCTGTGAGGTCGTGGTACTAACCCGGCTCGAGCCTGCCCATACGTGCAACAGCAAAAGCTGCTGCGTGGCTCTACCACAGGTGCATGGATCATATAGGATTGAAAATAGCGTGCGAAAAATTCTGATGCATCTACGCTGATGGATGAGAGCCATTTAAGCTTAGAACGATATAATAGGATACATGATCTTATTTACGAAGGCCCAAAATAAAACGGATGCAATTATTTAACAAACAATCCAATTTGCACAGAACTACTTGACTCACATCAGGGTATACACATCAGCATAATCAATGACCGGTAAAACACCAACATAGCCTTAGTCTCGGTTGGAAGGAAATTCTTGAAACGATAAAGGCCACGCAGGGTGATTGTCACTCTCCGCTTATTTCAGCTACCTGAGATTGCGAACTTAAATTAGCATCAATCATTAACCCAAGGTCTTTAACTACATGTCTAAGAGGAATATGTGTGCTATTATAAACAATAGGCTCCAGTGAATTGAAATCTAATTTAGCTAGACGACGAGGGCTACCGAGAATTATAGCTTGACATTTAGCAGGATTAACAGCAATTCAATAATTTGTGCACCAGTCACAGATGGCCTAAAGATCTTGATTTAAAATTTCAACCGCAGAGTTAACATTTGCTGGATCAATCCGAGCGTACAGCTGTAAATAGTCAGCATACAGATGGTAGGAGCATTTGAAATTTACAGTTATGAGATTTATATAAATAGAAAATAATAAAGTAGAAATAATTCCGCCTTAAGGAACGCCAGTAGCAAGATCAGACCAATTAGAGAAAGACTGTTAATTGACTTTAACTATTTGCTGGCGACCACGAAGATAAGTTGATAACCAATCCAAAACTGACGAAGTGAATCCCATGTATTTACAGATAGCAAGAAGAATGTCATTAGCGACTATACAGAAAACATTACAGAAGTCAATTAATACGAGAACTGCTAATTTTAACTCCTCCATACCCTCTCGTACGTCCTCGAGAACTTTAAGGAGAGCTGTGGTTGTACTATGTCCAGGACTAAAACCAGATTGTAAGGGACTAATAAGTTTATTTTTATATATGTAGCTGGATAGCTGTTTGTATGCAGCTGATTCTAAGATCTTTGAAAGAAAATGAAGTATAGCAATTGGTCGAAAATGGATAACAGAACTGGGATTATCTAAGTTGGAAAGAGGAAGGACAAATGCTTTACGCCAAAAAGATGGAAAAACCCCATATATATATATATATATATGCATATTGTATTCAATTATACATTTGTATATAGACTTTCTGAACCTATTTCTTCTTTCCTACCTCTTTTATCTCTGCACTACACTAAGGTAGACTGGTAGATAATGCCACAGGCCATTAAGTTCGCCTATATACATTTCAGTGTATATGAAATTAAATAAAAAAAATATAAAACTATAATACATTATGTAGGAAAATTATTCTCACTTTTCTTTTATAAGGTCATTTTTTTCATTCCTTTACCTTTTTCCATTCCATAGACGGCCTCAATTAATGTGCTATTAGCGTAACAAAAAATATATCATGTATATATTATGTTTGTCTAATTGACAATGGGTTTGCTTGACGGAAAGTAACCAGAGTGCACTGCTACGCTAGTAGAAATACTTCGGCACGACCGCGGTCTGCCTCTTCTTTTCTCGCTCCACCACAACTCCCTCAAGATATTATCCGTCATTTATTAATTAGTTACAGCTTATCAAAAGACCATTGCTGAACATAGGCCTTTTCCATAGATTGCCTCATAGGGGAAATATTTGCCATAGTTCCCTCTCTTAGCAAGTGGGTTGGCAACCACATTTTTTAATTATTTTGAATTGTTATTGCACAAGTCCACTGCTGAACATGCTTCACGCAAACAGTGTCACAAAACACGGCCCTGAGCCACCTGTATCCATTGACGTCCTGCATGTCTTACCAGGTCGTTACTCCATGAAGTGAGGACCCGCCCTCACTTCGCCTACCGGTACGAGGCTGCCACTCGATAACCTTGCTTCCCCATCGGTTGTCGGTTCTTCGACTTATATGGCCGACCCATTGCCACTTCAGCTTGAAGTGGCAATGGGCAACTAATCCGTTGGGCTTTGTCGGTTACTCTGGTTCTAATACGGATAGCCTCATTTCTAAGTTACTATACCGTCTATATTATTATCCTGTTTCATTTCCTTTGTTGCCTTTTACGATACTCCGTTACCTTTATCGTTACAGCCTATTAAAGTCCACTGCTGAATCTATATTCAGCAGTGGACTATGGGGAATACTATATCTGAGACATAGGCCTCCCCTATAGATTGTCTCATAGTGGGGATATTTAACATAGTTGCTACGTTTGGCAAGCGGGTTTGTATCCGCCGTTTTTATTTTTAGTGGTCATTAGAAAGACGCTGCTGCCCATCTCCTGATATATTTCCTGCCTCTTACAACACCTACAGGATGATATGGGGTAGTGAATATTCTTACATCGCCACTACACCGCTTTACAATACTCACGGGATGGTATTGGGTCTAAGTGTGAGGTAGTGGAGTCTCTTATGCCGCCGCTACATTTCAAAATATTTTCATTCAAGAAGATGTAGATTTTTTGGTGGTTTTATTTTCCGCTGAGCAAGTGGTAAATCAGTATATAAAATTGGGATTACAATTGGGTTCTAACTCGCTTATGTACCGTGTGTCTGTCAAAACTAAGTATTCAGACCTAACTAACTATTTGTTCAACAATTTACTTGATCGCTTAAACAATAATAAGTCCTATTATTTTATTTTATTTATATTTAAGGAACTTATTAAAGTAATAAAAAAGATATGAATAAACAAAAATATTTATTCTTCACCATCCTTTACCACTCATTTGTAACGTCTACGTGACACCTATGCTGGTAGTTGTTGGGAGCATTACCAATTTTTTTGTGAAATTGGATAGGGATCAAGTGGGTGTGTTGTGAGGAGGCGTCATCCGTATAGTTGATAGTTGATAGTAGCATTGATGCTTACTGTTACTTGCGGTGTTGCGTCTTGTGATAGAGCTGCGGGTGTGCTACGCCTGATTCGACACATATTGTGGTTCTGGGCGAAGAAGGTGTGTCGGTGGGGATGCTTGCTGGGAACGATCCCATACCACAGAATAAATAATAGTACTATGTACAGAAGTTGCACTCCTTTGATGTTGACTGCTTGCCGACGTTTTAATAGTTCTACACGTGGTAGAGCCATGCTACAGCTATATTAATTGTATAGTTGTAGCACAAATGGGTCGGCTCGACCGGGGAAGGACCACGCTCTCACAGAATACCAGCGTAAAATAGCAGCTTAACACTGCTGTGTTTTGTATGGTGAGTGTAGAGAACCGGAGACCCTTTTTACTGGCGAAGAGGCATTCCATCTTAGTCCTCACGGGTGACAACGCATCTGCATTTTGATCATTTATTGAGGATAGATGTAGATGTCTATGGGTCACAGCAACCACTTACCATCAGATGGACTGTGTGCTCGTTAGTCACCGTACGCTATAAATGAAGCCTACATAGTTATTATTAATCAGATAAATCGCATATGCAAGCTAAATAAAACTTTATCGCTGCGCGCGAGTGTTCGTATTACTTTGCATCTTTTCTCCTTCCTACGTCACAACGGACTTTCCGTGGTTACTAAGGGCGGTTAATAAAGAGTAAAAAAATACATTGTGAAATTGAAGTAAGTTATTATCGACCATATTTCCGCTACTATGTGAGTTCTGTAATAATCAACGCATGCAACTTTGTCGGGAATCGCGATGTTGGTTCGTAAAAAATAGGTAGATAGTGTAAATAACAAATAAACCGAAATACCATTCCCAACAGAAATGTAATCGTATTTTACTTAGTAAAATCTTGTAAACAAAGTTTTAATTTCAGTATTTTCTGTTATTTTAACAAGTATAGGTATGTAAGTAGGTACTTGGATAGTGAAGTAAATTTCAACTAAGTTTTGTAATAAAGTACTTAGGTACCCATCACGTCTCGTTTCTCATGGGGCGAAAAGCGGCCCACGGAGAGCGCTTCGCGACGTTGAATGTAAGAGGAGGAATGGATGGTAAGATAGATGAAGTATGTCAGATGATGGATGAACGATGCATAGATATTTTGTGCGTGAACGAAACCAAGAGGAAAGGATGTGACACCACGTTTCATGGCCCCTACACGGCATACTGGTCGGGAGTCCCCAAACCAGCCGAGGTAGTCAGGAGTTGGTGTGATTCTTTCATCTCGAATAGTGAAATGTGTGATGGAGCAGGAATGTAAGCCCAAGACTCCTCTGGATTAGGTTAAAGTCGGACTCACTCGCTTGTTTATCCTGGGGTCTATGCACCGACGGATCTGCGCGGAGGTGGGTCATTGAAAGCCCAACAAGAGAGAGGAATTTTGGGATAGCATGAGAGGTCTTGAATAAATGCGGAGAAAATGAACGGATCGTGATGTTAGGGACTTTAATGGGTGGGTTGGAGTAAAGCGTTTAATGGGTATGAAGGAGTTCTGGGTACGTTTGGGGACGAGAGTGAATGACAATGGGAGAAGCCTGCTTGAATTATGCTTGGAATGGAATCTGTGCGTGGCCAACACAATGTTTGACCACAAAAGATCCATTTGTATACAAGAGATGAGGGTGAGTCTAGAAGTATGATTGATTTTGTAATTGTGGATGAAAGACTGAGGAAGAAAGTGCTAGACACTCGGCATACCGCGGGTAGGCCTCGACACAGACCACTTCCTGGTTATAGCCCAAATGCGTGGCCTCTTTAAACGGTGGCGACACCGAGGGCCGAGCCTACGAGAAAAGAAAAGAAAGACGAGTATGTAGAGAAACTGAAAGAAAGTTTAAAGGCATAGAAGAGATAGGTGTGATTGAAGATTTGTGGGAGACATTTAAGAAAGGGGTCGTGAATGTTGCTATTGAGGTATGGGGTAGCTAAAAGAAGGAAAGGAAGAAAGAACTTTAATGTGTGGATGGATAAAGATGTACAAAGGGTTGTGCAAGAAAAGAAGAAAGGTGGTTGGATTGGTTAGCAACAAAAGCTAACCAAAAGTTCAAAAGGCAACGGATGACGAGATAAAGGAAGCAAGAACGAAGTATAAAAGATTGAAATCAGCAGCGAAAGAAGTTGTGTCTAGAAAGAAAGAAGAACGAAAGGATGATTTCGATAGAGGCTCACTGAAGATTTCAGTCAAACATCAAGTTTTTCTGAAATCCATCAAAACAGCCAGAGGAAAAATTCTACCTCGGGCTGAGTACAATCAGGAGTCAAGATGGGAGCATTATAAAAGGAGAAGAATGTGTTAAAGAGATGGAAAGAATATTTTGAAAGTTTGTTTGAAAGAGAGGAAGTGCAGGTACAGCATCCGGCACTTTCCATGGAAACTAATATAAATGTTGATGAAAGTGAGATAAGCATGAATGAAATACGTAGTGAAAGCGTTGAATAGTATGAGATTAGGTAAGGCTGCAGGGTATGACAGGATTACCGTCGAGATGCTGAGGGCTGGACAGGGCATAGTGACTAGTCAGCTGTACCGCCTTTTCAATTTGTGCTGGCGAAATGGGCAAGTACCGGGAGACTGGTGCAAAGCCGTAATCGTGCCATTGTATAAGGGAAAAGGGTCACGGCAGGATTGCATAAATTACCGCGGTATAAGCCTTCTCAGCGTCGTCGGTAAATTGTATGCGAAAGTGTTGATTGAAAGGGTTGTGAATGAAAGGTCTTTTCCTTGCGGTGCATAGCCGAAAAGTGTTTGGCTAAAAACAAGACGGTCTATTGCGCATTCGTAGATCTAGAAAAAGCCTACGATAGAGTAATGAGGAATGAATTGTGGTCAGCACTGTCCGTGAACTGTGTGAGCAGTATCCTCATACGAGCACTGCAATCTCTTTATAGGATTCTAGTGCTTGTGTAAGGATAAACGGGCATACACTGAATGGTTTAATATCGAAAAGGTGTTAGACAGGGATGTAGCGTCACCGTGGCTGTTTAATCTGTTCATGGACAATTGCTTGACAGATTTAAAAGAGAATGAAAGTGGGTTGAGAACGAATGAGTTACTCGTCAAATGTTTTCTCTATGCTGATGACCAAGTACTACTTGCGTCTTCGGCCGAGGAGTTGCAGGAGATGGTAACTGCTATGAGTGGAGCTTTGTTAGAAAGGGAATGAAGATGAATGTAAAGAAGACGAAAGTGATGGTGTTTGAAAGAGATGAGGCAGTGACAGACTGCAATATCGTGATTGGAGATGAACAAATTGAACAGGTGAAGGAGTTTGTGTATCTGGGTTCAAAGTTTACAAGAGATGGAAAGTGTGAGAGTGATATCGAAAGAAGAGTGAATGCAGGAAACATGGTGAATGGAGCTTTGCACTCCTTTATGAGCAGTCGGAAGTTGTCTAACAAGGCTCGTTTGGCTGTGCATGAGGGGGTGTTGGTTCCGACACTCATGTACGGAAGTGAAAGTTGGTATGGCAGAAGAAACTTGAAAGCAGAATAAATGCAGTTGAGATGAGAGCGTTAAGAAGTATGATAGGAGTTAAATTGAGTGACAGGATAATAAATAGTGAGATAAGGAAACGTTGTGATTTGAAAGAAGATGTAGTGACAAAAATTGAGAAAGGTATGCTGAGATGGTTTGGCCATGTCGAGAGAATGAATGAAGAACGATTGACGAAAAAGTGTATAAAGCGAGTGAATGAAAGTGTTGGAAGGGTAGACCTAGGAGGACGTTTCTCGACCAAATCAGGGACGTCTTGAAAAAGGCCAGGTCAAGAGTACCTAAACCGAAGAGCATGTATGAAGGTAATAATGAAAGTGGACGAAGGAAACAAGTATGTAAGAATCGTAGCAAGTGGAAAGAAGTGGTCTCTGCCTACCTACGGGAAAGAGGCGTGATTATATGTATGTATGTATGTATGTATTACTTGTACTTTAATTATTACTTAATTATTTTTTCAAACAAAAACTATTTCGATCAGTATTTCAATAAGTATTTACAAAAAACTATTTACGTAAACAGCGTTAAAAACTAACAAAAAACTAACTTTAACATACAATCGCCCCGGGGGCGCTTCGCGATTGTAGGTAATTATTTCACGCAGGTAGCAAGAGTGACAGAGGCCTGCCCATATGAATGAGGGACCTTGGGAAGGTATAAGCCCGACGATAGTCGTACTTATGCTGCGATGGTTATTTGGTGGGTCGCTATTCTCAATGGTGAGCACCTTTGAGAATAGCGACCTTGGTCTCATCCATCTGGTCATCTAGCCATCTGCGTCTTGATTTGACTCACACCTAAGAAGCTTTACCCAAGTCGGATCCCATGGTGACGGGGCTGCAGACTGTCTGACCTCCATAATGTTTTATATAACAATATAATAAAATATCTCTTTAAATTTCCCACCTTTTAATGATTGACGGCAACTTGTTGGAGCGTGAGACAAAATTGATCGAAAAATGCATATATTCAACGTCAGTTACACAAAACCTTTCCGATTGCGAACTATTATTATTATTATTATTAACTGCCTTTTGGCTATATCTGCCGTTATATTGGTTGGTAGAGTATATGTGTCGGCCAGTGTGCCTATTAAATATTTCGAAGAGTGCCTAAACCGTGTGATGTACATTCGCTGTGGCTGGATTTGATCGTATTCTGTATGGCATTTACACGCATTCACATGCGCGACCTCGTTCGATGTTTGTGCTTACGTAATACCAAGCCCTGTTTTATTGGTTTGCCAGTTATTTTGCTGCGGACTGCGGTCCAGTTCCCAACTTCTCGTGTCTCTGCAGGGGAGTGCGTTGGTCGATATGCGGTCACTGCTTACGGCGGCGGCCCGTGGGGCTGTATGCCTCACCCTCATTTTTTTAATGTTGGAGAGTGAAGCCCTTGTATCGGGTATTTTTATATAAATATTGTGAGCCTTTTCCAAGTGGGAAGGGATTAATTATAAGATATTTATTGATGTAAACCTGATACAAATGGAATAGTAACGATTTGTTGTTCTTAACCTTTTTGTGCCCTTTCTTCGTGAATGGGGTTCTTTAGCTTAAAATAATTATAAGGCACTACCATTCGCTTCCAATTGCTCTAGAGAATATTCATTCTTCCAAGAGCTACGGGTCTTAAGTAAGACGATTACGCCATGAATATTTATTGAACGGCCTATATCTAAACCTTTAGAAAGATCCTTGGGAAAGATCAATATTTTGTTAGCCTGGTAACTATGTTACATATATGTTAATAATACAATAGATGGCATCTTTTCTATATAGAGGAAGGGGGAGCGGTACAAAATCATAATAATTATATTGAATTAAAATAAAACTCCAAATGTTATTTCTGTACATTGAGCCTGAGGCAGATACTGCATTCACATGATGATACATTTAGAATCTTAAAATACACGAGTAATCATTATTGGAATGTGGTATTTTAGGACGAGTAAGTATCTTAAGGAAAGTGAACTGTAAGGCAAGATGCAGTGATAACTTGGTAAGAGATGTAGGAAGTCAATTAATGTAAGTTTTTAAGGACTGTTCTTTGTGGCATTCCTTGGAGTAAACCTATGTTCTGCATTGGACTTATGATGGGCTATAATGACGACAATTATGATAATAAAGTGACTTTAATATCATGTTTGTGGTGTTTGTCGCAGATTGAAATTTTTCACAATATTTTGAATTTGTCGAACGTTTAACTCTAATCTAACGAACTTAAAATATTTGGTTTTTCTTATTTATAAAATAACAAACTCCAAGAATGCTAATATCTTACAAAATGAGAAACATACCAAACAAGTTAAAAACCTTTGTATTCACCGCAGCATTGCGAATTCAAACTTTGGTTAATCTTAAAGACTTTTCTTATTACAATAAGCTTTGCACAATCCACACAAAATGTTGAAAGCAACTTTATTTGGAGAGATATTTCATAATATGTTGAGCAAACATCAAGTTTGGGGAGCAACGGTGGTTTTGTTTCGCAGCTGTTGTTATTTAGAGTAATTAGCGTCGTATTGTGGTGTTGCGTCATGTCAGCTCTATGTCACAAGAATAAACGATTTCATTTTTTTTTATTTAGTGGAAAGAAGCGTATTGGCCATGTAAGAGTTAGAAGTAAGGTAACGACCATGAAATATACTAGAAAACCTTATAGCTTCCGATAGATGGCAGTGTATCCACCACGTTTACGCGATAACCATACCCATAGAGTAATGGGTAGCAACGTAAAATGTGCTGCAATTGTCAATCCGCCTGCAAAGCTTGATAATTAAGGCTAATCCTTCATGCAACGGGAGAGGCCCATGTCTAGCAGTGTACTTTTACATGTTGTTGAAGAACTAGAAGAAGAAGAAAGTAATATATTTATATAGTTGCAATTTAATAGCTTCAGACGACTAATGATTTTTCTATTATCACTTTCTAATATCACTTGATAACACTTGAGACTATAGCTTGATTTTTGAATGATTTTTCTGATATGACTTTCTGAATTGAAATTCAATATGTTATAATTTATTGAATTTCTGATATGACAGTTAGCTAGTTGTCTGCTAATCCCGCAGACGATCGGCCCCAAGCAAGTGCGTGTATAGCCTCTATATAATTATTTGAAGTCTAGGTGTTTTTTATGCAATTTATGAATGTAAAGCTACTCCACAATAGGTACAGCAGAGAATAATTTTGGATTTGATACATTTTAAAAGTATATCTTTCTCACAGCTAGGATTTGAGCCTTTAGCATCCGTTATTATATCTGTCTTGTTGTCTTGTTTATATCGACCAAATTGGCGATATATTGAAAATGGGCCAAACTAAGAGTACCCTTAACCGACGACCGTATGCGTGGGTATATGGATGTGGAGGAGGCGAGAGAGGTGTGTCAGGATCGTGCCAAATGGAAGTCCATAGTCTCTGCCTACCCCTCTGGGTAACAGGCGTGAGTGTTTATGTTTAACTTCAATATGAAGTCTTTAAACCACATTAATTAACCCAAAGGAAATATTTCTATATTATAAGGGTGACAAACTAGCACACAGTCCACTTATGACTAAGCCTTTGGAATTGGATGAAGCTTTTGAAAAAGGAATGATGGTGTAAGTTACGTGTAGGCAACTCGATTTTCAATCGTTTGGACAATCGCGAAATCAACTTTAATCAATCGCTCGCGATATTTTAATTTACAAACAAATTAGACAAATTGCTGAATAGAGAATAAATTTAGGAATCTAATTAGAGTATAGATATAATGTGTTATATCAAACCTTCCTCTCCCCACTTCGACTACGCCTATGATTACAAATCTCTCGCGACACATATATACGATAAAATTAGATCTTATATACACAAAAGTTGGCCACCCCTGGTGTAGGCTAATGTTGGTGAATAAATATTCGCCAAGTACATTTCTATGTATTATTTTAAATTCGAAAAGGCGGTAATAACTCTTTAAACATTGTTCCATTAATTTTAATTCATCGGTACTCACAGTCATAGTTCAATTTCATGAAACCACAGTGCCGTTCAGAATCAATGCTTACATTTATATCTTTAACAGCTTTTATATTGATATTATATAGGCTCAAAGTAGCCAGTATTTCAATTTTCTACAAATTACATTTCTGAGAGTGTGCGCAGGAATTGCATAACTTAATTCCTCCCTCTCCCTTCCACTATCGGGCAACCAGACGCTCGGACAATCCCCACCTTTTCGTTGTCGCCTTACCACGCATTCAAACCAAACAATTTGCTTCAACGTTCGTCATGCATACAACAAAGGAGTGAATAAGTTGCTAGCATTTGTCTTTCTATTCGATTACAATATGAATATCTTAAAAGCAAGACCGAATAGGCATTTGTTAAGTCAGTGTGCTTTACTAACTTCGGCTGAACACCACATACCATTTAGCGGAATAGTATTCAAGCACTGACTTAGAAAAGCAAAAAAAATGTTACCTTTTTATTTATGGTAAAATTATATAAAAAAGTATTTTACTTCTTAAACGGGTGTTGAATTTTATTTTTATTGTAAGCAAGCATCACAATTTTGAATTCTGGAGTCGGACAATGATATCATGGTATTAGACCAACAAATAAAGACAGACTTTTTTTAAAAAAATGCGATTGGCAAATATAGCAAAATCTCTCCTATGTGGCAGTATATGAGGGAGGTCTATGTTCAGCAGTGGACTTTTATAGGATGTAATGGAAATAAATTAAGATGCCTATGTGTGTGTTAGTGCATATTCTGATAATAATATGAGTAAGGTTTTGGCTTGGTTTAGACGTCACTTGAAATGTACGCAGCGCTCCGTCTATCTTTCATTGTTTGTCTGAGGCCACGTGCTGGTTTTATAGTTCTACGTTCTACCGTTTGTCGGCAGTCTAGGATATCTACACTCTTACAAAAATCAAGTAAATATGCAACAACACGGTTAAAAATATATTTCTGTGTTAACAGAAATCAACCATGAGATCTTTTTTATTAAAATATTGCAATGATATTAATATTTAAGTGAAAAGTTAACTTGTAGGCCATAATTGCATCATACATATGCAAGCGCTTTGTATCCTCTGTGGTCTAAAGTAAAATACTCACAGCCTATTATTATACTAGTTCTTCTTACACTTCAAACCGGAACACAACAGTGAGAGCACTGCCGTTCGGGGGCAGATGGAAGTTAAGCTAAAAGTTGCCTTTTGCCCACTGATTATCATTTAATCAACAAAATCTTTATAATATTTATCGAAACATTACATCAAGAGCCACAAGAAAATATTCTTACCTTGTTCTATCTGTGTCACAGCAAGGCTGATCTGAAACATACAAGCATCGATTAAATATTTTTTATTACTGTTGAGGTTTCAAGAAGAAAACTTTAGAAAATATTTTACATCTAAAAAAAAATAAAAAATACAACATAGATGATAGGACTCCTTTTCTGGCTAGGAGTTTGCGTGGGTTGGTAATAACCTCTTACCTTTTCTGCCACCAAATAGCAGTGCATGTACCAATCTCAAGAGTATACTGAGAACTAGTATTATTTCAGACTGTGAGTCATAGTCATACCATATTAATCCTTAGAATTGACAACACACCAGTAACCTTCCCTTCTTTATTTTAAGTTGATTTCAGGTGTTCATAGGCTGCAGCAGCCACACACCATCGTGTAGAGTGCCAACATTTTTAACAAAGGTATAATTTTTTTATAGGATAAGGGTGACAAACGAGCACACAGTCCACCTGATGCTAAGTGGTTACTGTGGCCATAGACATCCACATCTATCCTCGATTACGAATCAAAATGCAGATGCGTTGTCACCCGTGAGGACTAAGATGGAATGCCTCCGGTTCTCTACACTCACCATACGAAACACAGCAGAGTTAATCTGCTATTTGACGCTGGTATTCTGTGATAGCGTGGTCCTTCCCCGGTCGAGCCGACCCATTCGTGCTACAACTATACCACTAATATAGCTGCAGCATGGCTCTACCACGTTAAAAAATTCTGTCACTAGCTATAAATTAGTCTTTTAATTATAGTTATATAAACAATTTTGCGCAAGTCAGTACGTTCACATCAGTACGTAAAAAAAAAACATAGGTTGTAATCCTCATGAACTCAAAAATACAATCTCGTACCTAAGTAGCCAACGTTAAAGCTGCATAACGACCGACCTGGGATTTCATTTATTTATGTTACGCTGGTTTAATCTTTTAAATAAAAAAATAATATACAATGTTCCATATTAATATTATAAATAACTTTAAATATAGGTTGTTTACAAAATGTTGCTCTATTTTATGCAAAACATGAAATTTTATCTTAAATAGATTATGCATAGGTTAACGACTAATCCGCCTAATACTAGGTGACATTGGGGGAAATACGCGGGATTTTTTCCAAAGCATTTTAATCTTAACCGCCTCTGTGTGCTGCCCTGCTACGAGTATCAGATGAAATCTTCTGTGAAGACCAACTGCGGGTGGAAAATGTATCCAAAAATAATGAAATCGAATCTCACAGACTGATTATGGATAGAAGTACCATCAGCCCGAGAGTGCGTCCTGCATCCTGCCTACCCGACCGTTGTGATTTGCAAAAACCTTTAAAGTAATGCACGCCAACTATCGTATTCTTGAAAATTATTATTCAGCTACGTAATCGGTTTGAGTTCTATGAGTTATTTATAAGATTAATAAAGTTCTCCAATGTTGACTCATATCAAGGCGAAATGATTCTGTTTTTATCAGAAAATCTGTAATATTGTACTTTGTTAATAATCATCTATTGATAGAGTTCCTATAGATACCATTTAATAATAACTTTATGAAACTGCCTGGAATATATGTAATATATATATGTCAAATAAGATGTAACAGTATATTGTTCTGTTAACATTTACTTATATCAATTATTAACGACAGGAAGCACTTTTCTTGCCTTGACTAAAATGCTCAAGAAGTATAGTTGTACATACAAGAAAAAGACGATCACGTGGCCTAATATCTAAGTAGATGACACGCTGCACGAAATGAGCAGCAGCGTCTTCCTTTTAACAACTAAAAATAAATAAAAACTGCAGTTGTCAAGCCGCGAGTGACCTATCTAAGATCTTATCACAACTCACCACCAGGAGGGACTGTACTTTAGCAGTGGCTTATAATAAGAAAATAAATCTAATGCCGTGAATATTAAATACCGCACAAGTGGTTCTTCAGTACGAATTAAAATAACAAATAGTTATGCCAACTAAAACTAAATGAAACAATGGAGTGCAATCTAAAATTATATAGCAACTATTGTAAATACTTTTTGCGTTTTACGTGTTCCATATTTCAAAGTTAAAATGTCACGAATGGGTCTGCTCAACTGGGGAAAGACCACGCTCTCAGAGAATACTAGAGTAAAATAGCAGCTTAATGCTGCGGTGTTTCGTATAGTGAGTGTAGAAAACCGGGTAACTTTTTTAATGGAAACCAGGCATCCTTGGCTACGGAAGGGTGACACCGCATCTGTATTTTGATTCTTAATCGAAGATAAATGTACATGTCTAAGGGCCACGGCATCCTCTTAACATCAGGTGTACTGTGTGCTCGTTTGTCAATCTTATTCTAAAAAAATGGTAATGAGATGCGAAATTCAATTCAGCTCTCAATTCAACTCAATTAATAAATAATTTTAACATAATGTAAATATTTATCTCTCTAATTATTTACATTATGTTCCTATTCATAATTATTTTATAATATTGTTGACCTACTTTTTATATTATCTAAGAATTTTATTCACTTATTTTAATGGGACCAAAGCAATATCATGTCTGATGTATTTTCTAATTATCTTGTTGGTTGAAATAGATTACAAAATCATAACACTGAAAACGTTTAATCAAACGAAACTCATATCGTATATGACCTCAAAAATGTAATGATATCTAAAGCCAGATATTTTCCTTGCTTACATTTATTTTTTTTGCGTTTCTTTAATTAAATTTCTATATTTTCTTTAAAATTTTGTTTTATTTGTTTTGGTTCTTATTAGATCAGTAAAAGGGCAGTAGTTCGGTTTCCTGCACCAGCTAAAATGAAATTGTTAATTGTTATTTTAAACGCTAATTCACTACGAGTTTTACAATGAAGTCAAACAACTTGAGAAATCACTTAATTTTACAGCACATCTAACCACGACGGGGCCGTATTGATAACAATAAGCATGTTCTGATTACCTTCAAACCGAAAAAAAAAGTCTGATTAGTGACATTATAATGGATATGTCATAAAGTTTTTTTTAACAAACGACCAAGCAGCTCACCTGATTGTGTTGACCGCCACCCATAAAAAAACTAATTCATTGATGAACTGAAAAGTTCCTTCGCAAAAGTCCAGGCTGAAGTTAAGTATCTTGAGTTCACATAGAATCGCAAAAAGATTTGTTGTCGCGCATCTAGCCGATTTCAAAAATAGGACGCTGAGAGCGTCCTATTTTGATTATCTCTATTTCTATTTACTATCTTTTTATCTTATCTTGATTATCTTTATCTCTATTTACTATCTTATTCAACTTTATGTTCTTTTTTATTAGTATTTTACGAGATATTTTCGTCAATTATTAACCAATTTTAAGAATTCTTGTTTCTTAAATATGTTATACATCAGAAATAGTTCCAAATTATTTTAATGTAACTATTTAGACTACGTTCAAACTCATGATATTCTCTAGTCCACTTAAAAGGATCAAGACTTCTATTATAAAGTTAAAACCCACATCGAGGAATTAAAAATGATATAACAATTTCTATATAATAGCTTTTGAAGTTGGAGCTAATACACTGTGATTAATCGAAGTTAGTACTTCGATTTTTGTTGAACTCAAATAATAATATACTTTATAGAATATATTAATATATAAAAATTAAGTGGCAATATTTTCAGAAAAATATTCCGAGACGGTTTTAAAAATTTCAATCGATATTTTTCCTGAATGTCACAGGGTCACACCATTTGTCAAAGACTTAAACATTACTAAACTTCAATAGCACTAACTCAGTTCTACTTCGAAACATTCCAAAAAAATCGGATATTTTTTATTTTTTATGGCTACATTCATAAGATTAAAAATTTAACATTACCCTTTACCCTTACACTTACAGCCTATCAAGAGTCCACAGCTGAACATAGGCCCCTTCAATAGATAGCCTCATAGGAGAAATATTTGCCATAGATAGCCTCAAAGGGGAGATATTATGTTGCCGCTTGGTTGGCAGTGTGGCAACCGCAGATTTTCACTTTTTATTTGTTATTAGAAAGACGTTGCACATCTCCTGGTTTGTTTCCCTTTGTTGCCTCTTACAACGCCCATGGGACGATATGGTGTAGTGGATATACAGGGCGGCATGCTAATAATATGATAATTCATAGAATTATAAATAAAAAAAGTTTGTGATTTATATTTATTTAAAAGGTTAAAGTAGATGATCGTCGTAATAATCTATTTTAAATGAGTTAAAAAATGAGAAGGTTGTATATTCGATGCGTATATGTATTTTATATTATATATGTTCATTAATTTGTCGGAAAGGGCTGAACCGATTTAAATTATGTTTTCTTATAAAATAGAAAATTTAATATCTAAGTACCGTTATCGCAACATCCTATTAAAGTCCACTGCTGAACATAGGCCTCCCCCATAGATTGCCTCATAGGGAGGATATTTACCAGAGTTGCCACGCTTGGCAAGTGGGTTGGAAATCGCAGTTTTTTTAATTTTAGTCGTTATTAGGAAGACACTGCTGCCTATATCCTGATTTGTTTCCCTCTGTCGCCTCTTACGACACCCAGGGATGATATGGGGTAATGGATTTGCTCACACCGCCACTTCACGGTCCTTTAGTAATAAAGTATATTAGAAACCTTTTTAAGCAACACTAGTTATTAACCTAAACGTGTGATTTTCCTTAGACTACTCAAAGGGACAAAATAATTACACTTTTAATAAAAAGTAAAACCGAATTCAAAACTAAAAAGAATAAAATAATTTCCACATAATAGCTTCTAAAATCGGGGCTATATTCGCAATTCTTCGTTAGACTATGTCTTAGCATGAATAAGTATGGTAAACGTTAAAGGCAAGGTATTCAGCTCTGATAGAATCAAAGGATTACAAGTTTTTATATCAAATAGCTATTGTAAAAATCTTTGTATTACCTTAAAAGTTTGCTTACTTAATATTATGTTGTTTTTTTTAGAACATGATATAAATACTTCTTGACAGTAATATATACATTTTTTCCCAAGCTTACTTTTATTTATTTTATGAAATGCATACACAATAGAATAAATTAATATAATATAATCTAGAAGGCGAAGTGAGTGACTGACATATGCACCCAATTCCCAAATGATTTTTTACAACGAATTCTGAAATTAATTTATTTCAAATCAGACACCATTAAATAGTTGAACAGTTTTATAAAGCTTTTATTTTAATCTGTACTGATAAGTATCGCATTAGTACCATAGCCACTATATATATAGGAAGTATTTTATCTTGGCTGCAAACACAAAATATTTATAACATCACGATATTTAAGCTGGTAAATAAATGAGTATCATACAGCCAAAATAAGAATTCAAATGAAGTTCGTGACCATTTTTGAAATCCTCTGGCGGAGGCATATATTCAGCAGTGAAGTTGCGATGTCAGAATATCCACTACCCTATATCGTCTCGTGGATGTCGTAAGCGGCGACAGAAGAAAACAAACGGGAAGATAAGCGGCAGCGTCATGAGGCACTCTATGGTGGAGGCCAATTTTCAGCAATAGACTTTTATAGGCTGTAATGTATGGATGGATGGATGGAAGTTTGACTAGGCTGTTTTTTTTGTGTACTGCTGTTATCATCATCAATTATATAAAACAAATACTAGAAATACTAATTACATTACTAACATTCGTATTAACGACTAAAAATAACCTTAAAATGCATTCCTTAGGAGTAGTTCACGAAAGTAGTTGATTTGTGGATACGAACTCATGAATTTTAAGTTCGCCTTCCAAAACAATGAACATTGAGCTACTATCTGCGTACATATGTATGTAATTACTCTGAGCTACTTTCTCTGAACATGATTCAATGCAGGTTTCAAGATAATTCCAGTAATTATACATGGTTCAAAGAGTTAAACATAATCAGCACGTTAAATAGGCGGATTATTTTTTTGATTTACATTGGCGAGAACATAAAAACAATTTCTCAGGATCAACTGTATGTTTAAAACACATGATTTCAGCATTTTAGGTTGTTTTGCTATTTTGTCTGAAAAAATATTGAGAATATGTATATTTTCTAACCTATATGTGAAAAATAAACCTCAAAGAATTTCTATCGGGCAGAGCTCTGAGTTCTGAGAGGCAGTCAATAATTACTTTATACTTAATAATAAGTTTCAAATTTTGCTAAGAAACATGTTATAAAATTGAAGCGAATGTTTTTTTGAATGTTCTTACGACTCGAACAATTTTTTTATTTCTTAAATAATCGACAGTTATTAAATTGAAGATAAAAAACTTAAAAATAGCGTTGCAGATATTTAAGCTGGTTATAAAATGTTTTGTTTTCCAAGCGCTTGTTAACAAGTTGCAAATGTAGATATTCCTTCTAACATTCCTTTTACAGCGTTAAATTTAGGTATGTATTTGCATTGTTTTCAAAATTGATTTCTGGATAAAGTATTACTTTTTATATATAGAAATATATACGTATACTTTATATATAGAAAATTAGAAGAAATATCATCCCATCCAGTAGGACAATCGCGTTTTAGAGACATAATCAATCGATTTACTTCTGTAACATCAGTCTTGAGTACTACAAAAGATTCTGCCCGTTGCGTAATGTTTCAATCTGTTGGTACACTTCCATTTATTTTTTCTGCAAGTTTCCTTCCTACACCAACAAAATAAGTATTAATTTGACTAATCGAATTTTGGGGATCAGATTCGTTTAAAAGATCAGTTGGTATTAACTGTGAATTCTTTACACTAGTTAGATTTGTGATATTTCGAATAACATCCCATATTCTCTTTGAATTTTTACCAGCTTTTTTAAATTCCAATTTTTGGTATTCTTTCTTTGTATTTCGCAAAAGAGAATTACAAAAGTTGCGGTACTTTTTATATGATATTTTTAAGATTTCATTATTAGGATTTATGCGATATTTCTTGTACAAGTTGTCCCTATGACGCATACATTTGAGTAAACCTAGTGTAATCCACGGTTTAATGGGCCTGCATCTGCGTGACAGCATATTTTTTTGGTATTGATAGTTAAGATATGGATAATAGGATCAATTAGATACTTGGCCACTCGATTAGGGTCATTTGTTGAGTAAACGTCATTAAAGTTTAAGTTAATAAGATCAGTAGTGACTTTTTCATCATCTATTTTGTTAAAATAAATGCGATTATATTTTATAATTTTATTTGTTGAGAGTGACATCAAAATGGCAAAGTGGTCTGTTAACGTCGATTGTAATACTAGAGCCTTAACAGGGAAACTAGTTTTCAGATTGGCATGGTCAAGACATGTGGATCCGTGTGTTGGTATGGTATGACCTGGATAAATTCTATGATAGTCCAGAATTTCGAGATATTCCAATGAGATTAGAATTTTTGTCCAGGTGCAATATCAATATTGATATCCCTACGATTACCATGTTCTTGTAACATTTCAACTCAGAGAGGGCAATATCAAGTGATTTTATAAAATGTGTAGGATCACTAAAAGCATAAGGTCTGTAAATAGCGATAATAGCAATGTCCTTTCCAATACTTATCATAAGACAGTTCGATTAATAGACATTGAGCTCCCTAACACTTACGTTGACAATTTTACTTTTTATGTACACGACAACTTCGTCGTTTTGATTGTAATTATTTTAAAACTTAAAGTTTGTGTACCTATATAAATTAGGGAATATGGGGTTGCAGGAGAGCCAACATTCCGAGAGAACAATTAAATCGCAAGACAGTTTGATTCTTTCTAGCAAAATTAGAAGGTCTGTAAAGTTTGATTTAATAGTTCGAATATTTTGCGATAAAAGTGTAAGTGAAGTTTTTGATTGAGATGTAAGATTAGCACAATCTTCAAGAGTACATAAAACCGAGTCACAGAAAGAAACATCATCCAAGATTGATTAAAAATCATTTAAAGCAGCGAATTTTACTTTATTTTTTTAAATCGTATTATGATGTATTGGTACCACTCTCAAGCTTAGTAGCGCTCGGGTGTAAATTTATGCAGCTATATAAAATACAATAAAATAAAAATATATAATAAATTAAAGTTGGAAAAATTTACTTTGCCAATATCCGCTCAATAAAATAAAATGATGTGTCTTACCTAGTTTGAAGAGCACCTCCCGCCTTCCCTCAATTGCGTGCACTATACCCGTCACCACTAATCCCAGCACCACTACTCTCACCACCACTACACTAGGAAAGACATACCACCGACGGCAATACGACACGTGTTTCGCCTCTATTTCTTATCTTTATTGAGCGGATATTGGCAAAGTAAATTTTTCCAACTTTAATATAATGGATTTCCGCAAAGTAACGCCTGATTCTATTAATTATCTATATAATAAATATAAAATAGCAGCTTAATGCTGGTGTGTTTCGTATGATGAGTGTAGTGAACCGGAGAACCGTTTTACTGGAAACGAGGCATTCCATCTTAGTCCTCAGGGGTGTCAACGCAACTGCATTTTGATTCTTAATCGAGGTGAATGTAGATGTCTATACGCCATAGCATCCACTTACCATCAGATGGACGGTGTGCTTCGTGCATCACCCTTATTGCGTAAAACAAAGATAAGTAAGTGATTCATAGAGTAATGTTCATGAATATTTAGTAAAATTCCTAATGTTAAATTTAAGCCGTTCCGAAAGTAAATTCAAACATAAAATTAAAATTGTGTGTTATGTTCCTAAGATTACCATGGTTTAAATGAATATTTTAATGGAATAGAATAGTTTCATTCTAGTACAAAACCAAGCTACGTAAATTTGTGACTTAATTATTGGTAGGGAGCTTATTATTAGCAGATTATAGATACGTACATTTATACATAATATGTAAATACATTGTAAGTTCCTTAGGAGGGAATTGTAAGACGTCCCATAAGAAATGAGTATTGTGTTCAGAAAACTGCCTTAATTTTGTGTACATTTTTATACACGGTAGAGCCTCGCTGCACCTATTTTGTGGTTATAGTACAAATGGGTCGGCTCGACCGGGGAAGGACCACGCTCACACAGAATACCAGCGTAAATTAGCGGCTTGATTACGTTGTGTTTCGTATGGCGAGTGTAGATAAATGGAGATCCTTTTTATTGGAAACGAGGCATTCCATCTTAGTGTTCAGGAGTGATAACACCTGCACCTTGATTCTTAATAGAAGATAGATGTAGAAGTCTTTATGCCACAGCATCTACTTACTATCAGGTGGAATATGTGCTCGTTTACCACCCTTATAATATAAAAATAAAAACTGGCCAAGTGCGTGTCGGGCCACGCACAATATAAAGGAATGTTTTTATAGTTGCCCGTCACTATACGTGAATTTTAGAAGCGGCCTTCTTGATAATATGAGCATATTGATTTCATGGGAGATTACGACAAATTTTTCGTCAGGCATATCTCAAAACTTCAAAACAAGTTTGTACAACTAGTGCGTGTTACCAGTGATGACTTATTGATCTAAGATCAGAGTAACCGACATAGCCCAACCGATCAGTAAGCTGAAGTGGCGATGGACCGGCCATATAGCTCGAAGAAACCACAAGGGATGAGGAAGAAAGGTTCTCGAATAGCAGTATCATACCGGTAGACGAAACGTAGGGCGTCCCCCCACTAGATCGTGTGACGACCTGGTAAAACATGCAAGAAGTCGTTGGATGCAGGTGGCTCAGTACGTTAGTTGGTGGCATCTCTTGGATGAGGCCTATGTGTATCAGAGGACTTGTGAAATGCTGCGAAGATGATGATGATGATGATGAAGTGAGTTCGCGGTTTGACTGCTTTAACGACTAAAAATAGGACGATGGTAACTGAAGGACGTATAGTTTACTATCCGTCTATTAGGTCCCCGCTGTGGAACCATAATATATACATAACCGTATCGAACCTTTCCGTAAAACATCGCTGACCTAAACTATCCTGAGAATCGCCCGCGTAAACCAAGAGTACCTTAAATAAAACCGTATGAGGCTGTATGAATGTTGATTACTGAGAATGAGGCCTACAATAAACTATAAAAAATATGCGCAAGTGATATGTCAGGATCGGTCTCTTGGCAATCGATCCTCTCCTGGGATAGGCATCCCACGAAGGAAAAAGTAAAGCTACAGTAGTAATGCATAGTTTTCTTTAAAAAAATATTTCTTATAGCGTACAATAACATTACAAAGTTATAATGCAGCTAGTTTTAGGTCATTTTATATGGAGTTGTAACGAAATTTTTACTAATCAAAGTGCATTTTATAAGTTGGTCCACTATTGCTTGTTAACTTTTCTGTGAAAGTTTTCCTCTTAACTTCATTATATATACTACCATTTTGCGTACTTTTCACATTTCCAAAAACAGGGGTTTCGTTGGTAGGGACACATGACTCTAATAAAAATACTACTTTAAATCTAAATATTTCCCAAACGAACCCCTGAATCGATAAATTTTTGTTCCATACCCCCATTGTTTTAAAAGACCTATCTAACGACACCCCACATAATGGAAAAGGCGGATAAAAAAAACATCCTCCATTTACCTGTATGGTGGAGGTACCTAAAACAAAAAATTTTTTTCGAGATTTTATTTCAAATTTTTGTAGGCGTGATTAATATCTATAATTATGCCAAATTACAGATTTATAGCACCTAGGGTCTCTGAGGAAAACCGCCGAAGAACGGACAGATGGACGGACAAACGAACGGACGGACAAACGAACGGACGGACAAACGAACGGACTTGGCGAAACTATATAGGTTTCTTGTTACTTAACTACGGAACCCTAAAAATGGGAGATATATCAGTATATGGGTGAACTTTGGTATGTCAAGCTCGCTGAAAGGTATCTCGGTTGCCTAAAGGTAACTCGTGACGACGTAATGTGACAGGTCGTCCATTTTCCTTTATTATGGTCTAGGAAGGCGATGCCTAAAATATGAGTCATACTTATGAACAAGTGCTGCTTGTGGGGGGCCGGTCTATGCATTGATGCGCTCCAAATAACAGCGCCCTTTTATTTTTTCCTCTTTTTCATTATGTCGAGATACATCCCTTTAATAACATGTTGTTTTGAGTTACGGATTGATCTATATTTTTTTAAATAGCAAGACAGATAAACAGAGGATACCTCCGCAGTTACTTTCACAGTTTCTTCTCCGGTTAGAGGAACCTCTATTTAAAATTTTAGTAGATTTGGTGAAACATTACATTTGGCAAATGAAATTTTAGCTTCGTACGTCGAAGAAATAAATATATTTCATTTAAGTTTATACATAAGAATACTAGCGATCCGCTTTGGCTTCGCACGGGTGATTTCTGGATCTCGACAACAGCGTTACCTACTGGGAACAATTGTGAACCTAAACCATCCAGGGACCCACTCAAACACACTCAAAAATTTCATCAAAATCAGTTTAGCCATTTAGGAGGAGTTCAGTTACAAGCACACGTACAGAATAATTATATATATAAAGACATTCCTGCTTTAAAGAACCTTTCAAAGATGTACTAAAGTTCTAACTACAATGCGAAATATTCACACATGTTCTAGGTTACTGTATGTCCTTTTGAATACCAAAAATCAAGTTTCAAACGGTCTAGTTTTATCCAAAACCACAAGACTGCTTGTAATGAGAACACGTTTCGAACAGATCCTTGTAAAGTGGATCTCTCGACATCTGTTTATTGTTGGACGCTTAATTGCTATGTTTTCTAGCTTCTAGACTTCTAATTAAAATTATGATGATTAGGATGAGTCGCTCGCGTCCGTAGGCTTCGACTACCTAATCTTAGGCCCACCCTACACGTGTCCCCCGGATGGTGCTAAACAAGCGACAAAGCCGAAAGAACAGACTTGGCTCCTCACCGTGTGGTAACGGCGTAAAAAATACCACATACCACCCCTACTTTCGCACAATGAGGCACAAAATAAAAGAAGTGGCCCCGAGTTCCCGGCGCCCCTTTAATGGGGCAGCGGTGCGAAGAATCTCCGGGAGGAAAACTGGCGACGAGGTTCGCCACCCGTCACGTTCTGTCTCCCGGAGGGCGAAAGTGGATTGCGGAAGCCCGTCTGGCTACGCTGAATGTATGTGGAGCACTTAGTGATAAGATGGATGAAGTATGCGATAAAATGATAGAGGAATAGATGTGTTATGTGTAAATGAGACGAAATGGAAGGAAAGGATGCCACTATACATGGCATGTATACCGTGTACTGGTCTGGTGTAGACGAGACCGAGCGGGCATGCCAAGGAGTCGGTATCATCCTTTCAGAAAGAATGCGTCATTTTGTGAAAGAGTATGAATGTATAAGCCCAAGACTGCTATGAAAGTGGGCTTAAAGAAGTTGTTTGTTCTAGGGGTCTATGACCCAGACATGTCTAAGCCCACTTATATCCGAGAACAGTTTTGGGAGATGGTAAGGATGGTGCTAATGAAATGCAAGGATAATGAAAATATTGTTATATTAGGAGATTTTAATGGAAGATTTGGCGTGAAGAGGCTTGGTTATGAAAGGATATTGGGAACGTTTCGTGATGAAAGCATAAATGAGAATAGTGAAAGCCTCCTCACCGTATGTGTGGAAAATAATATTTTTGTGACGAACACTTTCTTTCGTCATAAGAAGATTCACATGTATACATGGGAAAGAGGTGTTGATAGAAGCGTGATAGATTTCATAATTGTGGATGAAAGAATGAGGATCACAGTGGTAGATATAAAGGTTTACCGGGGTCCAACGTAGGGACGGATCATTACTTGGTCTTATGCTAAATTAATGGTCTATTCAGACGTTGGCGGCATCGGATATCTGTGTCTGCCACTGCGTTACAGCGTATAAGAACAGAGAGGTTACAAGATGAAGGTGCGAAGAGAAGTTCAAATGTAGACTGAGAGAAAATATAAGTGGTATGGATGAATTGTGTATGAATGATTTAGACTTGGGGACTGTGTGGTATAATGTTAAGAAAGGTTTGGTGGATGCAGCTACCGAAGAATGTGGTGTAAGTAAGAGAACGAATGAAAGTAAAAATAACACTTTATGGTGGGATGATGAGGTACGGATGGAAGTAGAAGCAAAGAAGAGAGCATGGCTAGATTAACTAGCAACCAAGGCTAGTTATTTTAGCGGTATGAATGATGATATTAAAAGAAAAAGGTAGTCTTTAGACATCTAAGTAAGAGAAAAAGAAGTAGTTGAAAGGAAAAGCAAGAAAAACGGATAAGAATGATAGAAGAATATCGGATAACTTCCAGGCAAATATTTAAATGATCTGGAAACTCGTAAGAGCTGCCAGAGGACATTGACAACAGCCTACAATGAATGCTATACGAGGCCAGAATGGCTGTATTCTGAATGACGAATTGTCGAGTTTAAGGAGATGGAAGGAATATTTTGTAAAATGGAAGGAAGTGGTTGCTGTGGCCCATAGACATCTACATCTATCCTCGATTACAAATCAAAATGCAGATGCGTTGTCACCCGTGAGGACTAAGATGGAATGCCTCATTTCCAGTAAAAGGGTCTCCGGTCTTCTACACTCACCATATGAAACACAGCAGCGTTAAGCTGCTATTTTAAACTGGTATTCTGTGAGAGCGTGGTCCTTCCCCGGTCGAGCCGACCCATTCGTGCTACAACTATACTACTAATACTATATATACAACTATACCACGTACAAAAATCTTACAAATATCTAGAAAAGGTATTCTACAACCTCTCCAACATTAGCTTGTAGATGTAGATTCAAAAAACCGAAGAAGCAATATAATACGTTCAAGTAATGGTTTAAAACGTAGGTGAATTGTTGGATATTTTTTAAATTATGAGGACAATGGAGTTGTGAACTAACCGCTCCTCCTTAGTGCTTGGCGTGATTTGTTTAATCCAAAGTCTTAAAACCTTTATCTTCGTATCGACTTTTGAATTCGCAAGCAGATCACGGATTCTTTGTGCCTTTTAATATGTTTCCATAAAATTTTGACCTTAAAATGTGGATTTTAATTAAATATAAAGACATAACCTTTTAGGTAATTCAAAGTTCATAGACCCGCTAATATATTTTTTTTTTATATAGAATTAGGGTGACATACGAGCACACAGTACACCTGATGGTAAGTGGTTGCAGTGGCCCATAGACATTTACATCTATCTTCGTTTGCGAATTTAAATGCAGATGCGTTGTCAGGCGTGAGGACTAAGATAGAATGCCTTTTTTCCAGTAAAAAGGGTCTCCGGTTCTCTACACTCACCATACGAAACACAGCAGCATTAAGCTGCTATTTTACGCTGGTATTCTGTGAGAGCGTGGTCCTTCCCCGGTCGAGTCGACCCATTCGTGCTGCAACTATACTATTACTATACTATTAATATAACTAAACTTTAATTTTTGAGTATATTCATCCCCACAATATTGATTGAAAACTGGTTGTATCATTTACAATACATCACAAAGTACTATTTAGTCGTGTAATGGTGGCGTAAGAGGATCCAATACATATCATCCCGAGGGAATCGTAAAAGGCAACAGAAGAAAATAGAGTAAGGAGATGGGCAGCAGCATCTTCCTGATAACAACCCAAAATAATAATAAAAACTGCAGTTGCCTACTTGCCTGCTAAACACAGCAATTTTTTATTTTATTTATTCATTTATTCTTTATTGCATACCTTAATATAACAGAATACAAAGGGCAGACTTGATGTGAGTGGTGAGAATTTGACGTAGGTGTAGCAATATAGAATAAAAACAAAATAAAAATGATAATTAACTACGTAATATATACATTTTACTAATATATAAAATAAATAAACTATAGAGTGGCAGTGTACTGGGACCTTTACTATTCTTAATATATATTAACGATCTTCCTGACTTTACTACAAGCAAATGTATTTTATTCGCTGATGACACTACTCTTATAATTAAAGGTTGAATAGATCTGCACTTGAAATCGCAGCTAATGGTGCTCTAAATGAGGTCATACAGTGGATGAATATAAATAATTTAGAAAGTAATATAAGTAAGACTAAATTTATTGAATTTAAAACCCTCCAAAACATTTCAAATAACATTAAACTCACTTATAACAACTCGATGATTGAAGAAGTCGCTTCCATAACCTTTCTAGGAATAATATTTGATAAATTTTGTAGTTGGAAACCTCATATAGAAAGCCTATGTACTAAAATAGATCGTTTCTGTTTTGCATTGCATAGATTGAGAGATATTGTATCAGAAAAGCTGCACTCATGGCATATCATGGATACATCTCATCCATACTACGATATGGTGTTATAGTGGTAGAGCCACGCAGCAGCTTTGCTGTTGCACGTATGGGCCGGCTCGAGCCGGGTTAGTACCACGACCTCACAGAATACCGGCGTGAAGTGGAAGCCTGCTTTTGCGTTTCGTCTGGTGAGTGCAGGTGATCGGAGGCCCACCTCACCCCATCAACATGGTAGCGGAATTAAATTTTAGACTACCCCAGGAGGTACCAGCACCCTGGAGAATCCTCGCTGAGCATCCACGACCATGCTACTCCACTCCTGAGCGTGGTGCTCAGGCTGCCCCGCGTATTCTGGGGCAAAATTCCGCTCAAAACAATAACTGCTCGGGGCAAACTGAGCAACAAGACCAAGGCGACCTGCCACGCTATCCGTGGATTTTGCAACATCAGGGACTTCACTCGAACCTAAACGCCGTCCACTACCATCTCGAGACGGCGAAGCTGGCCTTGCTCTTTCTGACCGAGACGCAGGTGTCTCTCCGGCTGATACTTCGTATCTCTCCTACCCGGGGTACAAATTGGAACACCTTTGTGCCTCGGGCTGGAGTTTGCGTATACGTCAGAGAGGACATCTGACGCCTCGGCAGTCTTGAAGGTTCGGAGCTGTCCATCCTTTGGCTACGCGTAGATAGCGACGACCATCCGCGCGTCTACGGGTGCCTCTAGGTCCCATAGCGGTAATGCCGAAACAGACCGACTCATCGACCACGTCCAAATGGCTACAGATTCCTTGCTACAACAGGTCCCATCCGCAGAGATCGTGATCCTTGGCGATTTTAACGCCCACCACGCCGAATGGCTTGGTTCACGTTTAACCGATCATGCGGGGAGATCTGTTTATGACTTTGCCTTGGCATATGGTCTGACACAGCTGGTTACTTCGCCTACGCGGATTCCAGATGTGAAGGATCATACACCTTCCCTGTTGGACCTTCTGCTGACCTCTCATCCGGACGGATATCAGGTTTCCATCGATGCCCCTCTCGGCTCTTCGGACCATTGTCTGATCCGGAGTGTGGTGCCACTCACGCTCCCCTCGCGGTTGCGTTCTGCAGGTTGCCGCCGTGTTTGGCATTACAGGTCGGCGGATTGGGACGAAATGCGGTCTTTCTTTGCATCCTACCCATGGGGGCGGGTTTGCTTCTCGCCGGATGATCCCAGCGCTGTTGCTGACTCTGTCACTGATGTGGTGCTACAGGGAATGGAACTATTTATTCCATCATCTGTGGTACCCATCGGAGGCAGATCGCAGCCTTGGTTTGGTCGCTCCTGTAAGACTGCATTACGCAGTAAGCAGGAATGCTATCAGGCCTGGGCTGAGGCTTCGGCGGCTCGGGATGTAAACACCAGCATGCTTAAAAAGAAGTATAATTTCGCCTCCAGGTCCTTCAAAGTGTTATGCCAAGGCAAAGTCAGAGCTCATAGGCAGAATTGGCAAGAAACTAGTTCGCCTTCCTTCGGGAACCCGTGCATTCTGGTCTCTCGCCAAGGCTGTCCAAGGAAATTTCTGTAAGCCATCACTACCATCACTGCACATGGAGGACGACTCACTGGCCCACGCCGCAAAAGAGAAAGCCGACCTTTAGGCTCACTTTTGCGTCCAACTCGACTCTTGATGACGGGAGAACACACCGCCGGCCATCCCGCGGTGTGAGTGATCTATGCCGGATGTTCGGTTCTCACAGCGCTCGGTTCGCAAAGCACTCCTCTCCTGGACATCCACAAGTCGAGTAGGCCTGACGGAATCCCCAATTGTGCTGAGGACGTGTGCTCGGAGTTGGCACCGGTTCTAACGCGTCTTTCCGGTACTCCTACTCCTAGGCGTAGTCCCGAAATCATGGAAGACAGCTTTTGTCCAACCGATCCTAAAAAGGCGACCGCTCAGACCCGTCCAACTACAAGCCTATCGCCATCACCCCTTGTTCTCCAAAATAATGGAATCCATTATAAACTTTTTACGTGGTAGAGCCATGCTGCAGCTATTTTACGTGGTAGAGCCATGCTGCAGCTATATTAATAGTATAGTTGTAGCACGAATGGGTCGGCTCGACCGGGGAAGGACCACGCTCTCACAGAATACCAACGTAAAATAGCAGCTTAATGCTGCTGTGTTTCGTATGGTGAGTGTAGAGAACCGGAGACCCTTTTTACTGGAAAAGAGGCATTCTATCTTAGTCCTCACGGCTGACAACGCATCTGCATTTAAATTCGCAAACGAAGATAGATGTAGATGTCTATGGGCCACAGCAACCACTTACCATCAGGTGGACTGTGTGCTCTTTTGTCACCCTTATTCTATAAAAAAAAAACTGCCAGCTCATGCGATACCTTGAGGAGCACCAGCAGATTAGTGACTGCCAATACGGTTTCCGCCGGGGTCGTTCAGCTGGTGATCTTCTTGTTTACCTAACACATAGATGGGCAGAGGCAGTAGAGTCAAGGGGAGGCATTGGCCGTTAGTTTGGACATTGCGAAGGCTTTCGATCGGGTTTGGCACAAAGCGCTTCTTACGAAGCTCCTTCCTATGGGCTTCCTGAGAAATTGTGCAATTGGATCACCAGCTTTCTTACAGATCGAGCATCAAGGTCGTTGTAGACGGTGCATGCTCCGACTACAGCCTATTAACGCTGGTGTTCCACAAGGCTGCGTGCTATCACCAACGCTGTTTCTTCTGCATATCAATGATATGTTGCAAGCCGGTAGCATTCATTGCTATGCGGATGATAGCACTGGTGATGCTCTATATGCCGGCCGTGCCTATATTTCTCGGGAAAACGACGCCGAGTACCGGTACAAACTTGTGTCTGAAGTCGAGTCTTTGCTGAACAAAGTCTCGGATTGTGGGCGACTAAATCTAGTCCAGTTTGATCCCCAGAAGACACAAGTTTGCGCGTTTACCGCTAAAAGAACCCTTTGTCGTATCTCCTCAGTTTCAAGGCACTCCTTGTTGCCTCAGCCAGTATCGGAATCCTCGGCGTTGACATATTGAGTGGCGTGCAGTTTCGTGGTCACTTGGAAGAAAAGGCCAAATTGGCCTCTAAAAAGCTTGGCGCGCTCAGCACAGTGGGACAGTATTTCATGCCGGCACAACGCCTGCAACTTTACAAGGCGCAGGTTCGGCCTCACATGGAATACTGTTCCATCTCTGGGCTGGGGCTCCCCAGTGCCAGCTCCTTCCACTGACCGCATCCAGCGCAGAGCGGCTCGAATCGTCGACGACCGAGTACTTTCCGATCGGCTCGATTCATTGGCGCTGCGAAGAGATGTTGCATCTCTTTGCATTTTCTTCGCATTTACCACGGAAGTGCTCTGAGGAATTGTTCGGATTAATCCCAGCCGCCACATTTCACGAACGCACATCGCGGCAGAACTCCCGATACCATCCACACCATCTGAATGATTGGCGGTCCACCACTGTGCGATTTAGAAGATGTTTTCTTCCTCGCACAACTTCCTTAATGGAATAGTTTACCACCAGCGATTTTTCCGGACCGATACGACTTAGGAACCTTCAAGAAAAGAGCCTACTCCTTTTAAAAGGCCGGCAACGCATCTGCAATTCCTCTGGTTCCCTAGTGTTGCGATTGTTCATGGACGGCGGTAGTCACTTACCATCAGGTGAGCCGCATGCTCGTTTGCCCCTCTCTATAAAAAAAATACTCTGGGGTATTCGGATAAAGGGGATTCGGATAAAGCATTTAAAGCACAAAACGCTGCATAAGAGCCATTTGTGGTGTTGGTCCTGAGTGAGTTGTAAATCTTTGTTCAAAACTAAAAGATCCTGCCTTTGCCTTCATTATACATATTTGAAATGTGCAGTTTGTTCATAAGCATCTACATTTATTTCAACGTAAGTGTGAAGTGAGGAAAGTAAGGGTAGATACAAGAATAGGTTATATGCACCAGCAAATCGTCTGAAAGTTACAAAAGGAATGCATCTGCAATGTCAATAAAATTTATAATAAATTACCTGATAATTTAAAACTACTAAAAGTTTATTGTCATTTAAGAAATCTGTTTTGGCATTGTTACTCACTAAATGTTATTATTCTGTAGAAGAGTTCTTAAACGATAATGACCTATATACGAGTAATAATGAATGATATTTTTAAAATACAATCAATTACGTCACATTCCAATTTTTAAAGAAATAATGTTTTTATTTTATTTTATATAAAATTTGACTAATTTAATTAGTAATATAGAAATAAATTATGACAATTGGATATTTAACATTTATATTTGACATTAAATAAGTATTGACATAAGAATATTAATATTAACATTGAACTATAATAATAATCTTACTTGAGATAACAATACTTACTTATATATCTTATAGGCATTTTCCTGACACTGTTACATAATTAATTAATTATCAAATCATTTCAATAATATTAAGTCATTTATATGTTGTTAAAGTTCGATAAGTATTGTTGTATATGTTACTTAAACTTATTGGTTAATATTTGCACACCACTAAGTTAGAATATGTAGAACGAATTATACTCAAACACCATTGTACAACCATATTCTTGCAAATAAAGATTGTTATTATTATTATAGAAATGTCACCTATTTATACATATATTATATACATACATGTATACATATCAACATACAAATATAAATGGCACATATAAATAACTATGAATATATACGTCTGTTAACAATATAAATGACATGGATGATTCATGTAAGAAGCGTTGTTTTAATAGATAATTACGCACTAACTTTATAAAAGCAAACTTATTGCGAACTTTTCTGATGTCATCAGGCAAGGAGTTCCAAAGTCGTGTAGCCTGAACTGTAAAGGAGTTAACATAGAACTCGGTGAAGTGGACAGGAATACATGTTTTGTTGTTAGAAGAAGAATGTAGAACCCTATCATGAGATGAGGAGAGATAGTAAAATTATAGCAAGTGTTCTCCCTATGACCTATTGGGGAATCTTATTTTTGCACTTTGTGACAGTGCACTTTTAATAGACTATAATGAATGATTGAAAAATAAAATACTATTTAAGGCAACAAACATAATATCAGAATAGATATAAAGATAAGCAGATGTTGCGCTATGAGCAGAACGTGTTATAATGCCCAAAGCATACACTTTACTACGTGACTAACTTTTGGCACGTGATGTTGGCCTCGTTGCCAATGCCACATAACTGCTGGCCGCAGTACGTGCACGGCGTCCCAGGATTATTAGGTAAAGGACGATTGCAGGTTATTTCGGTAGAAAATGAAAATTTGGTATTCTTAAAAACCAAATTATATGATTTGTTTTTCGTCGGCTCCGTGGCGCAGTGGCTTAGCAATGAGTTGCAGCGCTGGGGGCCGCGGGTTCGAATCCCGCACAGATCAAGTATTTTTATGGCCTACAAATAATTGGGTCTGGATGTTTGTCCTTGTGCTATTTATGTTTGTAAACTGCCTCCACGTTACAGGAGAAAAACCTAGTGTGGGGGTAACGTTTTTTAAACAAGAATTAAACAAGGATAATTATTATATCTAAACATTTTCCATATGCGAATTAAATATAATAGCAAAATGTGTGTAATATATATTAAGCGACTTCAAAAAAGGAGGAGGTTCTTAAATCGAATATATATTTTTCATGTGTGTTACCTCAGAACTTTTTATTTGGGTGAAGAGATTTTGATGATTATTTTTTTATTTGAAAGCTGGTGCTTCTCATGTGGTCCCATATAAACTTGATCAAGATCTGATTAGTAAATTTTGAGGGTAGTCCGATATAAATTTAAAGAAAATTGATATCTCTTGCAGTCCGTTTGTACTTTTATCAAAAAGTTAATTATGAATGACTAAAAACGACCGATGAAATCTAATATCTCGTGGAGGACACGTTTGTAACATGAATATTTTTGTTCTTGTTACAGAATACGTTTGACAAACGAACGCGTCCACGTGATGGTAAGAGGATGCTGTGGCCCATAGACATCTATATCTATCCTCGATTAAGAATCAAAATGCAGAGTTGTGCGACCTCTGAGGACTAAGATGGAATGTCTCATTTTCATTAAAAAGGGTCTCTGGATCTCTACACTCACCATACGAAACACAACAGTATTGAGCTGCTGTTTTAGTCTGTTATTCTGTGAGAGTGGGGTCTTACCCCGGTCGAGCCGACACATTCGTGCTTCAACCATAATATAGCTCCAACATTGCTCAATTACGTGAACGTAACTATTTAATTACTTAAATGAAAAAACATTTTAAGTCTATATTATGTTAGATCTCAGAGTGACAAAGCGACTATGGGCTATGTGTTTTTTGCAAGTCTCGATTGGCTGCAGCAGACACTTTGAATCTATGTGGCTATGTTTAGAAAAATATACCTAGTATAAAAAATTGTTTATTTATCACCAGCATCAAATTTTACTTATCTCAAATAGAAAGCACAAAGGCAGCGTTGCGACTAACTTAATAACTTTGCCGTACCGTCTTTGTGAAACAAAATATTTAGAATATCACTCTTTTGTCGCATATTCGAGTAAATTTCAAATATAGCTAGGTAATCTATATAATATATAAAAGGCAAACCTGACTGACTCATTTATCAACGCACAGCCGAAACTACTGAACGGATTTCGCTGAAATTTGGCATACCGACAAGAGTAATGACATAGGCGTTTGCTAAAAAAGGATTTTTGAAAATTCGCCCCCTAAGGGGTGAAAAAGGGGTTAAAAGTTTGTATGGAAGTCTGTCATTTTTAGAGCTAGAAGCCTGAAACTTTTTTTTTGGGGTTAACGATTAGAAATAAATTATACCGTTCCAAGGTTTTTGAATCAACCCATAAGGGGGTGAAAAAGGGGTTGAAAGTTTGTATGGGGAAACAAGATTAGTTAAACTATTTTATTCGAAACTTCACAGGAGTACTCCTATCAATAAATGAGTAAACAAGTGTTTCAGGCTCTTTCAGAATTCAACCCCTAAAGGTGGAAAAGGGGTGACAAATTCTGAAAATCAACATGGGTATCGTTTTTATGGTTTATCGGGTCACTGATTACGAAAACAACAACTATTTCAAAATCCAACGTAGCAGACGGGAAATACCTACCATCATCCCCTGTGGGGGTGCGATGTGGTTGAAATGTCAATATGGGTGTCGTCTTATGGTTTTCTGGGACGTTAATTACGAAAATGGCATCGATTACGGTTTCAAACCAACATGGATAGAAGGATGGATGGATGTAAGTTTGTATGTAAATAATAAGCTGGGTGATTTGGTTGTCATTTTAAGGTTTTTGGGCCGTGAATAACTTAAATGATATTGATAAATATTTTAAACTTAATTTATTAGAATAGAATAGAATATACATTTATTACACAAAAATATAAAACAAAATAGACAAGTCTTGTTTATTTTGTTTTATGTTTTGTACAAATGATTTGCACAAAATTACACTTCAACAAAAAAATACTTATTTAAAAATTAAAAAACAATGAAAATACGCAACCAAATCAAAATTTTTTTTTACAAATTAATAAAATGGCAAAACCAAAAGAAATACTTAGGTACCTACCTATTTTGTATTGATCTTTAAGTTCCAATCCCTACCAATAGATGGCGTTGGTGTAGTTTTAGAACGCGGTAACGTTGTGTTTTTCGGACAAATACAAAGTGAATGGTGAATGAGCGGTTCAACCTGCACCACATACGGTACCCTACCTATTCACTGTTAACGGATATTTGACTAGCCAAAAATGTTATAGTAAAAAATAAAAACTCGGCCAAATATTGAGCATTAATATTACATATATACATAAAACTCACACCTGTCACCCAGAGGGTAGGCAGAGACTACGGACTTCCATTTGGCACGATCCTGACACACTTTCGCCTCCTTTACATCCATATATCTACGCATACACGCTCGTCGGTAAAGGGTACTCCTAATAATATTAAAACCACATTAATATTAAAACCAAATAAATCCCTTTGTTACCGTCAGAGTTAATTCAACAGAAGCATATTTGCCCTAAATATTATTTACCAATAAACCACTGATAAAATTATGCTATAATACCCATTTTCAAGCATGATAAAATATATAGGCAGAATCAATACGCTCATGGTAAGCCCATTTTCCTGGTCATTAGCTACGTACGCAATGTGTAGCTTCAGTAAACATAAACATGCCTAAAATCGACAGTCGTATTTAGTATAACAAAGTCGTATGTCTGACTTTAAATATTTATACCTATATTTAGTACAGACACCATACAGTGTATTACGACGGTACATGAATAGGTCAGCCGACCAAGGAAGGATTACGCTCGAAAATAACAACAGCGTGAATTAGTATAATAATTCTGCTGTTTTTGTATATGTGTGTGGCTGTTTAGTAGCGGGTAGCGGTGTAAGAGAATTAAATGCCCCATATTATTATCCCGTAGATGTAGTAAGATACGACAGTAGGAAATTAAACAGGAGATGGAGATGGGCAGCAGTATGTTCCTGATTTCAACTTAAAATAATTAAAAAAAACTGCGGTTATCGAACCGCTTACCAAGTGTGAAAATGACGGCAAATATCCGCCCCATGAGGCTACTTATGGGGGAGGCCTATGTTCAGCAGTGGACTTTGATAGAATGTGATGATAATGATAATGATGTGTAGAGGCGGCGTAAGAAAATCCACCACCCCATGTCGTCACGTGGGTGATGCGAGTTTCAGACTTTTCATGACACATGGATGTTCTCTCTCAATATTTTCCGTATACTAGCGAGCACGTGATAGAGCTCTAAAATTTTAATTTAACAATGTAATTGTTGCAGTTGGTGATTGAAACTGGTTTATTCACGTTTTATGAAATATTAAGGAAAGCAATTATCCCCTGAACTACCACAGCTCTTACACGTTTTAGATAATTAATATCCGCAGTGAAACCATAATAACTGGTAAACCTTTAATTAATTAACAAAGTTTCCATAAGATGTGCTCTATATAAATAAACTCAGTGCAGTTTGGTCCGGCATTGTTTTATACGAGTAAATGTATTTACAGAAATTCAGTGGACTCCTAGCCATGTTGTTAAAAGTAATTGTAATTGTGAAAGCTACAATTGGTGACGTATGTAGAAAACTATGGCTATAAATAGAAATAACATAAAATCTCATATCATCTCAATCTTCAATCAATCTTCTTCCCAGGACAGAGGTATTTTCCGAACCAGTGGTAAATAAAAAAATGACTTTCAATAAGTATTATGTAATAATCTATATTGAATAAAAAATATTCTATTCTATTCTAACCACCTCAAGTCTTATTAAAAAAAGATGATATTATTATAAAACTTAATAATCCTAATATTAAGATTTATAATAGGATTATTAAGTTATAATTACCGTAAATTCAAGAATCAGTAAAACATAGGACTTGTACACTGGTACACATTCAGTTTAAGAAAAATGCCAGGAAACATAACAACGCCGCTCTAACTCTAAGCCTAAACTTATCAGCGTTGACTTGAAAGTACTCAATATCCCGCACAAAGAAACACAGTAATTTTTCTTGTTATAAAAAGTACAGTACTTTCCTGGAACGAAAATTTTACAAACTCTTCTTTGTAGCTTAAAATAAATGGTTTTCTAAACAGATTCTTCAACTCATCGCTTACTGGCAATGCCTAGTTACCGTTACTTTTGAAAGATAATTGTATTTTAGAATCTTCGTTAGTTTTCGTTCGTTAGCTAGTTTTAAATTTATTAATAAAAGTCTAATAAATATCTTTTAACCATCCAAAAGCATGGTTTGAAGAGGAAGTAAGATAAACCTCATTCTATTCATGACGCATCGCCAGACAAACTTAAAATCAAACACACGTTTACTTTACTTTTTCATAACAATATAACACTTTTTTTTTATAAAACTGAAGTAATAAGTTAACTGAAAGTACATCTGTTACTAGTTCATGGATGCCATTTAATATATTTTATATTAAACTAAATATCTTAATATAAATATTATGAATGAATAATTACAATGCTATAAAGGTGGCCTTTATAATGGTACATTCGGTAATTTGACCCACTTTACCATTGCTCCATATTACACGTTTGTCAAGATGGAAGTAATTTCTGAAAGGATCTTAGAACAAAACGTGCCTTTATATTATACCTTACCGTTAAAAAGAAACAAAATATTATATTCCCTTCTCGCCCGTTTTGATGAGCGGTAGAGCCACGCTGTAAATTTAATGTGGCTGTATTACGAATTTTACCCATTCAAATACAAGAATGCTCGACTGGGATGGGACACAATCTCATGGAATACCAGCATAAAATAGCAAAATGAACTTGCTGTGTTTTGCATGATGTTATAAGAACTGGAAACCATTTTCACTGGTAACTAACTAGGCATGTCATTTTAATCCAACAAAAGACAACGCATCTGCATATTAATTATTTATCGAAGATGAATATAAATGTCATTACCTGTGGCGTCAAGTATATGGAAAACAAAAATAAAAGAACCGTAGCCGGGCGCATTCGTCATATGTCTTATAGTCATAGTATTTAGTTATATCATAAAAGTGACAAATGAGCACAGAGTCCACCTGATGGTAAGTGGATACTATGGCCCATAGACATTTTTATTTATCCTCGTAAAGAATCAATATGCAGATGTGTTGTCACCCTGAAGACTAAGGTGGAATGATTCGCATCCAGCAAAAAGGGTCTCCGTTTCTCTACACTCACCATAATATAGCACCATAACAGATCCATAATATAGCTGCAGCATGGATCTACTACGTAAATTATATAGTTTTACTGTGTGGCGGGTGGGACGCTTCAATGTTTTCAACTTTTTGTTGCAGTCTCTGGGAGCCTTTATTACTTAAAGACTTGATCGATTGTGTGCTCGTTTGTTTATATGAAAAAAAATGTTATATTAGTTTATGCCGTGCAGTGGATGCGTAAGAGTATCCACAACCACAATATTACGACGTGATTATCCTGCAGTATCTTCCTGGAAACCACTCATTATAATTGAAAACTGTGGTTGCTAACCAGCCTTGCAAGCGCGGTAACTTTGGTGAATATCCTCCTTATGATTCAATATGTGAGAAAGGCCTATGTCATTTCTAACTAAACCAATTTACTATCTTACATCTCTTTAACATTGTAAGGTCTATAACTATCTATGTATGCTATTATCATCAATCATAATCAATATCATCATCATTACAGCCCCTCACAAGTCCACTGCTGAACATAGGCCTCCCCCAAGGAATGCCACAAAGCACGGTCCTGAGCCACCTGCATCCATCAACTTCCTGCATGTCTTACCAGGTCGTCACTCCATCTAGTGGGGGGACGCCCTACACTTCGTCCGCCGGTACAAGGCCGCCACTCGAGAACCTTTTTTCCCCATCGGTTGTTGGTTCTTCGAGCTATATGGCCGGCCCATTGCCACTTCAGCTTACTAATCCGTTAGGCTATGTCGGTCACTCTGGTTCTACTGCGGATATCCTCATTTCTAAGTTTATCACGCAGAAAAACTCCCAGCATAGCCCTCTCCATAGCTCGCTTCTTGACCTTGAGCTTCCTCATCCGGCCAGCAGTGAAGGACCACGTCTCAGTTCCATAGGTCATCACTGGCAACACGCACTGGTTGTACAGTCTCGTTTTCAAGTTTTGAGGTATACCTGACGAGAAGATGTGCCGCAATTTCCTAAACGCTGCCCAACCGAGTTGAATCCGTCGATTGACCTCTCGGTCGAAGTTAGACTTACTTAGTCGGAGTATTTGTTCCAGGTAAACATACTCGTCAACAACTTTGAGCTTAGTGCTCCCAACAACTGCCAGCATAGGTGTGACATGGACATTAAACATGATCTTTGTTTTGTCCATGTTCATCTTAAGACCTATCCGTTGGGAGACACTATTGAGGTCATTGAGCATAGTGCTTAGGTCCTCTAGCGATTCTGCCATAAGGACTTTATCGTCGGCAAATCGAAGGTAAGTGATGTACTCGCCATTGATGTTAATACCGTATCCTTTCCAGTCCAGTAGCTTGAAAAACATCTTACAATGCAGCGGCGAAGAGATTCGGGGATATAGCATTACCCTGTCTTACACCTCTCTGCAGTTGGATAGGTCAATATAGCACTTCGCAATTCCACTGCTAAACATGAGCCTCTTACAGGCATGCCAGGAACGTGTGCCCATTTACTTCCTGCCAGATCATACCAGGTTGTTTCTCCATCTAAGGTGAGATGCCCGCGAAGTGTATCCGCTTATCATTACGAGGTTGCCAATCGAAAACCTTTCTTTCCCAACGTTAAACCGTTCCTTGAGCTGCTTACTGATCAATTACTCCGGTTCTGGTATGTTACTTTCACAGGAATTTTAATTTACCATTACCATGCTCAAGTTTTAAGGTTAAGAGAGTCAGCATAATTACAGGTTGTAAGATATTTTATCTTTGTCCTCAGGTAGTAGTGCTGAGGTCTTCTTTGTTTGAAGTTTATTAAAGATATCTATGAGATGCTGTGACTTTAGTTGCAAAAGTAGCCCTACGACGTTTTATAGGTATAGCTAAAAGTATTTTAATGAAGTTATATTTTCTATAAAGAGAAAATTAAACTTCATAAAAATATAAGAGACAACTTTAGAGAACAAAAAAATAAAAAACAATAGTGAAAGACAAAGTGTTTAAAATAGTTAAAGCCCCGACTACAGAAGCTATTAAGTAATATGAAAATAATTTTATTATTTTACTATTTTTATTTCACCGAAGAAGAAGAAGTTTCTTAATTTTCACTTTATTGAAAAAATTTAATTTTTCGACATTTCAGAGGATAATAAACAACATCACAACACAAGTTCATCCTCTCAACAGTCGTCAAAATAATAACATTAAATTTTTATCTCCTATTATTTCACCCTCAGGATGTGAATATTTTATTCACATATAAATTATAAATAAAATTAAAAACATTAAAATCGCGTAACGTACATACAAAAAAAAACCGATCGAATTAAGAATCTCCCCCTTTTTATAATAATCTATTATGACCTGAACTAAGAAGAGAACTTCATCTTTTAATATTTTTTTTTAAATCGGTACACTTCTAATCTTCTCTGTATCCTGAAGTTGTTTTACATTATATGTATTGCACATTTGTAAAAATCCAAATTCTATTTGGAATGTATAAATGAATGAATGAATTTGGAAAATAATTGCGAATTTGGATTTTTCTAATCCATACAAATAATTGCTTTGTGTTGGATTCTTATTTGCGACCCGCAGTGCTGCATCTTAACGCTTACTCATGGCACTACCGCCACAACTTTTATAAAGGCTTTAAGAAGCCTGAATGACCTTGACGAAACGGCGATTGCAGAGATTTTAGCCGACGTCAACACTGTCTAGCGACTACTTTCTGTATTACTTAGAAAAGTGCGAAGATTAATAGACTGCATAGGTAACAAGTATATACTGCCTATTATGCTTGCGCATCACTGAGAGTTATGTCGCGATTAAGCATCTTCAATTACATTGCACGATGTGGTGCTGTAGCTTAGTCCGGTAGGCATCATGAGCTATCAAGTGTTTAAGTTTTATGTACGTAAGAATTTTTATTATATTTGTTGAATCGTATTTACTTGTGTCGTATTAGCTGCTCTGGGTCTAAGCGCTCGCTGTAAATTTCGACCGGCCTTGATCCCCGGCAGCACCAATTAAATTTTGAATTGCAATTTTAAGTGCTGATTTAGCATGTGTTCGGCGGTGAAGGAAAACATCGTGAGGAAACCTGTATGTCTGAGGAATAAGAAAAACAATTTCGAAGACATGTGAAGTTCGCCAACACGCATTGGGGCAGCGTGGCGGACATTGCCTTACCCTAAAACCCTCTCAGAAATAAGAAGAGTCCTGTGCCCAACAGACGAACTTATATAGCCTGTTACTTTACTTTTGTATCATATACATATGCAATATTCATATTCGTTTCAGATACAAAAGGGTACCTAATGCTGAGAAAAATATCATGTGGAGGCCACGTAAACTAAAACATCTTTGTACCTATATAGATAAAATGTTCTAGTGATTGTTAGTCAATTTATACGCCACATTTTCTATAGAGTTTAGAACGTTTCAGATAGGGCTAAATAAAAAAATAATAAAAAATATTATGGGAATGATTTATTAATAATATATACATTTATAGGTATTTATATTAAAAATAATGAACAAGCTGCAAGGTTCAACTGATAGTGTTTTTTGTAAACACAATTGTAAAATTGCTCTTCTCATTTTATCAATAGTTAATTGATGAAATGTAGTCAAGATCACTTCATATAAAATATATTTAATTAAATTGGCACATGGCTTATTTGGCCTTCTACTTACAACTCGGCGGAAATTTGAAAATAAAGATTTTGTCTGTTCTTATTTCTCTTGTGTACACCATTTTTCACAGAACTATTGCTTACAACTGGCGTGGTTTCCAAAAGCTTGATTAAAGCTTGATTACACTAGGGGACATTTTGTCCTGCAACATTACGCGGAAAACTCAATCTACGCGACGATACAACGTTGCACAGTGACCCACAACATGGCCCACAACATTTTACGTGACGCGGGACATGTTGCTTGTTCTCGATCCGAGGGCGAGCGCACGTGTCCCGCGTCAGTGTCGCGCCATTTGTTATCGGGTGTAACTGAATCGCGTGCGCAACTTGCCTTTCAACATATCAGTAGTGTGGGGAAACGAAACCGTGCTTTTACTTCTTGAGCTTTACCAGAGTCATATTTTGTTGTGGGATATTACAAACCACAAACTTCTGGTACTATTCTGCCGATTAGTTGTTTCGACATTTGAAAATTGTACGACAAGGAAGCATAAGAATCTCCAGTCGAAAAGTATCTTAATGCAATGTCAAGTCTGGTGTGAGAGCCAACAGCGTTCCGTAGTATTGTATCCTGTTTGGCTATGGAAGATTCGATCATTTGTAATAAAGTTTCAAAATCAGATGTTAGACATTCGAGTAAAATTCATAAAAGATCCATCAGACATTCGGGGATCACTTAAAATATTAATTCTTCTTTCTTCACGTTGTAGTAAGATAATTCCGCATCCATTATCTTCTCTTTCGCTTACGTTTCACTACCGAAATAAGTACTATGTACGCAGCACTAATCGCCACAACCTCCTCAGGCGACATTTCTATAAGCACTGACTAGTGTGGCCCGCAAAATGTTCCGCGGAATATGTCTTGGGACATTCCACGTAGTTGTTGAGCGACATGTTACGCAACATGCCGCTCTTTTTGTCCCCAAGTATATCCAAGGCTTAAATGTCAGCTGTATATTGTCAAATAGATCCTGAACTTTTTTGAAATTTATTTTGTTTCTTTTTATATCTTGTAACCCTTTTAAAAACTGACGCAAACACTTTAGTTTATTATTTTTATATTTTTTGTAGCATATTGGGTATCTTGGATAAGTTTGTTTTATTTTTTAATTTTATCAAAAAAAAATCGCAATAAATTATTACGTTTTCTACTGTGATTCTCTCCTCTTAGTTTCGGCGTGACTATAGGTACTGAGTTACCGTCAGTTACTCAGTACCTATATAACATCCTACTGAGCGGTCATAGATCAATATATGAAAGTATATAGACATACAGATCTACATTTTTTGATTTCATTATTTTTGGTGTATTGAATTTTGATTGGTTTTTTGAAACCTGGTAAAAATATTTTTTTTCCATACCAATTGATGGGCCTGAGTATAATGCCAGTTGTGCTCTTTGGCTGAAGTTATTTTTTATTTTATGCACAATTGCAGACGAAACAATATTGATTGCGCATCTCTAAAACAAAATTTTACCACTTCTCCTTCTAATAATAGCACCTGCACCTGACACGACGGAATAGTTTTTTCTATAAGACCATTTGCATTAACAATTTTTGTTAACAGTTATGAGTGTAACATTTTTATCAGTTGCTTTATTCATAGTGCCTTGAGAAACACTTTGCCGGTTTCTGTACAGAAAATGATGCCGACTTTGGTATTTCTTATTTGAAATAATTCGTAGGCGTAGTGCTGCAGAAAACTGTTCCAAATATGGATGGCCGCTATCAATGAATACAATACCTGCTATGTTATACTTATTTACATAGAAACTTTAATTATTATCTGCATAAAATTCTAAATAGCACTTTTAAACTAGAAAGTAAACTTTGATATCAGTCCATCTTGTTTTTCGCTAATTAAGTGAATAGTAAAACAAACCAAGAGATCCGTGATTTAAAATTTCTTGCACCTTTTCGTAGAAAAGTATGAACTTATCATAATATGATAGTTAATCATTTAGCCATCTGATAAAAATTTTAAGTGTGCCAGTCATACATTAATGATGATATTTGGGTCATTATACTGGAAATAGTCTATTAAATATTTTATAGTACATTTTTTTATAGGATAAGAGTAACAAACGAGCACACAGTCCACCTGATGGTAAGTGGTTGCTGTGGCCCATAGACATCTACATCTATCCTCAATTACGAATCAAAATGCAGATGCGTTGTCACCCGTGAGGACTAGGATGGAATGCCTCGTTTCCAGTAAAAAGGGTATCCGGTTCTCTACACTCACCATACGAAACACAGCAGCGTTAAGCTGCTATTTTACGCTGGTATTCTGTGAGAGCGTGGTCCTTCCCGGTTGAGCCGACCCATTCGTGCTATAATTATACCAGTAATATAGCTGCAGGTTGGCTCTACCACGTTCAAAACAACAATTGATCATCTTCAGTATGATTGACCGTGTGTATGACTTTTATAAGTCTATGCTATTTTTGATGAAAATTATTATTGCGGACAAAAGCCTTTTCACATTTATTTTAGTCTCAAATTAAATTAATAAAAATAAAATTTTTAACTTTTTAATAAGTCCCATCGGTAGCCTTCGTTTCACATAGAAATCTTGTAATGACGTGCATTTCTTTCAATATGAACTAAGTCGTTTATCCAAAACTAAGAATGTTGCTGATGAAACGTCCTACAAATTAGATAGGATAGGTTTCGTTTTTGCAAAATGTCCCATTAATGGCTATTTATATCTGATCTTCAAATGTAAAACACCGACTGAAAATCAAATAATTATTGGTAGTTAATATTTTTTTATTCATTGAGCATTTTTAATATTGTGTTGTAGCCCAACTGGTAAAAAACCAAATATATATAAATATGTCGTTTTAAAAGTAATGTGTGTATGAAAACCACAACCCTCGAAATTTTCGAACGAATTAGTACTTAAGCGGCGAGAACTTAAGAACAAACAACGTACGAAGATGTCTATGCACTGGCAGGGCATGTGAGAGAGCTTCAGATTTTCGATTTAGTTTTCTTTTAATATGATAAAATAAATGTTGTGCTCTCAACATAAACTTATAAAATAATAAGACTTTTCATTTGAGGTAACTATTACGATTACAATATGGAACCTTTGGAATTTGAACCAGTTTTTTTTTTACCGAGCTTATAATTATGATTTGCGTTTCTGTCTTTAATAGCACTTATAGTATTTCAATTTATATATATAATAATGACATTTTTGTGGATAAACAGAGGTTAAAAATAAGTACTGCAATGTCGGCTTAAGAGCCGTGGTAGCCGTGGTAGCTAAGTAGCTAAGTAGGTGTGCTAAGCGGTCACCTAAAATTTTACAATAGGCAAACAAGCAGCACCAATGATGTTGTTAATTGCAACTATAAGTTTGTAAGCTCTAAATGTAACTGATATTAGCTACTACATTAGAAGTACGACATAATTATGAATGGAAGATAAAAATGCATCCGTCTAAATTTTTTTTTTCTATATAGAACTAAAAATTCCATTATTTGAAACCAAGAACATAAATAGAATGTCCCACAAAAGAATTTTAAAGTGCTTTCTCTATAACTTCAACACTTCTTCAAAGAAATCTTTTAAGCATTTTTTCCTACGACATACTTCGACATAAACGATTCTTTCTAGTGTAGTCCTTAAAAGACGAAATTTTTCCACTTATGAATATTTTGCAATATTTTAATAAAGGAAATTCTCTTAAGGATGTATGTACAAATTGTGGGACTTAAGGAATGACTATTATTGTAATATTTTATAGATAATCACGATAGAGTTGGACCTTTTTTTGCAAACCATTCAACTAAACTTTCGGAACTAAAACCCTAAATTATTTTATTATTAAAGCCGTTCGTGTAAGATTTTATTAAGTTAAAGGCGTAATTTATGATTATTGTGTAAAAGATCGTAAAACTTAGAACACATTAAAATTTGAACAACATTATGCTTCCAACTAACATAAATAATTTTCATGTATTTATAATTTCAGCCTTTATTTCCCACCCCAAGACAAGCAATTAGATATAATTAATTTTGTGACATGTCAACAAAATGTCACGCTTGGTTTCTTGCTGGTTCTTCTCAGGACAGAGATGTGTTCCAAGCCAGTGGTAAATGGAGCTTATGAGTATTTTCAATAAGTATTATTTATAATCTATGTTGAATAAAAAAACCTATTTCCATTTCTATTGATATAACATGGTGGTGTAGTCATTTTTGATTCATCGTTACACTCCGGGATAGAGGATCTTAATTGCGTTGAAATTATACAAAGTTTTATGTATATACATATATTATACATGTCTAAGGAAGATAATCTGATATACAAATATCATACGAGCAACAAATAGGCCAATAATCACACCCATCATACGTATACCTATGACTATGACTATGGCCAAACAATATCATAAACAGCGGTGTATACATTTATAACGTTCTCTTTCACTTTAAATTTTTCTTGCATTTGAAATTTCATGCTTATAAGGCAGACGCTAGTAAAAATGGTATCGGCAACGTCAGTATCACTTCTTATTATATGGTTAATTTTTTGCCTCACTGCCTGTTAATTTTACAATCTTTAGAAGTTCATTTTCTACGCCTCATAATTTACGGCGTCTATCAAGGATTTTCATTTCGTTATCCTGAGCTTTAATCTTGTTTGCTTTTTTATTGTCACTTAAATAAAAAAACCGTTGATAAAAATTATATTTTTGAAAAATGACAAAATTGATTTTAAAAACATTATTTGTAAGTTTTGAAGCTTTGGAACAACAATAAAAAGAAATAAGCTGCTGTAATCAACAGATAATAATCGACTGCTAATTTATGTCTTTTGATAAATTATATTCAGATATTTTTTGAATAATGCTGGATTGTTGAGTTATCTGACAGGAGTTAAGTTATCTGTTAGGATAAAATACTACATAAGCAAATTAAAATATACAGTTTTATCAATAAAATATTTAAAATGTTTCACTTTTATATTTAGTCAAATGATTGAAAATCAGCCTAATGAGAGGTAATTACTCTATATGTTAGGATTATTAGGAACCCTGTAGTGGCGGTGTAAGAACACCTACTACCCCATATCATCCACAGGAGATGGGCAGCAGCATCTTCCTGATAACAACTCAAAATTATAAAAACATGCGGTTGACAACCTGCCTACCAAGCGTAACAACTATGGCAAAATCCTCCCTAAGAGGAAATATTTGGGGTAGGCCTATAGACCACTTTGGAATGGACTTTTATAGGCTGTAATGGATGGATGTTAGGATTTCAAAAATAATGCAGGTTCCATCCAGAACTATTATAAATTTTGATTATTAAATTCTTCTTGAAGATTCCTATTTTGACGACATCTTTACTTTCATACTGATAGTTGTCAAATTTATTTGGACATAAGTGATAAATAATGTCATGGCGAAAAAGTAACCGTGAAAGGGCGCTTAAAAAATTCACGCTGAATTTTTAGAAAATAATGACATTCCACGATGTTCCTTCGAGTAGCCACTGTACTTGTATCACTACACTCTATGCTTTTTACCTTTGTTACGCCTATCACTGATTTAATCAAGCAAAAGGAATGATGCGTAGGTACCTAGTCTATTTATGGTTTGCTTAATCTAGTTCAGTTCAAACCCCAGAAGAGACAGGATTGCACGTTTACCGCTAAAAAGAACTCCTCAGTTTCAGGGCAATCCCCTTGTTGCCTCAGCCAGTACTTGAATATTCGGCGTTGACATATCGAATGACGTGCAGTTTCATTTCACTTGGAAGACAAGCCTAAATTGGCCTTTAAAAGGCTTGGCGTGCTCGGCAGAGCGGGACAGTATGTCATGCCAACACACCGCCTGCAACTTTACAAGGCGTAGGTTCGGCCTCAAATGGAATACTGTTCTCATCTCTGGGCTGGGGCTCCCCAGTGCTAGCTTCTTTCACTTGACCGCATCCAGTGCATTGCAGCTCGAATCGTCAACGACCGAGTTCTCTCCGATCAGTTCAATTCACTGACGCTGCGAAGAGATGTTGCATCCTTTCGCATTTTCTATCGAATTTACCTCGAAGAGTGCTTTGAGGAATTGTTCAGATTAATTCCAGCCGCCAAATTTCACCAACGCACGTAGCAACAAAACTAAAGTTATCATCCACATCATCAAGATGCTTTCCTTAGGAGCTAGGAGCTTTCTTCCTCGCACGACTACTTCGTGGAATCGTTTACTACCGGCGATCTTTTCAGACTGAGACGACTTAGGGACCTTTAAAAACCGAGCTTACTACTTTTTAAAAGGCCTTGACTTACCAACAGGATGGACACATGCTCGTTTGCCCCAGAGTCAAGTTGTCAAGACGATGGCAAAATAACGACTTTGCTCATGATAACTTTAATTTGTTGTAAATGTCTTGTCAGACCTGTCACTTACAGCACAGTCCCTTGATCATGAGTTTTCTATCGTATGGAATTCGTATCGACGTCGAGTGATTTTGTTAAGCAGAAAGTAATTCTATATAGGTACGTTCGCCTTGGGCGATGTTCATATTCCATACTATTTTAGTCAATGACTGTACGAAAACTTTAGTCTTAAAAACGCCTCTTAATACGAATCCAGATCGAGTTTCGGTTTCTCTTAGATAATATGATATTCCTACTACACGACGAAAAGCTCTCGATGTCACTTTCTAATAAAACATAGGTGAAGTGTCAAAAAATGCAATGTTTTGAAACTTTATGTACGTGCTGAGCCCGCATCTTCCGTTACTATTTTACGATGAGTCAAGATGACTACAGTGACTTTTGCTGCTGTACATAAGCCATCCCGATAGATTACCTCAAAGGGGTAAATTTGCCATAGTTGGCCCGCTTGGCAGGCAAACTCTTTTTTTGATTATTTTAAGTTGTTATGAGTTATTCTGCTGCCCATCTCCTGTTTCGTTTCCTCTATCACCTCTTATGACACTCACGGGATGATAATTATGAAGGAGTGGATTTATTTTTGCCGTCATTTCACGACAATAATATATGTATGTATGTCTACTGTACTGTACCATCTTAATATTCACGAAAAATATCTGTTTTCTTTTGAAGCTATATAAATATAAGCGTAGTTTATTAAGCCGTATATACTCTCTGCTTTATTAAGAATTTCTTAAATATATTTCTCATAAAATTTTGATCAAGACGCGACTAAGCTTTCCTGGTGTATAAAAACCGGTAAAGATATTTACATAAGTTTAATATTTCATTTTATTATATAGAGGTTCCTTGAAACGACACAACGTTATGTTTCCAACGCTTAGAATTTAGATAATCATTAAAAATTATCATATATTATTATCTTCAAAAGTCTTCTTAAAATAGATAGGAGAAAAAAAATTACATTGTACAACACAATGTAATTTTTTTTTCTATTTTTATCACATATATAATATAAAGCATATTTGACGAATGTCTTTTGATACTTAAAATTAGAAGCAGAATAAAAACTACCTCAGAGTCTATGCTATTAAAAAAAAGCATTGCCACTACTACTGCGTACTATAATTTTAAAACAACTATCTCGATTATTTTCTCGACAAATATCGAGATTCGTAGAAATTTTTTGTGCAAACATTTCTTCGGTGCAAGATTCAAACTCGCGGACCTGCAGCGAATTAATAAGGCTACCGAGTCATTATGTCGCATTATTAAATCTATATTTTAATAAAATGTTAAAATAGAAAGGAGTTATGTCGTGCGAAAACGCAATGAAACGCTCTTTATTAACCTTGTGACACAGGAGTGAATAAAAAAAGATTTATTTGTTTGCCGCAGAATTCTATTTATTACAGTCGCCATTTCTTTGCGCTCTCTGAGTACAGTGTTATAACATTTTAACATTCAGCGGTCCTATTGTTTTAGACGAGAGCAAGGAGTTACAAGTGTAGCTCCTTGCTCTAATATAATTTGATTAATTAATGTAAGAACTGTAGTGTGTGGTATAGCATATGTATTACTTAATTATTAATACAATATAACTAAGACAATAAAAACACATTTTGTACGTTGTCGAGCCACGCTATGCGTGATAGAGCCACGCTGCAGTTTTATTATTGTTGTAGCACGAATGGGTCGCCTCGACCGGGGAAGGACCATACTCTCACAGAATACTATCTTAAAGTAGTAGAATAAAAATGCAGTCTTTCGTATGATGAATGTACAGAACCGGAGATCCTTTTTACTGGAAACGAGGCATTCCATCGTAGTCCTCAGTGGTAACAACGCTTCTGAATTTTGATTCTTAATGGAAGATAAATGTAGATATCTATGGGCCACAGCATCCATTTACCGTCAGGTGGACTGTGTACTCGTTTGTCATACCCATTCTATAAAAAAAATGTCTAATATATTTTAACCAACTTCAAAAAAAGGAGAAGGTACTAAAATCGACTGTATTTTTTTAATGAGTGTTACCTGAGAACTTTATTCTAGGTGAACCGATTTTGATTATTCTTATTTGAAAGCTGGTGTTTCTATTGTAGTCCCATATAAATTTGATCAAGATCTGACCAGTAGTTTTTGAGTTATCTTTAATAATGCGTATTTAATTGACTTCGACTATAACAGACTCATCCGGTAATAATAAGTCACCTTACTCATAAAGTCACCTATGGTAACGTTTGTTTACTAGATATACACTTACATGGAAATGGCATATTTTGCCTTGCAGCAGTGAATGTGTCTGCACAAATGAGACTAAATTAACATTTTATTTGAAACAAGTACAAGTCTTATATTACGTAATATATTTTCGTTGACGTGATCTTTTAAAGTCAATCCGAGCAATTGCAGCAGGCATGATATATGATATTTTAGTAACTGATGTAAGCCACGTGATGGTATGTGGTGATGCAGTCAAGGTGGTATGCGCACTTAATCAGCTTAACGCCTTTTTGCGTAGAATTAGGATGACAAAGAAGCACACAGTCTGTTTGATGGAAATTGGTTGCTGTGGCCCATAGATACTTGCATCTATCCTCATTACGACAACAAGATTTAATTATTAATTGTCCCTGAGGACTAAAATAGAATGTCAGGTTACCAGTTAAGGAGCCACTCGTTATCTACTCACCATATAATACTAAGCCGCTATTTGATCTTGGTTTTCTGTGTTCGATTCTATCCGTGGGGTGTGACTCGTTTCAGCATCGGCGTGACTAAAATGACCAGTATTCTATCGCAATCACTGATTTGGCGATAACAATTTCATTAGCCTATCACACTTGCGTCTTTTTATTTCTTAGTAATTTAAATAAACTATATCCATATAGAATCATTACTAATTTTATTTATACATATCATTCATCACCATCATTACAACCCTTCACAAGTCCACTGCTGAACATAGGCCTCCCCCAAGGAATGCCACAAAGCACGGTCCTGAGCCACCTGCATCCATCGACTTTGTGCATGTCTTACCAGATCGTCATTCCATCTAGTGGGGGGACGCCCTACACTTCGCCTGCCATCAAGAGGCTGCCATATAATATATAAATAATATTTAATGACTAGGTGTTAATGTTTTAAAGTTTATTCAAGGAGAAATACCTAGAATATTTCTCTTGTTTCGTGTTTATGAGGCATTTCATCTACTTCCACAACGGTGACAAAGCATGTGTAACTTTCATTATCAAAAGTTGACTCTAGGTGTCCATGAACGGCAGTAACCACTTATCATCAGGTGGTATGTTTTTTTGTGACTATATAAAAATGTGGTTTAATCATACGTAAACTTCACATGGACCAACATCCAGACCCAGAACAATGCTTTGTACCAATATCTGTCTATTAGATATTGCCTATATTATTATTAAATCTGCTTAAATAATCGATTAATATAAGATAAAAAATTTCTAAGTATTTTAGTTTTATATGAATTTGTAATGATAATAATATAATGAATTTTTATATTTTGAGACTCAAAAGTACACAGGCGCAGGTGTATCTTCCACCAATTCACGCTGTGGGCGACACACACTTGGAACATGCCTTTAAACACTGTGCTGCTCCCGTTGTAGAGAGAACATGCCTTAACCGCCTCGTTTAGCGGACGGATGACACCTTTCGACGCTGTTCACCGTCTCGTAATTTGTGATTCTTGTAATATGGATGTATTGCATTTGATTTATACGATGGAATATTAATATCGAAATATAATTGTAGAAAATTATAAGGTTTATCGTTAAAATAACATTAGCTTGGTGGTAATTTATCATTATTAATGAAATTTACTGAGGAGTATGAATTTCGGCTTCGCAGGTCTCAACTTCGTACGAATTGAAAGACCGAATTTTTCGACAAATTTCATTTGGATTAGATTCATTTTCCCTGAAACTTCGGCCTTGAAGACGTAATTTGAAATTACATCGCTGTTCACCGTGTAAGAATGAACCGTTTTGAAACTCAAACACGCGAATAAATTTGCATAACATTCGAATTTACTTCAAATTGTGTATAAATTAATTTTAACACATTTTTTTTAAATATAAATGTTATTATGTGTGGTTACAAATATTTTAAATATTTAGATGACATTCTGCGCTTGGGCTCTGTAGACTCTGGACGTGTCGGTCGAGTTCACTCCTGTCACTCCACTCTCTTAGCTCATGCGTAAAATTAAAATTAAATTAACTTTCGTTATATACCGCCTTAGTTGGTGCTCTGTGATTGGTTGCTGCCTTGATATTCTCACTGTGGTGCGCAAAGCACGCTGTCCCGGGAGACAGCAGTCTTACTGTGTTGTTGTTTAGTATATCGGATGCTTGTTGGTGCAAAGTGTGTTTGTGCGTAACTCTCCTTCCTGGCTTTTTGGTATCGGTAACCGTAAGTAGAGTGAAACACACCAGCCGTCTCAGAGGTGGCCATCGTTTTTAATTTTTATGTTGCTTGTAGCATTAGGCAAAAGATAGGTACACACCCTAGCGTACCAATGCGCTAAATGTATAGGTGTTCGTTTTAGGCACACACTTCCCCCGCCGTGATTGTGTCAGCATAGGCGACAAAATGGCGTCGTTTACTACAGACGAACTTGCCGACTTTTTTAGTCGAGCCTGGCCTGACATTTGTGCTGTGTTTATTGCACAGCCTAATGCCATCCCGCGCCCGAGACCGCGCTTGTGTCCGCGCATCTAGCCGGCCCCTCCTCCCAGCGTGTTTGGCCCCCTTAATGACTGTCCGACCGTGCGGATCGTCGACCCCTTGTCACCGAGCACCGGACCTACAACCCCCGTGTCCATAGACACAGTCTATGACGCCGCATCTCCCCCGCCTTCCGCGATGTCCAGGCGCGGCTTCTGGTCTTCTCGGATGCCGAATCAGGCTTCGACATGGAGACCGATTCACGTGTCCAGCGCAAACCCGAAGACAAAGGTTTCACCCTCGTTTAGGGCAAAAAGCGCAAATGCTTTACCTTAAAGTCAATAAAAGCAAAATGGATTAATTTTGAAATTAATTGCACATTATAAAATACAATAATCATCTGTGTAGGTGGTATTAAATATTCACAAAATGCTATATATTATAGGTGAAAAGCATCGTGCAATGATACCCATGACATTTCTTAATGGCGCCTTTACGTCTATATTAAGAAAATGGTGAAGTAAATAAAAATGCCATCTTTTCAAATTATTATTACTATTATTAAATACACGAGTTAACAATAAATACTGCATCTTAGTCTAATGTCACGTAAAAAAACTATATATATAATTTAAAAAAAAAACAAATTAAAAATGTAGGTGTCATTGGGTTATCATAACATCATGTCAAATGTGTAATATTTATTTATTTATTTATTTATTTATGCTTTATTTGCACACCAAGTACAAAAAGGCGGACTTAATGCAACATGGCATTCTCTACCAGTCTACCTCCAAGCTAAGCAGAGAAAATATTGTGGGTGCAAATATTTTCTCTGCTTAATATGTGGTATGTCAAATCAAATACAAATGTTATAATATTATGTATACAAAACAATTATTTAATTTCTATGTCATTAAGATATTCATTAATAGAATAGTAAGATTTATTAATTAATAATGTTTTTAATGATTTTTTGAAGCTTTCTATATTATTTATTTTCTTTATATCGTTAGGTATTTTATTATAGATAGGTATGAATAGGCAAAATATACTTTTTCGCATTTTTACTGACTTTGATTGTTGAACTTTTAATCTCAGAGGATAACATCTATTATTAAAATTTTCAAACAATGATAGGTTTCTATGGACAAAAACAGCCGTCTCATAGTTAAAAATACAGGGAAAAGTTAGAATTTGCAGCTCTTTAAAATGTGGTTTACAGCTGTCTGTCCAGTGTAGATTTTTTATAGCTCGAATGCACCTTTTTTGAGCTTTGAATACTTTTTCCCGATCCACTGAGTTTCCCCAAAACATTACACCATACCTAAGTGTTGACTCAACGTATCCAAAATATGCTATACGAAGTGTTTGCGTATTTGCTCTTTTATTTAACTTATACAAGGCGAATGAAAATTTATATAATTTACTGTAAACACTATCGACCTGTGCCTTCCAGTTCAGTTGGTTATCAATGAGAATTCCGAAAAATTTAGTTTCTATGGCTTCATAGATTGATGAACCTTTATAATTAATATTAAAACTGAATAAACTATCTTTATGCCAGTTAAATTTCATAATTTTAGTTTTCTCTAAATTTATATTTAAGTAATTTTTTACGAGCCAGTCGATTATAAGACCAATGGAACTGTTAATCTCAATTTCATAGTTTTGGATATTATTTCCTTCATAAACGATCGTACAGTCATCCGCAAAAAGGACCATAGATTGTTGTATCACCGATGGAAGGTCATCAATGTACAAAAGAAATAGGAGTGGACCCAAAACGCTTCCTTGTGGAACGCCGTAGTAAATATAAATCTACCATACTGGTTGGACTCCAAAAAAATCTATTGCCCTAAGATGCAAAACGCCGGTCAGGGCATCAGAATGTTCGTGAACTTGACTGAGGAATTCCGCATCGTTACAAATCACCTGGGTGCCCAGCAAATAAGTTTTCACACTTACGCCATCCGAGAAGAGCGCAACCTTTGCGTAGTCGTCTGCGGGCTCCCCAAGGAGCTCGAAACGGATCATATCTTAAAAGACCACAAAGGTCAAAATCCCCGATCTGAGAGGTGCACAGAATGCACCACCAGACCGATAAAAAGCGTTTCTTAGATCTGTACCTTGTCATTGAATAAAACTATTTTTTACGGATTTATCGCGTTTAATATACTTACTTTAATTCCCGACGTTTCGGGTGCTTTACAGCACCCATGGTCAGGCGGGGGACTGAGGTGTTTGACATCCCGATGTCAAAGTTAGCCCGGCTACCTTCAGTTTTTGAATATTAATGTTTGGTCGGATTTTCGTCTTCGATCTTCGTCTTCGATTCTCTGATCGTCGGTAATAAAAATAAGTATATTAAATGCGATAAAATCCTTAAAAAATAATTTTATTCTATGTGTAGTGTTCGCGTAAATATAAGAAATCATTATGTGCCTTGTCGTTCTAGATTTGTCTCCAGAAGGCAAGGAGAATTTTAACGTTCGGCGCATCTGCAATCTAACGGGGATTGTACGGCCACTAGGCCAGAAACTGTTTTGCCAGGGCTAGGTGCGTCAAGTGCCTAGGTGACCACGGCACCCCTGGCTGCCCCCGCACGCCCGAGACGGTTGAACCCCCGGGCTGCGTCAACTGTCGCGATGAGCACCCAGCGAATTATCGCGGGTGTTCCAAAGCGCCGCGAAGGAAGCAGCGTGGAGGTAAAAGCCGTCCCGGTGCCTCGCTCTCGGCTGCCTGCCCCAAACTCACACCGCCCACGTTGTCCACTTCCGAGCCTCAAATCGCCACCAAGCCCGCCCCAGTCGCCGGGGCGGCTGAGCAAGGTGCTAGCCATCCCGCGCCTTCCACGCCGAAACCCAACGCTTGGGCAAAACCGCCGGCAATTGTCACCTCACGGCCAGTGCCGCCCCCCAGGCCCCAAAATCGAAGCCCGTCCCACAAGGCCCGTCCTCCTTCGCCACTGGCTTCTCGCTAGTCTGCGGCGTCATCAGCAACATCAACGTTGCTGAGTTATCCTCCTTGGCCCGCAAACTCCGCGGAGCCACCACATCTCAGGACTAGCTCAACGTTACGATTGAGCACATGGGAGTTATCGACGCAATCTGGTCTTTCCAGTGCACTTAATCACCTCTCCTATATATCAGAATGGCAGCACAAAATTTAGGTAGAACTAAACCACGCTCTCTAACTGTCGCGTTATTTAACGCGAACGGCCTTAGAGACCAAAAAGACGAGATCGCGCTTTTCTGCGTAAAGACGAGGTCGAGGTTATACTAGTGCAAGATACCTTCCTGAAGCCTAGCCATCGCGACGCTAAAATCGCAAATTACACCTAAGTTAGAAATGAAAGGTTGAGCAGCCCTAGAGGCGGCACCTTGATCTACTACAAAAGGTCACTGCGTACCGATCGACGCCCCCCCGTTAACCAACATAGAAGTTTCTATATGTAAAGTAGCTCTCTGGCCATCCACCACTCACCATCGCATAGTTGAATCTGACTTTGTAGAATTACTCAATCTAGGCTCCAGCATTATAATAGCTGGAGATTTCAACAGTAAGCATTCCTCCTGGAACTCACGTACAAGCGATCCTAATGGTATGGTATTGTTCGATCTCACGGAGCGACTAAACTTCGATGTTATCGCGCCTGAGACTCCAACTCGCTACCCATTTGCAAACAGTCACCAACCGGACTTCTTTGACGTAGCGTTACTCAAAGATGTCCGTTTGTCGATATCATAGACTGAAACAATATTAGAACTCAAGTCGGATCATAGACCAGTCCTTATACAGCTGGGCCGCCAGCAGGTGAGGTCATTCAGACCAAAACCATCGTGGTCTGGTGTAAGCTCGAGGTCAAACTCGAGTCTACGACCACCCAGCACTTAGACAAAATCCCTGACAAGAGAAGATAGACTCGTCAGAAGAGGCCAATGAGACGGTTATCGCCCTATCGGCCTACCTCACCTCTACAGTTGAAAAATGCTCTCGTAAGGTTCGTGTGTCGAGCAATCGACACATGAATCTTACGAGTGATATTCGACAGCTGATTAGAGCGGAGAACGCGGCCCTAAGTCAATACGATAACCGTCGTACTATAGATAACAAATTCCGGCTGCGCAACCTCCAAAATCGAGGTGAAACAGCGCATTAAAGAATTTAGACATGATAAGTGGGATAATCTGCTGACGGGTATCGAGCCATCACAAACTGCCTTTTGGTAGTTGACCCGAGCTCTGAAAGCAGAACAATCTTCACCTATGCCGCCTCTCACTAGGCCAGGAAACCCCGATCTTGCCTTTAACGACTCCGAAAAGGCCGAATGCCCTGTGGACAGTTTAGAGAGCCAATGTACTCCCTCTAGCGAACCGATAGATGCCGCTCACCTTGCAGAGGTCGAAGCGGAGGTCGATTGTAAGTGTGCACTACCACCTGTGGGCAACACCTTAGATCCTGTGACGTTGAAAATCACTGTTGAAAAGTGTAGCAATACACTTTCAAACCATGCCCACTCTAAACCGTCAAAACAAAAATCCCAAGAAATCTATAGGTACTATCACCCTGTACGGCGGCCACATATCCTGGCAATCAATGGCTAAATACCTAGGGGTCACATTTGAACACGGTATGACATTTGCGAAACACATTCGCAATGTTCGCAATCGTGCCAAAATCGTCACTAGTCGCCTCCACCCGCTAGTTAAAAGAACGAGCAAACTGTCCTTAAGACACAAGCTCCATCTGTACAAAGCATGCGTAAGACCATGTCTTACGCAAGCGTACTTTTCGCGCACGCGGCCCATAGATACTTGTACGACCTCCAAGTCGTCCAAAATAGATTCATTCGCATAGCCACCGGAACTCGGTGGTACCAGCAAAACTCCGACTTACACAGAGATTTTCAACTACCGACGATCTCTGAGTATTTCAAGAAATGTCTCGGCGCTATTTCGAGAGATCCAAGACACATCCCAACCCGCTAGTGTTAAACACAGTCACATACGCTCCGACTCCGAACGTTAAGGAAAGCCTCCGGATGCCCCTTAACGTTCTAATCGAACCCCCCGTTCCGTTAAATGCCGACGACAGAAATTTCGCCAGCCATTATTCACACATAAACATTACACACTCACCTAGTGCCACAAACACAGTTAGGACAACAACGGATGGTACGCAGCGAGTCCGCAGAGGGGCGCGCCGCACACCCTTCCACACCGCGTACACACCGTACATCCGCGTACCTGGGCGGTTCTCACCGCTCAGAACATCAAACGATACGAGTTAGAGCCGTCAGAGCCGGGGTCCGCTACCCCCTGTTCTGACGGCCGTTAGATAACTCATCCACGTACACTGTTAGCTGTCCAAGGAGTCATCGTTAGGCAAGTAACAATGCAGTGTAATAAAAATTCACCCCTTTTTAAGCTCGCGACTCTTTAGGCCGTGAGCCCTGAGTCCGATGAAACTGTAAAAGCCAAAAGGTTAACAGCACAAATATCATCAGAAACTAACTTTTTTAAAATATTTACTTATAATATTATAAGAAAACACTAATGTAATACACAAAAATATAATATAATGGGTATTATTCAAATACCTAATTTTAAGTGAAATAATTTTCCAGCGTCTGTCTTTCCGTCCGATTACAATCTGCGTGTCATCAAGGCAAGAGTAAATAGGCTTACTATCTAGAACTTCATCATCACTTACCACCAGGTGGGATTGTAGTCTAAAACTGGTTTATAATGTGTATAATAAGCTTTTTTATTTTTATTCCTTTAAATTATTTTTTATAAAACGATAAATTAATTAAAACTCGATGTTATTTCTAATAAGAGTAAAGTACATAACCACCCTAAAACGCCTTTCCATAGAACACAGGCAAATGTCAATTCTGAGAGAGTATTAAGCAATTAAAAGTACGCAAGGCTGTTTTGTGCGTGCTGGTAGTATTCGATAAATCCCCTTTTTATATTTTTCAGGCAAGCACATAAACATTCATACTTTCTAATGCTTTTTCCTCAACCGCTCCTATAACCGCAATAAATTACCACTAAATAAATTACAACAAAATAAATGATATCAATGTATAATTTATTTTGATATAATTTATTTTAATCAATGAGGGCTAACAACCTTCCGCTCACCAGATATCGCTAGTTGGGGCTGAGGTAAATATTTGTTAGACAATTTCAAATAAAAATTGATCGGTTTCTGGAGTATGTAAATACACAAAAAGTCCATCAGAGGTTTGCTAATTAATTTTTGGACATGTTCTACTCTCTATTCTATTTTATAAATTTTAAAAGTCGTGGATCATTAATTAAAATCCAATCCGAACTTAGGGTACACCGTGGCTTCAAATTCATGGCTACGCATCGCCTTGCCTTGCACTGTTTGCGACCGTGTGGGTAAGAATATCCACTACCTCATATCATCCTGTGGGTGTTGTAAGAGGCGAAGAGGAAAACAAACTTGGAGATGGGTAACGACTTCCTAATAACAAGGAGGAGGCCTATGTTTAGCAGTGTTTTTTTAATAGGCAGTAACGGTAACGGCACTGCCCTCTCACTGCTGTTACGGCTCCTAATCTTATAAATGAAAATAGAACAAGCACTCACTTCGCAGCGCGAAGTGGGTTAATAGTGCTATAGTTCTCAACGAGTCACCTCTTTATTTCGCCTTCGTTAGTTTAAGGATTATACTCATAAATACTCGCACACATTAATTTGAAGTCACGAAAACTACGCTTCGCTGAAGCAGCAAATGTCAACGAATACGTGCCAGGTGTGACTTCCTATACGTCTGTATATCCTTTAAGTGAGCAGTTCTACATATTATGTAAATTGTTTTCTCAGAAACGGCTCTAGCACTTTGAATGAAATTTTGTATTTAGTTAATTTTGTTTTCTAACTTTATACGTTTCATCCTTGAGATAATTGGTTTTTTCTAACTTGGAGCAAAGTTCGGCCGCCATTTACCACGATTTAAAGCAACTTATAAATATTTATGATTTCTTTCTACGAACATTTTAATCGAAAATGTTATGTGTGTATCAGTCTTGCATGGTCTAGTTTTGTCCATTTTAGTTCAGTTAATTTCATACATTCATTACGGCCTATCAACTGCTGAACACAGACCTCCCCGATACTTAGTTGCCACACTTGGCAGGCAGGTTAGCAACTGCGTTTTTATTATTTTGAGATGTTATCAGGAAGATGCTGCTGCCCATCTCCTGTTTCATTTCTTTTGTCGTCTCTTATAATTCCGGGATGATACCGGATGGTGGATTCTCTTACGAAGCCGCTAAATGTCAGTTCAGTTAAATTGTTGAGGAAATTGGGCACCAAAGTAATGTTTGACGTCTTTTTGGTTTTTAACGTTTGCCTATATTAATATGCTCATGTAGATCCTGGGTTGAATTTCCGGGTCGGGCTAAAATTAGTAATAACTAACTTTAGCCCGACCCGGAATTTAAATTTTATTGACAGATATTACAGCCCGGAGTCAAGAAGTTGGCGGTGTTTTACCCACGTGCCTCGTAAATCACGTTAATCTGTTGGTCCTGTGCCTGATTTTTCTCCAGTCGTGTGAGATAACTGTTCCATCGGACTATGAGAGTAAAGAAATAGAGGGCGCATTTTGTACTTGCTCATACACTCGGGCACCATAAATTTTCCTGCGCTGACGGCTAGTCTCCGTTGAGACTGGCCACCGTGACAGAAATTCGGTTTGAAGTACATTATTACTTTGCATGATAGAATAGAATAAGGGTGACAAGCAAGCACATAGCCCCTTAGAGATCTACATCAATCCTCCATTAAGAGTCAAAATACAGATGCGTTGTCACTCCTGAGGAAAATGGTGGAATGCCTCGTATCCAGTAAAAAGGGTCACCGTTTTTTCACACTCACCAGCGGAAATAGCAGTATTAAGCTGCAATTTCCACTTTTATTATGAGATTGCTTGGCCTTCCCGGTCGAGCCAACCCATTCCTGCAACAACCATAATATAGCCACAACATGGCTCTACTACGTATAAAACGATCCTGACACAACGCCACTACACGATCAAAGAAAGATAAGTTAAACAAGTATGATTTCAAAAATATATTTTTGAAATTCATACGCCAAATATCTTTATTGTAAAATATTTTCTAGAGAAATATTAATGAGTGTACGTAAAATGAAAAACGAGCTGACTTCTCGTAAATCGTTCTTGCTTTAACATCTGTGCTCTTAGAAAACTGAACAAAACATTACATCAAAATAGCATTTATATCACGAAAAAAATTCTTTTGCAGATCGTTTTATAATTGTATGTAATTTTTTTATAGAATAAGGGTAACAAATGAACCACCTGATGATAAGTAAATGCTGTGGCTCATAGACATATATATCTATACTTGATTAAAAGAACCATTGTCACCCTGGGGACTATGATGAAATGCCTCGTTTTCAATAAAAAGGGTCTAAGGTTCTCCACACTCACCATACGAAACACAGCAGCATTAAGTTGCTATTTAATGCTAGTATTCTGTGAGGTTATTGTCCTTCACCGGTCGAGCCAACTCATTCGTGCTATAACCATAATATAACTACAGCATTTCGCTACCACCTACAGTGTGATGTAATTTTATCTACATATTCATCTATATTGTATACAAATTTTTCATTTGCATTATAGCAAATATATTTTGCAGACGCACACGCAACAATCGATGCGGAAGAAAGGTTCTTCAGTAAAAGATTCGTATCGTATCGGTTGAAGAAGAGTAAGACTACTCCCCACTAGATGAAGTGACGAACTAGTCGGAGGTGCAGGAAGTCGATGTACGTAGTGTTTCAGGTCCGCGTTTTGAGGTATTTCTCGGGGGAGGCCTATTTTCAGCAGATAAAATGTGATTGGTTGTAATGATGATGATGATGATGAAGAACTATCTTTTTATGTAAAATCTGCTCCTCGATTACATAATATTTTCGATCCTAAAAGAAATAAGGCCTACCTACCATTTTGTAACACGTTTCTGATTTGACAATCTGCGTTACGGTGTAAAATGAACAAAAAAGATGTTAAAAAAATATATTTCTAGCAGAAAAATAAAAAGAAGGAAAAAGAGATATATTGTATTTATTAATTTTTTTAGAAGAGGAGGCAAACGAGCATGTGGCTCACCTGATGGTAAGTGAGTAGCGCAGCCCATTAGAACCGTAATACCAGGGTAGTTGCAGGTGCGTTGCCGGCCTTTTAGAAAGGAGAAAGTTTTTTTCTTAGTAGTCCCTAAGTTGTATCGGCCCGGAAAAATCGCCACCGGTAAACGATTCCACAAAGAAGATCTACAAGAAAGAAAACTCCTAGTAAAACGCACAGTGGTCGATCGCCAAGCATCCAAATGGTGTAGATGGTATCGTGAATTATGTTGCGATGTACGTTCGTGAAATTTGGCGGCTAGAATTAATCTGACCAATTCCTCAGAGCACTCCCGTGGCAGATGCGATAGAAAATGCAAAGAGCGCCCTTCGCAGCGCCAGTGAATCAAGCCAATCGTGATCAAGAAAAAACTTGGTCGTCGACAGTTCTAGCCGCTCTGCGCTGGATGCGATCAAGTGGAAGGAGCTGGCACTAGGGTGCCCCGGCCCAGAAATGAAAACAGTATTCCATGTGAGGCTGAACTTGCGCCTTGTAAAGTTGCAAGCGGTGTGCCGGCATGAAATATTGTCGTTCTGATGAGCATGCCAAGCTATTTAGAGGCCAATTTAGGCTTCCTTTCCAAGTGACCACGAAACTGTACATCGTTCGATAAGTCGACGCTGAGGATTCCGGCGCTAGCTGAGACGGCTAGGGGAGTACCCTGAAATTGAATAAATACGACAAAGGGTTCCTATTAGCGGTACACGCGCAAACCTGTGTCTTCTGAAGGTTATACTGGACTAGATTTAGTCGTCCCCAATCCGAGACTTTGTTTCAGACACGACTTGACTTCAGACAACAACAAGTTTGTTCCGGTACTCGACGACGTGGTGCCGAGAAATATTTGCACAAACTGTATTTAAAGCATCATTAGTGATGTCGTCTGCATAGCAATGAATGCTACTGGTTTCCAGCATATCATTGATATGCAGAAGGAACAACGTAGGTGATATCACGCAGCCTTGTGGAACACCAGCATTAATAGGCTTGTAACCGGAGCATGCACCGTCTACTACAACTTTGATGTTCCGCTTAGCAAAGAAACTGATGATCCAATTGAACAATTTCTCGGGAAGACCATACGAAGGAAGCTTCGAAAGAAGCGCTTTGTGCCAAACCCGATCGAAGGCCTTCGCTTAGTCCTAACTAACGGCCAATGCTTCCTTGAATCTACTGCCATCTATGAGTCAGGTAAAATAGAAGATCATCAACAGACTGGCGCTGACAAAAACCGTATTGGTGGTCACTCATCAGCTGGTGATCCTCAAGGTACCTCATGAGCTGGCAACTTATAATGGATTCCATTATTTTTGAGAACAAGGAGGTGATGGCGTTAGGTCTGAGCGGTTGCCTTTTTTAGGGATCGGGTGGACCAAAGCTGTCTTCCGTGAGTTGGGGACTACGCCTTGGGAGTAGGAGTACTGGAAAAGATGCGTTAAAACCGATGCTAACTCAGGAGCACACGTCATCAGCACAATGGGAGGGACTCCATCAGGCCTACTCAATTTGTTGACGTCCAGGGAGAGGAGTGCTTTGCGAACCGAGCGCTGTGTCAAGCGCTCATCAGCACTCATACCGCAGGATGATGTTCTCCCTGTCATTGAGTGTCAAGTTGCACGCAAAGAGAGAGCATAACAGATGGGCTTTGCGGCATGGGCTAGTGAGTCGTCCTCCTGTGCAAGCATTAGAGAGATGGCTGACAGAAGTTCCCTTAGACAGCTTTGGCAATAGACCAGAATCCACGGGCTTCCGAAGAAAGGCGATTTAGTTTTTCGCCAATTCTGCCAATGTGCTCTGAGCTTGCCTTGGAAATTATTCTTGTTAGGGTACCTGGAAGTGGAATTATACTTCTTTTTAAGAGCGCTGGTGCTTACATCCCGTGACGTTGATCTGATCTGATATCCTCCACATCTGGAATCCGCGTAGGTGAAGTAACCAGTTGCGTCAGACCATATGCCAAAGCAAAGTCATAAACAGATCTTCCCACATGATCGGTTAAACGTGAGCTGAGCTATTCGGCGTGATGGACGTTAAAATTGCCAAGAATCATGGTCTCTGCGGATGGAATCAGCTGTAGCAAGGAATCAGTAGCCATTTGGACGAGGTTGATGAGTCGGTCTGTGTCGGCATTACCCCTATGGGCTCTATAGAGGCACCCGTAGACGCGCGGATGGTCGTCGCTGTCTACGCGTAGCTAAAGTATGGACAGGTCCGAACCTTCAACTCTGCCGAGGCGTTGAAAACAGATGTCCTCTCTGACGTATACACAAAAACAAAGTGTTCCAGTTTCTAGGCGGGTAGGTGATATACGAAGTATCAGCCTGAGAGGACACCTGCGTCTCGATCAGAAGGAGCAAGGCCGGCTTTGCCGTCTCCATATGGTATTGTACGGCGTTTAGGTTCGAGTAAAGTCCCCTGATGTTGCAGAAATTCACGAATAACGTTGCAGGGGTCGCCTTGGTCTTGTTACTTGCCCCGAGCAGTTTTTGTGTTGAGCGGAATTGCAAGAGGTCATGGTACCACCCCGGTTCGAGCCGACCCATCCGTGCGACAGCAAAAGCTGCCGCGTGACTCTAATACTGTTGAAGTTTTATTATGTAAATATTTTTGATATCGAGGTTTTTATAAATTAGGATTTTTACCTAGACGAATAATTTTAGTAGGGAAAAGTTAAGAACGCTTTGAGACATGTTTACAAAGAAAGCATAAGCAATAAATACAAAATATATCAGAGAAAATGTTCAAACTTTAAGAAAATGTTTTAAATATATGAGCTAATACTGGCCAGAAAAACATCAGTCAATCTGTCCGTGGAGCAATTTTTTAGATTGGTTTAATATATTTCGTAAAATGATGAGCAAACTACAGGCAAACCGGCAATATCTTAGGACTGATAATAAGGGTACCTGATTTCTAAATAAAGGATGGTAATTTCTAGTTGAAAGTATTATTGGAGTTTATTGGATTTTACTCCTTAAGAATCGATTTTCATATAAGCCCGGGGTATGAAAATTTAGAGGGAGTAAAATCAAATGTTTCGTCATGCGTTACGTTATGTTTTCATGTTTCCATGACTAAGTTATGTCGTGCGCAACTTGTCTTGTGCAGCCCCCAGCACAGAATACTCGCTGTACTACTTTAAATAAACAAATAATTGTTCGTAAGGAAAGTCGTAAACACATTCCACTTGCGCCGCTGCCCCCGTGCAGTCGCGCGCTAGCGGAGTCCGCCAGCTGACGAGCACCCGTCCACCCGTCCCCGTACGGGTCTTCTCCCTCAGTCAGTTCAGTCGAGGAATAGAAAGTCAGTCCCGTCCCGTCCCCCTCAGCTAGCGCCGCCGCCCTTTGCGGCTGTGTTGGTTGACCCGCGCTTCGGTCCCCGGACGGTTGTGCCCTACGCCTTCCTCCCCCGAGGGAGGTCGTCTCCGATTCGGCGAATAGGCCATACAGGCCAAAGCCGTTCCCACAGGTGGTGTTTAGTGGGTAAGGCACTTCTTCAAAGCGAGTCCCACATAACCACACAGCTGGCTGCGTGGTATACTATGAGCATTCACCACCTCCCTCCCCCGCTTCCGGAGGGTGTCCTTGCTTGGGCGCAAAAAAAAATTGTTCGTAAGGAGTAAACTCCAGTCGTGCGTTGGAGCTGACACACACCCTTTTTTTTTCTACAAGAAACATATAGCGTTTTGAATCTGGGTTCGTGATTATTTGTCTCCACTTTATTAAAAACGGATAAATTAGTTTTATTTGTATAGCTAAAATATATTGTAATTATAATATAAGACTCTACGTGTTAAAAAGAAAAAAACATTTACTGGCATAGTACGTAGATATATATTAAAAAGCAAGCAAAACAATCTCATAACTGCATTTAACCTATTTAAAAAAAAAAATTAACATAAGTTTTGATGCAACAGAACGGGAGAGAGTGGTCTCTCTGATGCGTCGTCGTCGCATTTCATACAAAGTATTGGTAAGGCTTGATTGCCCGGTTGTGCTGTTCTTTCTCCAATGAAGCTGTAAAAGCCAACTGGGTAACATCACTTACATCACAGAAAATAGCTTCTTGTGCGGTACTCGAACACTTCGAATATGGGGTCCAGAGCTGTTTAATATAAAAGTAGTTTTCTCTTGTTGTATCTGTGTATTAACTAACATTATACTCTAAGTTTATTATAGTTACTGCAAAGTAAGGATAGTTTGAATCTCAAATAAAATATTATGTATTTATATATCTCAAATATAACATACATAAAAATATTACTATTATTATTATAATTATTGGGTATTACAATTAATATAATAATATAAACTATATTAAGAAAAATACAACCGAATTTAATAATGTGCGTGTCTCACTGAAAATTTTTCTTTCGTTTTCAAAATAAGGGCTTTGAAGCAAAATAAGGCCATTACGCAGTTTTGATTTTTTTCATTTGATTCATATTGGGCCTCGGAGGTGATAACGCACATCTTTTTTTAAGTTGGTTGCAGTTATTCATGGTCTGCAATTACCACTTCACATCAAGTGATCTGTAAGTTTGTTTGTCACTTCAATTTTATATAAACTATATTTCCTGTCTCATACCTAACCGCATAGGTATTGACATAACCTAAACGTTGCTTATACTCCCTTAGAATTTTGAAAAATGATTTTTATTCATTCATCGTACAGGTAGTTAAGATTATTACTACTTCGCCACAAAAGCTTTACAATTTGAAAATAAAATAATTTAATTTTTAAATAAAATAATTTAATTTTTAAATAAAATAATAATGCAGTTTCGTAAATAACGTAAAATATGTGATTCTTATTAATTTTTATACGTTATTTTAATCGCTGAAGCAATTCAACTCTATTATTCAAGTCCTACAAATATCTACAAACAATTGTTTCGTGTCTGGATGTTTGTCCTTGAGCAATTGCACGACTCACAACGTGAGGGAGTGCTCTACTCTCGATATGTGGCCATACCTCAATTTCGCTATATAAAATCGTTCTTATACTTTTAGCTAGACTTCAAATCCATATTATCATTAACGTTACAATAACTACAGACATTGAATTATAAGATTAGTTTATTTTCTAATTGATTCACTTTAGATTACATAAAAAAAATGTAATTGAAAATATATGGACTGCCATCCGTTGGTCTGTGCGTCGGTGAGTCTTCTCGCTTAATAGAAATGTGAGCAATAGATTGAGATATATAGTATTAAATAAGATTTCACATATACTAAGGAGGATTGCTATTGATTTTTGTTATTGAACTCAACACCGTTTAAGTCATTTATTTTTTTCAAAAAAAATTCATTTAATTTTGATGAAAAAAATAAAAACGCTCATGAGGCGTGCACTTTTGGATTTTCCAAACTTTTTATATTTGTAAACTGCCTCCACGATAGAGGAGAAAATCCTAGTGTAAGGGTAGCAATTAAAAAAAAGTACTATTACTAACAAAATCACGTCTGTCACACAAAAAATGATGAAAACATGATGTGTTAAAATATATAAGTATAATGTGAGCAGGGGATAAAGATGGAATTTATATGTTCCTAATAAAATTGACAATGCTTTGAGCGAATTTTAATATCCTATGATAAAAGAAGTTTACTATGGTGTCGGTTATCAAAAGTCGTAAACTATTTGGCTCAAATCCAATACTTAGGATTATTAACAGTTTAAAAAAAATAAAGAAGTACTTATGTTACGAGGGTGGATTGAAAAGTACTGGCCTAACCAAGAAAATAAACACATACTAAATCAGTTATATTTTTATTTTTCTACATAATCACCATCAAGTTCAATACACTTTTGCCACCTCCTTCCAAGCATTTAGACCGTTGAAAAAATGATTCTTCCTTAGAGTCAAAATATGCGTCTTCAGCTGCTTTGACCTCGTCGTTTGTCAAAAATCTTTGACCTCTCAAGTGCTTTTTAGGTTAGGAACAGAAAAAGTCTGATGGTGCCAGATCAGGTGAATACGGCGGATGCGGTAACAGTTCAAAGCACAGTTGTGAATTTCAGCCATTGACTGTACTGACGTGAACACGGGCGTTATCTTGATGAAACAGGACTTTTCTTCTGAGCATTCCTCGACGTTTTTCTTTTTATTTCCTCTCGTAAACGACGTAGTAAGGTGCAGTAGTAATCAGAGTTAATAGTCTGACCCTTTCAAGATAATCAATCATAATCACACCTTTCGAGTCCCAGAATACTGAAGCCATCACCTTATTTGCCGACAAAATCGACTTAGCCTTTTAGGGGTGGTGAACCAGGTCTTCTCCACTGTTTTGATTGTTGTTTTGTTTCCGGTGTACAGTAATGAACCCATGTTTCGTCCATAGTAACAAAACGATTCAAAAATCATCTGCATCGGCTTCAAATAACTCCAAACAGTCGCGTGAAATAGTCAATCGCGTCCTTTTTGTTCAACTGAAAGCAGTCGCGGAACCCACCTCGCAGACACCTTGTGGAAACCCAACTCGTTGACAATGATGTTTTGAGTTCGTTCATAAGAGATGCCTATAATCTCGGCTATCTCTAATTTTTAATCTGCGGTCTCCATTATTAAATCAAGTACTTTTTAATATTTTCGTCAGTAGTTGACGTCGAAGGCCTTCCAGAGCGGGGTTCATCTTTCACACTCTCTACCACGCTTAAATTCTGCTATCCATTTTTGACGGATGAATATGACAGAGCACAATCGCCTAATGTACTGACCATGTCATCATGGATGGCTTTTGATGATAGCCCTTCTTATGGAGGTACTTAATGACGGCACGCTGCTCGATTTGCTCCATTCGCGGAAATTATGTCCGATTACTTTGTTAATAAATTTATAAAATCACAACTAATTATCGCACACGTTTCGAACTTCACACAATGAACTAGTCTGAACTGAACTAAATAATGTGGGTAGATTTGATTTTAGAATTGAATGGATCTGTGTTAGGCCGAGTACTTTTCAATCCACCCTCGTAAAACATCGTGATGCCAACCGAAGTCCCATAAAAACATTTTCTTCTGGTTAATATAGACTTGTATAGTTCAGAATACTTTCTTTTTCTTCTTCATTAGCCGGTGAAACGTTTTTTTTTTAATATTAGCAATGTTATTAACATTACTAATATTCCCTTTAACCACTTCTGGTAAGCTTAAAATGCTTGTGTTAGGAGTGGTTCACGGCAGTAGTCGAATGTTGTATTCGAACCCACGACATTTTGAGTTCGTGGTCCAGACCCAGCCATTGGCCTACTGTCGCTTCATAATACGTTGTAGGCAGCTTACTAGGTGGATTGACGATTACACTACAAGAAATTAATTATTCACTATTCATAACTGCCTAACAAAAGTTAACTTAATGATTTCTTATATTTTCGCGAATACTACACATTTAAATAAAACTAGATTAAAGAACTACATCTGGCAGACAATAAAACTATGGTCAGTTTTGATGTGCAATATCTGTTCACACGCTTACCTGTTGAAGACTGCATCTCAATTGTAACTAGAAGGCTGGAGAAAAACAACATGCCCGTAGAATATGCAGTATTAGTCAGACACTGCCTTGCGTCTGGCTACCTATTGTGGAAAGAAGAGATCTACAAGCAAGTAGATGGTGTGGCGATGGGCTCACCTGTATCTCTCATTGTCGCCAATATATTCATGAAAGACTGAGAAAAAAGCCCTGATTACTTCTCCCGTAAATCCAAGATTCTACAAGCGGTACGTAGACGACACTTTCACAATTCTACCCTTAGATAAAGTAACTGCATTTTTAGACCATTTTAACTCCATAAATTCTAAAATTCAGTTCACAATGGAATTAGAGGCAAACAATTCTTTAGCTTTTATAGATGTGTTAGTAATTCGGAATCCTGATAACATCTTGAACCACATTGTGTATAGAAAAAAGACCCATACAGATACATATTTATTCACAGTTAGTTACCGTGGTAAATCTTTGTTTCAGAGAGCATGAGGATCTGTGACAGTAAACACCTGGCCGCCGAGCTCCAAAACGTCAAGCAAGTTTTGCACGACATCAAGCTTCGGGTCCCGCGCCTACGTTACAGTGAACGAGTGAAGCCAGCCACAGTCGAGCGAGTGCCTGCTGTTACATCGACAACAAGTAGACTTTGTAATAAATTGCACGACCATATTTATCATTGTCGCGAATTCATGAATTTTTCACCCGAGCAAAGCCATAAATTTGTGAAAGAAAATCGTTTATGCGCAGATTGTCTCAGTTCTAAGCATATTTGGAAAGCATGCAAAGTACTAATGTTTGTCGTATATGTTGGTCACGCTATCATTCGTTAATTCATTTCGAATTATATCAATAAGAGAGATAAGGATTCTCAAATTGTTATAAATCCCGACATGGTTACAACGCGCCCGCGCTCTCCCGCTCCAGCTCGACAGCAAGAGCTTAAGGATTCATCCGGTGGTGTAGCCTTTCTGTCGGCTGGCGACAACAAACTATGTCTTATTTTAAAGCCACAAAACATTAACACATTATTAGGTACTGCGCAAGTTAATGTGCTAGACCGCCATAATAACATGGTTACTTGTAGGTGCATCATCGATCCAGGTTCGCAAAATAATTTTATCACGACCGCATCTTGCCGCAAATTAGGGCTGAATATTAGACAATTAAATCGCAAAACTGTCATAAAAGGATTAGGCGATCATTCCAGTCTTGCAAAGGGAAGGTGAACATCAACTTATTTAGCCGAATAAATCCCTCCAAAGCATACGCTATTGAAGGTTTAATTTTAAATCGAATTACGGGTAATTTACCTACCGCGCCCATTGATACCACGTCGCTAGATTATCTTAAATGCCTACCGCTGGCTGATGAAGAATTCTCTAAGCCGTAAGAAGTCAAGATACTTCTCGGGGCAAAAATATTTATTGAGCTGTTGCTGCCCGGTAAAGTAACAACAACCCTCTGCGTTTTTTACGACATTGGGCTACGTAGTCATGGGTGACGCGCAGGTCAACGACTCCATCGACGTATCTCACTCTTATCTGTCCAGCGTTTCCTCCCCGCATTCAATTCATGACCAGTTAAGCAAGTTTTTTGAGATAGAGGACCTCAGCGATGCCCCGATTATCTCCGAACAAGACTACTCAACGTGAGGAGACTGGGCGCTTTGTTGTAGGTTTACCTTTCAAGGACAAAACTATCCTCTTGGAAGATTCGTTACAAACGCCTCGTAAACGATTCCTTCATTTAGAACGCAAATTTCATACAAATCCCGCATTTAAATCGCTATATGATGAAATCATCCGTGAATACCTATCTAAGGGTTATCCTAAAGAAATTCTGGAAACCCAAAATTATAGCAAGGGTTATTTTATACCGCATCATGGGGTGATCCGCGAGGATAAGCTCACTTCCAAACTGCGCATTGTCCTTGACGCAAGCACTCACACCGACTCTGAAATATTGTTAAATAATATTTTACACGTCGGACCGCCGCTACAGTGTAATTTATTTGAAATCTTATTAAACTTTCTCCTTTTCGAAATCGCCGCAACTGCTGATATACGTCAAATGTATTTACAGATTGTAATTCGTGAGGAAGATCAACCTTACCAGCAAATAATATACTGCTTTGATAATAGAGAACCGCTAAGATATTTCGCTTTCCAACGCGTATGCTTTGGTTTACGAACTAGTCCCTTCATAGCCATCCGAACCATTGGTGAATTAACTAAACGCGAGGAAACTAATTTTCACCTCGCTGCGCAACTCGCTACTACCCAACTGTACGTTGACGATATCGCCTGCTCTTTTTCCAATAAAGATGATTAAAACAGCTCATCAAAATGTTCGCATCGGGTGGTTTCGCATTGGTAAAGTGGTCCAGTAACAACCATAAGTTACTAGAAATTGTCCCCGAATCGCATCGGTTAGCTAAACCAATCGACCTTACAAAAGACGTGTCTCTTAAAATTCTTGGCATGCAATGGTTGCCGGCTTGCGATAAATTTTCGTTTACTATTTTACCATCCGACCGCACTTGCACGAAACGCAATATGTTATCAACAGTGGCTCGCTTGTGGGATATACTTGGGCTAGTAGGACCAGTTATCACATACGCCAAACTCCTTATCAAGGAAGTTTGCTTAATGAAGTTAGATTGGGATGATACCCCTCCCGACAATTTTGTTAGTGCATGAACTCAGTTTCAATCAGAGTTATCGCTTATTGCAGATTTAAAAATATCACCCTTTTAGGTTTTTGTGACGGAAGCGAACTTGCATACGGAGCCGCTGTATATTTACAGCAAGCGAACGACTACCTTAGTGTTCGCAAAATCCAAAGTATCGCCTAGTAATCGAGTTATTACGACGCCGCGACTCGAACTTATGGCCGCTTTATTACTTGCAAAGCTACTACGCACGGTATCAGACAGATATTCATCGCGTTGTAATATTAACCGCATTTATATACACAGTTTTATGTCAAATTGAAAATGTAGTCAACTCGCGTAAGCTTTGTACAACGTTGAGCCAACATCCAAGTGAGCCGCTAGCTATAACTCCTCTCATTTTTGACCTTAACTTCGCAAGTATTTACCCGCCGCCCCGGTGGAAGACCGAGCGATACATTTGTTAGAACGCTATCAGCTGTTAGACTAACTAGTACAGTCGTTCTGGGACCGATGATCGAACTTGACTTCTCCCGCGCAATCAAGTATTTAACGGCCACAAGGCTCGTGCCCGGCTTGATTACTAGGGATATCCATTCATCCATCCATTACAACATACAAAAGTCCACTGCTGAACTTAGTATTGACATAGTTGCAACGCTTGGCTGGCTGGTTAGCAACTACAGTTTTTATTATTTTGAATTGTTATCAGAAAGATTCTGCTGCCCTTCTGTTTTAGTTTATATGTGGTAGTGGATATTCTTACACCACCTGCCTTTTCTGTGATTTTCTGTGCTGTGATTTGTTTGAGATTTATGCTCGACCTTATGTATTAATAACATTATTAATGTTTTATACCTGTTTTAAAATTCCTTATCCTATTTCATTTTAATTAAATGATTGTAGTCCTCTACATGGCTACTCCTGGGTAGTTAAGGAACACCAATTCTACTATTCAGAAAATATTGTTGTGCTGAGGAGAAAAAAAAAACATTATTCTGTGTAATATATAATATCGAATAAAACCCTTTCACATTTTTATGAAGTGAAGGGTAAAGAAGTTGCTGGACTACTATATTTTTATTATCTTTTTTGATTTATTATTGTTGACGCTTTGAGATTCTATTGACAAAGTAAACAAAATAATTAAGCAGGCGTCTCTTTGATTGCCAATCAATAATTGGTTAACGTGATTCATGTAAAATGACAATTGGATTGGAGCACTTAGGAAAAATATAAAGATATTCAATCATAGGTTCTAGTAGTTTATATACCACTATTAAAGTATTCTTTTTCGACTATAAAATATTCATATAAAAGGGTGTGTCGCAGGGGATCGAACCCGGATTATTCTTTTTCATTAGACAGTAAAAGTCTAGTGCTGTACATAAGTCTATCCCTGGACATGGATTCCAGATGGAATATGGCTGAATCGTCACGCTTCTGTGAAGGACTGACGATTGCAGTACTAGGTAGTCGCGCCGAACATGCGCTCGAATTAATCTCCCAGTATTTACCATAGATGGGGGTGGTGTGAGTAAAAATTGTCACTTCACTTCACCTTCAAAAGGAAAGGGTCAGTAGTTCAATAGAAGTCTTCGCTAATCCGCGCCCGCTGTTGTGCTCTTACCGCATTATTAATATAATTAGTTTTAAAATTTATAATCGCTAGTGTTTTTCGGCTATACACTATCATATACATACACTAACACCTACAACATTACTCACCACAATATTTAGAATTCACGCCGATTAGTGATTGGGAGTACGAGCTTCTCGGTAAGTAAATTTAATTCCTCCAATTTAAGATACATATATTCTCCTCGCGCAATCATATTTAACGGCCATAAGGTGATAGCTCGTGCCCGGCTTGATTATTTTCTGGTGCCTCCTGTGAGGACTTTGGTTTTACCGAAATTTGTAATTTTCTCACATAGCGTCGGTTAATTTTTCGCTACTGCCCGCCATTGTTTTTTATTTCCGCAATTATTCATGTATTCTGATGACGTTTATCATTTTATTGTGTATGTGACTTGTTAAAATATTGAATTTATTGTTATTGAACCGTTATTTCAAAGTGGAACTGATATAAATATTTGTATGTTTTGTAATTTTACATCATTAATTTGCACTCCGTTTTCATTAGTTCGAAAATATGGCAGCCACTGCAAAACTCTGACTAGGAATTACTTATTATGAAACATATCGATGGTTGTTTTACTGCATGCAACGTATTCGATCTTCGAAAACAATAAACGATGCTATTCAGGATATGTTTATATCACAGTGAAACCATCGATGATATCAGAGTGAATATCACAAGTGCATCCATGACATTATTTCTATAATATGGAACTAGATACCGAACTCACTCCTGAGTTCAACGCCTGGTGTAGCTATGAACATCTGTACTGTCATGTTAGACGTATTAAGAACAAATATGCAACGGCAAACGATGTATGCTCCCAAGCCTAAGATCGTTCCCAAGTTACCTCCCCAACAAAAGTTAACTTAATGATTTCTTATATTTACGCGAATACTACACATTTAAATAAAACTAGATTAAAGACCTACATCTGGCAGACAATAAAGCTATGGTCAGTTTTGATGTGCAATATCTGTTCACACGCTTACCTGTTGAAGACTGCATCTCAATTGTAACTAGAAGGCTGGAGAAAACAACATGCCATTAGTCAGACACTGCCTTACGTCTGGCTACCTATTGTGGAAGAAGAGTTCTACAAGCAAGTAGATGGTGTGGCGATGGGCTCACCTGTATCTCTCATTGTCGCCAATATATTCATGAAAGACTGAGAAAAAAGCCCTGATTGCTTCTCCCTTAAATCCAAGATTCTACAAGCGGTACGTAGACGACACTTTCACAATTCTACCCTTAGATAAAGTAACTGCATTTTTAGACCATTTTAACTCCATAAATTCTAAAATTCAGTTCACAATGGAATTAGAGGCAAACAATTCTTTAGCTTTTATAGATGTGTTAGTAATTCGGAATCCTGATAACATCTTGAACCACACTGTGTATAGAAAAAAGACCTATACAGAAACATATTTATTCACAGTTAGTTACCGTGGGTAAATCTTTGTTTCAGAGAGCATGAGGGATCTGTGACAGTAAACACCTGGCCGCCGAGCTCCAAAACGTCAAGCGAGTTTTGCACGACAACAAGCTTCGGGTCCCGCGCCTACGTCACAGTGAACGAGTGAAGCCAGCCACAGTCGAGCGAGTGCCTGCTGTTACATCGACAACAAGTAGACTTTGTAATAAATTGCACGACCATATTTATCATTGTCGCGAATTCATGAATTTTTCACCCGAGCAACGCCATAAATTTGTGAAAATCGTTTATGCACAGATTGTCTCAGTTGTGTATGTGTTGGTCACGCCATCATTCGTTAATTCATTTCGAATTATATCAATAAGAGAGATAAGGATTCTCAAATTGTTATAAATCCCGACATGGTTACAACGCGCCCGCGCTCTCCCGCTCCAGCTCGACAGCAAGAGCTTAAGGATTCATCCGGTGGTGTAGCCTTTCTGTCGGCTGGCGACAACAAACTATGTCTTATTTTAAAGCCACAAAACATTAACACATTATTAGGTACTGCGCAAGTTAATGTGCTAGATCGCCATAATAACATGGTTACTTGTGCATCATCGATCCAGGTTCGCAAAATAATTTTATCATGACTGCATGTTGCCACAAATTAGGCTGAATATTAGACAATTAAATCGCAAAACTGTCATAAAAGGATTAGGCGATCATTCAAGTCTTGCAAAGAGAAAGGTGAACATCAATTTATTTAGCCGAATAAAACCCTCCAAAGCATACGCTATTGAAGGTTTAATTTTAAATCGAATTACGGGTAATTTACCTACCGCGCCCATTGATACCACGTCGCTAGATTATCTTAAATGCCTACCGCTGGCTGATGAAGAATTTCTGCCGTAAGAAGTCAAGATACTTCGGGGCAAAAATATTTATTGAGCTGTTGCTGCCCGGTAAAGTAACAACAACCCTCTGCGTTTTTTACGACATTGGGCTACGTAGTCATGGGTGACGCGCAGGTCAACGACTCCATCGACGTATCTCACTCTTATCTGTCCAGCGTTTCCTCCCTGCATTCAATTCATGACCAGTTAAGCAAGTTTTTTGAGATAGAGGACCTCAGCGATGCCCCGATTATCTCCGAACAAGACTACTCAACGTGAGGAGACTGGGCGCTTTGTTGTAGGTTTACCTTTCAAGGACAAAACTATCCTCTTGGAAGATTCGTTACAAACGCCTCGTAAACGATTCCTTCATTTAGAACGCAAATTTCATACAAATCCCGCATTTAAATCGCTATATGATGAAGTCATCCGTGAATACCTATCTAAGGTTATCCTAAAGAAATTCTGGAAACCCAAAATTATAGCAAGGGTTATTTTATACCGCATCATGGGGTGATCCGCGAGGATAAGCTCACTTCCAAACTGCGCATTGTCCTTGACGCAAGCACTCACACCGACTCTGAAATATTGTTAAATAATATTTTACACGTCGGACCGCCGCTACAGTGTAATTTATTTGAAATCTCATTAAACTTTCTCCTTTCGAAATCGCCGCAACTGCTGATATACGTCAAATGTATTTACAGATTGTAATTCGTGAGGAAGATCAACCTACCAGCAAATAATATACTGCTTTGATAATAGAGAATCGCTAAGATATTTCGCTTTCCAACGCGTATGCTTTGGTTTACGAACTAGTCCCTTCATAGCCATCCGAACCATTGGTGAATTAACTAAACGCGAGGAAACTAATTTTCCCCTCGCTGCGCAACTCGCTACTACCCAACTGTACGTTGACGATATCGCCTGCTCTTTTTTCCAATAAAGATGATTAAAACAGCTCATCAAAATGTTCGCATCGGGTGGTTTCGAATTGGTAAAGTGGTCCAGTAACAACCATAAGTTACTAGAAATTGTCCCCGAATCGCATCGGTTAGCTAAACCAATCGACCTTACAAAAGACGTGTCTCTTAAAATTCTTGGCATGCAATGGTTGCCGGCTCGCGATAAATTTTCGTTTACTATTTTACCATCCGACCGCACTTGCACGAAACGCAATATGTTATCAACAGTGGCTCGCTTGTGGGATATACTTGGGCTAGTAGGACCGGTTATCACATACGCCAAACTCCTTATCAAGGAAGTTTGCTTAATGAAGTTAAATTGGGATGATACCCCTCCCGACAATTTTGTTAGTGCATGAACTCAGTTTCAATCAGAGTTATCGCTTATTGCAGATTTAAAAATATCACCCTTTTAGGTTTTTGTGACGGAAGCGAACTTGCATACGGAGCCGCTGTATATTTACAGCAAGCGAACGACTACCTTAGTGTTCGCAAAATCCAAAGTATCGCCTAGTAATCGAGTTATTACGACGCCGCGACTCGAACTTATGGCCGCTTTATTACTTGCAAAGCTACTACGCACGGTATCAGACAGATATTCATCGCGTTGTAATATTAACCGCATTTATATATACAGTTTTATGTCAAATTGAAAATGTAGTCAACTCGCGTAAGCTTTGTACAACGTTGAGCCAACATCCAAGTGAGCCGCTAGCTATAACTCCCTCTCATTTTTTGACCTTAACTTCGCTTAAGTATTTACCCGCCGCCCCGGTGGAAGACCGAGCGATACATTTGTTAGAACGCTATCAGCTGTTAGACTAACTAGTACAATCGTTCTGGGACCGATGATCGAACTTGACTTCTCCCGCGCAATCAAGTATTTAACGGCCACAAGGCTCGTGCCCGGCTTGATTACTAGGGAACCATAAAATTTAAGGCAAACGCTCTGCCCCTAAGCCATCATGACTAGTAGATATATATGTATTAAAAAAAATATTTATTTTATCGCTTACGCTCGTAGCCACCCAGTCGCTTGAAGCTTTTTAAAAAAAATTTAAGCTGAGGTAGTTTGGTTTCAACACTAGCTGAACACCTTAGTCAACTAAATTATCGTTGGTGCTGCAAAGCGCTTGTCTTGATATTATATCTTCTCAGCAAGAGAATATACAATACGAACCTAAAGATACGAGACATCCGATTCTACGATAATTAATTTTTCTGATAATAGCACTCGTAGCAATCAAAAAAAAAAAACAACCGCCATAGGGGCTTGTGGGTGGTCTGAAAAGTTTCCAACCTAACAAAGATACAAGACATTTTTTCTTAAAATTTATTTTTATTTCTCTATATAGTCTCCTTGTAACTCTTCACACTTCTTCCAGCGATGCTCCCATCTCTCTAATCCGTCCAAATACTACTCGGCGTTTTTCTCCGCAAAATAATTGTTCACGAAGGTGATTGCCTCCTCATTTGACGAAAAACTCTGTCCTACGAGCGCAATTTTTAGATGAGGGAACAAAAAGAAGTCGCTTGGGGCTAGATCTGGTGAGTAAGGCGGATGTTCAAGCAGATCAAACCGTAATTCGTGGATTGCACAACTTCATTCATTAGCTTTTATTGACGAGTGCTGCCTTCTTCACGTTGAGGCCGGAAACTTTTCAGAGCACCGTGGTACAGTCCATTGAAAATTTCAAAAGCTTAAAAATGGATGCTTTTTGGACATGGTAATTTCAATAAAAATATCGACTTTTTGAAATGTGTGTGTGTGTGTGTGTGTGTGTGTGTGTGTGTGTGTGTGTGTGTGTGTGTGTGTGTGTGTGTGTGTGTGTGTGTGTGTGTGTGTGTATGTTATTGTTTTTGGAGTGCATTTTTAAGTGGTTTCATCGCATAAAGCCTCTATTTCTTCATAATTTGATTCTGTAAGCCAGTCAGTTGGCAACTTTTTTAATTCGTAAGTATTTAAAGCATATTTTTTTATTAAACTTTTCACCTTCTGGTATATATAGAATGATTGCTTAGTATACTGATGACTAGCAAATATAGTTTTTACGAAATCTGTTTCTACACCTATATTTACTCTTCTTTTCGTCTTCGTGTTGATATCTATAGTTACTGTTTTATGCCTCTTTAGTATAAGTTGCAATATGTATATCTTTCACACACTTAATAAGTTGTTTATGAAGTATAGCTCTTTTGTAGGGAATCGATAAGGTTTACACGACATAACTTTTAGTAAGGCTCGTTGACTACGTTCTTTTTCAAAGAAATTATTTTTGATGCTCCTCCCCACACTGGAATGCAGTAAGACAGTATTGATTCAACAAGAGCAGTATAAACTTGGGTTAGAACTTTATTTGTTGCAACATATCTTAAGGTTTTAAAAATCCACATAAGTTTAAGACTTACTTCAATTTATTTAATAGGCAGATAAAAAAATATATTTTTAATTGTTCTAACCAATACGTTATTTCATATAATTTGACAACTGGGACATGGAACACTTGTAAACGCTTTGAACTTTCACGGTTACCAGCCGAGCAGTAGCATACTGTGCACTAAATATGAAATATCTTGCTAATAGATGACATACAACGTCGAGTTTCTTTATATAATATTTTCCGAAAGATCGGAATACACTTTACAAATATCTCCCGATTTTGACATATTTATTTTATTGTGTAAATTATTCATGGTAGAGCCACGATGCTAGTCTAGGCTAGTCTATAATACACTGAGTATTATGGTCGCAGCACTAATGACTTAACTGAGTAAGGACTACGTTCGCACCGAACACCAGCGTGAAATAGCATCATAAATCTGCTGTGAAATGAGTGACGAAAGTTGTAGACCATTTTAACTATTAACTAGGCATTTGCATTCCTTCTTAGTACTCCGTGGTGGCAACGCATCTAGATTTCGATTTCTTGGTTTGTTCGTAAGTTCGTAGATTAGCATCAGGTGAACTTAATGTTCGTTTTTCGCCCATACTTCTAAAACCGTGTCAATAATTTCAAAAAACAACTTTCATACTTTCGAAAGCATGATTATTGCAGGAGATAAAAATGGGCCACAGTTGAATAAGTCGATACAGATGCATTTATTTCTAACATGTACCTACCCGTAACATAGATACAAAATTCAAAATAAAACATGGATACAAAATAAAATCAATAATACCATAAAAACATGCAATAATCAATGTCCCTTGAAATAATAACCAGCGGGATTAGCCAAGTTGACTAGTAATCGTTAATGATAATACAAACTATAAAAATTTATTGAAATGACGTCATTACACTCTCACAGAATACAAGCGTGAAAAAGCAGTTCAATGCTGTTGTGTTTCGTGCGGTTAATGGAGTGAATCAGATACCATTTTTACTCTTGTAATAAACGAGGCATTCCATCTTACTCTTCAGAGGTAACAACGCAACTGCATTTCATTATCAATTAAAAATAGATGTAGATATATATCTATGAGCCACAGCATCTACTAACCATCAGGTGGACTGTGTACACGTTTGTCACCCTTTTTCAACAAATAAATTATTTATATATTTTGCTATTAGAGTTAACGATTGTAGAAATTCATTTCAGCAAATCTCGCAGGTCCTATTTAATACTCAGCATTAGACTACGTTGTAATCGAATAGAGTGCCATATAAAATAAATTTAGACATTGTAACATAAATATGTAAACATTATAACATTAATATGTAAACATTATAAAAAAATAACTAGTCTATTACAGACGTCGATATCAAATCAAAATCTGCTATGTGCACTTTTTTGAGATTTTAACATTTTGACTAGGAAGAGTAGATCACCAATCAATATTTCGTATGAAATAACTGCTATGCGCTTTTGAGGACTGTACGATGTGCAGCAGCTAGAATATCGTCAATTTATACTTGCTATGTGACAAACATGCACATAGAATATTTTATTTGACCACGGTCAATTGTGATTGTTTAGTAGAATATCTGCCATGTGTTTAGTCTAAACACAAAACAACATTAACAATATATTAACTAGCTAATAAGTAATAGATAAATAAGCGCATATTTTGTAAATCACTTATTAGTCTCAAGAAATTTTACACTAATAAATAAAATAATAATCTAAAGTAGTTTTTACCCATTAATTATCAATAAGTTGACATGCACATAAGTTCATTTTTAAACTACTGATTAGTTCCAAGAATCGTACGTCCTTCAAAATAATAAATTAGATGATAACCTAAAACTGTTTGCAACCATAATTTACTGATAAGTTGACAGGCAAGTAAGTTTTTCCCAAAGGGTTTTGGGAATAGCTAGTTAATCTTTAGGACCATATTTTTGAATATTCGCCCACTACTACCACTATGTTCAAGTTTCCCATTCTCGTACAATATAAATACATTTTGTATTAGAAAAAGTTAGTCCTATTTTATCTCTCGAGTTAACAACTACGTAGCACAGTCGGTTGATAAACTGTATTAATTTGTAAAGTACTTTGCACAAGTTATAAAGTGAAAAAGAAACCTGTGGTTTTTGTGTAAGCTACAAAATGAGCCGGGAAAAGAAAATAGTAAATTTAGTTTTAACGGCCAGTGACGAAAAACGTTTACAAGAGGAAAGTCAACATCCAACATGCCAAGAACCTCGCAGTGAACCAATGCCTCTGATTCAAGACTTGCTAAATTCCACAGCTACACAGGAGAGTGATCAACAGTCTATAACAGTGAAAGGAACTTGTCGGTAAATTGAACGAAGTAAAAGCCCACTCTTTCCTACAATCACCAAACGGAAGCGTTACATTGTTTACAATAGCGGTGATGATAATTCATCAAATCCTGTCCAGGAGTTGACAGCGAGCATCGAAATGCCAAGCAGCTCTCAAACTCCAATATTTCGTCAATGGAAAGCTAAACGCCGCCGTTTACTGGGTAAACTATACATGGGTTACCAGAAAAAAGATGGGAAGCTAGAACAAAGCATTTCAAAAGAAGCCAGATCTGTAAAAACTCGTTGTAATCATACTGCAATAAAAGAAAATTCTAAAAATTGTTTTATGTGTGGTTTAGTATCAGAAGAAGAACAAGCTGCATCGCATGTCAAGTTTTGGAATGTGAATTCATGGGGTGAAAAAAAAGCTTTTGTACAAGGATTAGTATCCAAAAGAAATTTTTCTAAGCAAAGAAAACGTGATAATTCTATTACTGTCAGGAAAGAAACTGCTTTTGATATTTTTTTACCTAAGTTTGATTCCCAAAATGCCATAGTAAAAGTGTGCAGAATGTTTTTTTTTAAACACACTTGATCTCGGACGTCATTATTTCTTACGCTGGGTTAAAGGTACATCAGCAATAGCAGTCATGGCAGATGAAAATGAATCCCCTACTTTAATTGGACGTAATCGTAGTGTATTGGCCACCACTAGAAGTACACGAGGAATGGTGTCCGAATGGCTCAATTTACTCCCGAAAGTGCCTAGTCACTAAAGCGCAATTAGGTAGAGTCAACTTTTCGATCACACCTGATCATGCACGGAGTTTATAAAACATGGTGTAATGAACAAAACAAAAAGCCAGTTTCAAGAAATACCTTCCTAAGTGTAAGTAAAGAGAACATTTCAATTCACAAAGCATGGAAGGACCAATGCGATGTCTGCACTAGTTTTCAATTAAAACATATTTCGCAAGAGGATTATGAGACACATATCCAGAAAAAATATGAAGCACGTTGTGCTAAAAACAAGGCAATAGAAAACTTAAAGGGTAACCCAGACCACCTATTAATATCTGTTGACGTGCAAAGTGTTCTTTTAGCACCAAAATTGCTTACAGGAGCACTGTATTATAAACAAAAACTACAATGTCATAATTTTACGATTTATAACTTGCGTACTGGAGATGTCGTTATTTATTTTGGCATGAAGCAGATGGAGGAGTTACGTCCAATGAATTAACAAGCTGTATAATTGATTACCTTAAAACAGTTTATAATGTCTATAAACACATTACAATAATTAGTGATGGGTGTAACTACCAAAACAAAAATAAGATTTTGGCAAGTGCATTAAGTAACTATGCTTATTTTTTTAAGGCGGAAGTGGAACAAATCATATTAGAAAAGGGACTCACTATGATGGAAGTTGATAGTGTCCACTCTACTATAGAACATTATATAAAGCCGCCTATTTATGCACCTCAAGATTACATTTCAAGAATGTGTCAACAAGAATTAAAACCATTTGTAGACCAAGACTACCATCCATTTTATGATTGTTTAAAATTTAAGTATGATTAAAACTTATTGTTAATATTTTCAGTATTAAAAGTCTAGTGTAAATCAGATATCTTTTTCACCATTACCTGTTATGTGCCAAATAATTGACAATTTAAAATCTGTTATGTGAAAAAAATAATGTGATTTAAAAATATAAAATAAAGTAAATAATCTAAATACTCAAAACACAAAGGAAATTACGTATGATATCTATGAATTTAACTTGATATTGTTTTTAAAATTCACCTTCATATTACATTTTACAGGAGAACTTTTTTCTATAATATCTCAAAAGTATACTTTTTGCACATAGCAGGTATTGGTTTGACAACGACTTTCTAGGGAAAGAGAAAACATACTTATCGGCGCATCTATAAAATACCGGATGGATCGAGTGTGAGCAACATTTTGCATCACTCTAGCGGGGCGTCATATCGATGGTTGCGTGGTAGAATTGAGTGTATATCGAGAAACCCCACACTCGTTTGTGCAGTATAATGTAGGCGCCGTGCGCGGGAGATTTCGCCTAAGTAATTCAACGAGTGCTTAGACTCGTGACTCGTGATTTTGTCCGTTGTAGGGATTCTTCTAGTTTAAATTTTTTTAAATTTTCAATTTTCAATTCTTCTAGTGCTGGTGAGGAAGATCGTGTTGCTGAGAGGCTGCCCTGTGATACAGTGAGATGGTTGGTGTTGCTGTTGGTTTGCACACTTTGGTGTTATCATGTAATTACGTCCCTCATGTTACACTACTGTGTGATTGTGACAGGGACATATTACGGTATTGTTAAACTGTACTTGCTGTATACTGAATATATAGTGCAGTATGTATTATTACTGGTAATGATTAATTGCGTAAGCAGAAGAGCAAGTTGAACATCCGCTCTCACACTATTATTATTTTTAACAATTAACCATAAACCACAATGAATGGGGCACTACACGCTATTTCGAAGAGTCAGAATGTGTAAAAAAGAGTACGTTTGGCTATTCATAATGCTGTGTTAGTCCCTACTTTAATGTATGGTAGTAAAAGTTGGGTCTGGCTGAAGAAGCATGAGAGTGGAATAAATGCTGTAGAAATGCGGTCATTAAGGAGTACGCTAGGGCTGAATCTGAATGACATGGTGAGAAATAGTGTGATAAGAGAAAAGTGTGGTTTGCAAGATGACGTTGTGACCAGGATTAAGAAAAGAATGCTTCGGTGGTTTGGTCATGTAGAAAGAATGAACGAGGAAAGAGTGACAAAGCAAATTTATGTTGCAAAAGTGAACGGCAGAGTCGGGAAGGGACGCTCTAGACGAAGGTTTATCGACCAAATTGGCGTTATATTGAAAAAAAGGCCAGATTAGGAGTACCCTTAACCGACGAGCGTGCATGCGTAGATATATGGATGTAAAGGAGGCGAGAGAGGTGTGTCAGGATCGTGCCAAATGGAAGTCCGTAGTCTCTGCCTACCCCTCTGGGTGACAGGCGTGAGTGTTTATGTATATGTATGTATGTAACAATTAACCTTGTGATGCATTCCCGATATTTACGACATACTTATTATTTTGTTTAAATTCCGAAACAATGTTGATTATTTTGTGTTGACGATCACTGCTGCCATATGGATGAAACTAAAATCTGTGTGGGAATATCGACTACAACTGAGATTTGAACAAAGAGATCATGGATCAGGTGTTAGGCAAGTTAATCTCAGTCAGACAAAACAATCAAATTTCAAAATTAGAAAATAAATGAAAGTGTATCATAGTATAAAATAATATAATAGTATAAACAAAATACAGCCTCTATTATAGGCCTCACGGCTAGGCACAGGCAGGATGATGAGACTAGATTAATTTCTGAGAGGGTAATGAGGAAAATTCCGCCATACTGATCCAGTGTGCTTGCCGGATTTCACATATCATGAAAATATTTTATTCCTTAGCTTAACTTATTTTATTTCCATACGAAATTTCTGACGACATTTTCTCTCACCGCTGAATATGTAGTAAATCAGAACTTAAAATTAATTAACAATGCCATTGGTACCGGAAGGGATCAAACCGGTACTGTTCATGTACTGTAAAATTTGCGGCAAGTGCTTAGCACTTGAGCTACCACAGTTCTATAATAAAATAAAGCTTAATTAACAAAATAACAAAGATCTTGTTAGTAGTCAAATGAAAAACGCAAAGTTCTTATATTAATTACGCTTTATTAAGACGAAATTGAGTTAAATAAAAGTTGTAAAAAGAGTTTTAATACCAAGTTTCGGTTTCCGGAACCCTTGCGATCTAATTTTGTTAATTAAAACAAATTATGTAGGAACGAGGAAATAACAAACAGGAAAGAATCATAATTTGCACATTTTCAAGCTACATTATTTTTACTTTTTATCTTTAAATATAAAATTCCGTCGTGCGTGTTTTCGTAATTTTTGTCCTCCTTAACATTTGATAAGATTTTGATGGAATTTCTATGGGATACTTATTGCCATTTTAATGGTTCTTAGTTATAGCCGGACCCTAGTATTTGGTATGTGGCACTATTGTCGAGATCCAAAAATCGCCCATGCGAAGTTGGAGCGGATCGCTTGTTAATTCTGTAAATTTTCACTCTTTATTTAATTTTTTAATTTTTATAGATTAATTACCGATTTATAAAGATTAAATAATATGTGTCATTTGTCTTTATCACTATCCAACGTTGCTTGAACTGCTATGCAGCTTGGCGCCAAATGTTGTTTGTACCGAACTTGGTCCCCTTTTCACATTTTATGTCTTTAATAGGATATCATTAACTTTCGAAATAAAAAGTCGTTTATTGATCAAAATCAAAATATGACCTGTAACGTTTATTCTTCACTTCAATGTTTTCTACTTTTAATTTAAACTATAAGAATTTGGGATTGTATATATGGGGTCCTTATTAGATATGCAAATTTACAAGTCGGCTCATATAAAAATTATGGGTCAGCTCGACCGGGAAGGACCACGCTCTCACAGAATATCAGCGTATAAGAGCAACTCAGTGTTGCTGTGTTTCGTACGGTGAGTGTAGAGAATTGGATACCTATTTTACTGGAAACGAGGTATTCCATCTTAGTCCTCAGGGGTGGCAACGCATCTGCATTTTGATTCTTAATCGAGGATTGATGTAAATGTCTATGGGCCACTTACCATCAGGTGGACTATGTGCTCGTTTCTCACCCTTATTCTATAAAAAAGTGTGTAGGTCTAATATATTTTGAGTTAAAGGGGAAATAGTTCGTGTAAGTCTGCACACTACCGTTGCATCGTCCTTATCTTTTCCGAATTCGAGTGACACAATGCCGTATCTCGTGTCGCTGAGCGTATTTACTAATGCTATATTTAATATATTTAAAAGAAGCAGTAACACACTATTTCATCCCCTCAGGGGTTAAATTCTTAAAAATCCTTCCTTAGTGTCTACGTTGAGAAAGGAGTATACATATGCCAAATTTCAAGTAAATAGGATTGTGGCGTTTTGTAGAAAGTTTTGGAGATCTCGTGATGAATGAGTGAGTCAGTGGTATTTCATTTATATAGTAAAAGTAAAAAATATATAATAAAAAACCAGTGAGCGAAAAATCTTAAGTGGCGTAATTGGTTTGTATGTTACATACATAAACATATACATAGTTTGTACGTTTTTTCTGATTTTAAATATTGAAGTTGTTAGAACTTAATTTGCGTAATGGAATAAAATGAGCTATCCTGCCCAGTTTGAAGAGCACCTGCCACCCTCCCTCAATTGCGTACACTATCCCCGTCACCACCAATCCCAGCACCACCACTCCCAGCACCACCACTATCAACACCACCACACTAGGAACGACACACCACCCTCGATACGACACGTGTTTCGCCTCTATACGTGGCATCCTCAGGTAGACTAGTAAGTAGACTCTGCGGTGGCTGACTTCTAAGTAAGTAAGCTTAATAGTAAGCTTTAAAGTAATATAAGATGAATCCAGTTCTACCATAATTTTTCGTTGGCTTTCGATTTTTCATTATCGATTTTAGTCTCCAGTCGTCTAAAAGGATCGATTTTGAGATCGAAATTTCCAGAACGGAAGCAATCATAGCCAACCTTACACCGTGCGTTCATTTGCAGCACTTATCCATTATTATACTCGTATGTCGTTGATTTTGTGTACCGTCTGAATAACATTGGTAATATGACGGAAATCGTGTTCAGCAATTAAGAAAATGTTCAAGTTTTGTGTTTAATAGTGAAAACACAACAATTTCAATGAATGCCGAAATGAATAATAGACATATTAAAAGAAATAACAAAGCACTATTAACCCGTTACACAAAAGAGGATTTTCATAGATAAGGGCCTAATATTATAATCCCTACGTTTCCTAGAGCTTATGAATATATATATTTTATATTTCTTATAGTATTTATTTTGTAAGTAAGGTTGTTTTAAAATTATAGTAGCAACGAATAAACTGTTCTTTCATTTTTTTTTTATAATTACATCTCTTAAGGCTCTTGTTAGAACTCGAACTCAGAACCAAAGAATTTGTAAACAGGTATTCTGACTTGATAACCACATGGCAAGTTACATTAGACTTTAAATAATGAATTTGATGCAAAAACTTATTATCATCATCATAACAGACATTCAAAGCCCACTGCTGAACAATAGATCCCCATAGATGGCTTCTTAGGGAAATATTTGTCATAGTTTGCCACGCTTAACAGGCGAGCTTGCAACCGCAGTTTTTTTTATTATTTTGAGTTATTACTAGAAGATGCTGCTGTCCATCTCCTATTTCAGTTTCCCTCTTTCGCCTCTTAAGACACCCGCGGAGTGATATTGAGAAGTGGATTCTCTTACGCAGCCACTAAACAAAAAAATAATAAATATTAAATTATATTAATAAATATTAAATCTTAGGCCGCAACCGCCGCAACCGCCGCAATCTTGGCCTATTTTATGAATAAAAAAACAATTTGAGTAATTTGTTAATCTCTAATCAAGGCAAATATTAGTTTCATTTATAAAACAAATTTACCTGTGACAAAGAGGAAAATAGCATTACTTACTTCGTAATTTCCGCTTTGATAAAATAGTAAGGGGATTTAGAAGTGAATGGACAAGTTTCCTTTCTTAAAATATATTAGGGTGAGCATTAGTTGTCGGCATTTCGACTTTAAATGGTATGTTTTCTCACATATCAATATATAGGGTTAGGATCGTTGAAAAGGAGGATTTAATTCATATTTATAACAATAATATACAAACAATTTGTAAAGAACTATTTCAAATTTTAATAGCATTTTAAGGATAAACTTTTAAAGGACACATTCGGAGAGTGTGCGCAGGAATTGAATGAGTTAGTTCCTGTCTGTCTGTTCCATCATCGGATCACCAGACGCTCGGCTGTTCTCTACTTCGCCGTCTTGGACATACTACGCATTTGAATCGAACCGTTTGATTAGTCTTTCATGTGTACAGCAGAGGAGCAATTTGCCAATATTTGGAATAATTTGTCAGCATCTCGCCACCCGATTATAGGTTTTCCCCATTCAAGAATGAATAGGCGTATGTTGAGCTAAGGAATGACACTACAACTAATGCTTACAAATTCTGACTAGAATACAACGAATTTTTTACCTTTGTAGCTAAATCATTTGAGGTACAAAGGGAGCATCACCATCGTTTTTAGTAAATTATGACAAATCTATCTGAAATTGAGTCTTCCTAAATTTTGTATCATTAACTATATTAGTCACGCTTTGCTGGTGATTTGGAAATCGGATTGGTTAAAATGCTATGCGATGGATATTTCACAAGTGACCTTAAAACTATTGCATATCTCATTAATTTTAATCTAATATCTTCGGATCATTTTTGAATATTTTGGATAACACAAATTCCTTCAATTTATTCATGGGAAAGTGATTAATGAACTTTATACAAAACCGCATTTCATACTAAGAATAATCATTCAAATTGAAAAACAAAAGAATTATTTGTCGAGTTTCGGATGAAAATTCGGTTAGGATGACGAAGGTGGCTTATTATGTGCGAAAATTGCTAAATTCTTTTCATTTCGTGCTCTCCAGAAAGCATACATTTGTCATCGCGGACGCTTGCAGAAGGGCTACGAATGCCGCGGAAATTAAAGAACAATTCTTCTCAACTCTTGGCTGAAAATGTTTTTATGGGTGGCTGCTTTGTCTTAATTAGAGGCAAAAAAATTTATAACTTGTTATTAAATTAACGTTATTTTCTTATTTAACAACTAAATGTTAATGTGCAGTAATTTTTAAGCGTTTAAATTTTTAGATTTTTACTACCACTAGACGTGCAACTATTCTAAAGATGATAGTCATAATCTACAAACTTAGCAAGCAGTTTGCAACAACAGTAATACCATTCCCAATTGTTACTTTTGACGCTGTTCTATATTTGGATGATTATTATGCTAAATGCTGGAAGCCATGTGATCTAGAGTTTCGAAGACCATTTTCCAGTAAAAGGGATCTTCGGATCTCTACACTCACCATATGAAACATAGCAGCATTAAGCTTCTATTTTACGCTGGTATTCTATGAGAACGTCATAGTCAAGCTGAACCATTCGTGCTAAAATCATAGTATAACTGCAGCATGGCTCTAGACTGAATATAATAATAGAACCAGAGAGAACATTTAATTGTTATTATATCTTAGAAGTTTTAAATAAATAGAGAACCAGGCACTGAAATGAATGTACTAGCACAGCATTTTGAACTACGTGTATTTTTTGAAAAATTCTGTCCTGCATTCACCAGTTATATATCCTTATCATATCTACCATAAGGTATGGTAGCAGGGAACAAACGCACATTTTAAATACCCAAGCTCTTCCACTTGCTCAGTCGCCTGAGTATCTCTATAAAACCTTACCCGGTTTAGTAACCATAATGTTCATAACACGTGTGGTTCGAAATTATAACTACCTATTTCAGGACATATTCTGTTCCCTTCAGAGTTAGTTTTCATTATTTGATAACCAAATGCTTGAACAATCTTCCACAACCTCTTCAAAATGTTAGTTCGCAAGGTTATTTTAGAGCATAGTAAAAACATATATTTTTAAAGTCAAGAAAGTAGTGTCAATAATTCTTGAAGAATGCAATAGCATTGCCGCGTTATAAATTTTGTGTTAATGTAATATTTAAAAATATAAACCTTTCCAATTCATCCGAATTTGAACTTTTTGCAATATGGCAAACTTTAGTTTCTTTTTTCGCCACCGGAAAAGCAGAGAAGTAGAATCCACTACTGCGGGCGTCTCAGAAATGGACACCATTGCACCTATTGCGTATTTATATTGAAATATTGAAAATATTGCACTTTATCCTCATTTTGATGTATTTAAACTGTGAATAGTGAACAGTTACACATATTTCAAGACAAAACTGATAGTAAACACAAATATTTTACATACATTTCAAGTCAACTTTCCGCAACCTGCATGTTAGTTCTAAGATAGCGGTTTGCTTCATACATAATACATAAAAACTCACGCCTGTCACCCAGAGGGGTAGGCAGAGACTATGGACTTCCATTTGGCACGATCCTGACACACCTCTCTCGCCTCCTTCACATCCATATACCTACGCATACACGCTCGTCGGTTAAGGGTACTCTTAATTTGGCCCATTTTCAATATATCGCCAATTTGGTCGATAAATTTTCGCCTAGGGCGTCCTTTCCAGACTCTGCCGTTCACCTCTGCTACATAAATTTGCTTTATCACTATTTCCTCATTCATTCTTTCTACATGACCAAACCATCGAAGCATTCCTTTCTTAATCCTGGTCACAACATCATCTTGTAAACCACACTCTTCACTTATCACACAATTTCTCACTCTGTCATTTAGATTCAGCCCTAACATAATCCTTAATGACCGCATTTCTACAGCATTTATTCTACTCTCATGTTTCTTCTGCCACATCCAACTTTCTCTACTATACATTAAAATAGGGACAAACACAGCATTGTGCATTGCCATACGTGACTTTTTGGACACATTCTGACTTTCCACAATAGAGTGTAGAGCCCCATTTACTCTATTTCCTGCGTTCACTCGTCGTTCTATATCCTTATCATATCTACCATCCCTGCTAAATACACATCCCAAATGCACAAACTCATCTACTTGCTCGACCAATTCCCCACCCCTTCAGTACCGCGGACATGAATTCATGTCCGCAATACGTGACCGTTGAGTACCGCGGACATGAATTCATGTCCGCATTACGTGCTGTTATTTTCGTCTTAATTAATATAAAAATACAGTATATTTTCAATTAAATGCTATTTCATTCGATTCTAAACAAACCAGAGAGTATTCCAAAGTATTATACTCACTCGGTTACATAGACAAATTAAAAAATTATAGACAGTTACTTTAGGGTAGTTAGTGCTGTTAGTTGCGTAATTGTTTTCTTTTTGTGTTTGTGATTTTTGTTGGAATTTCTCTCAAAAACTGGTAAAAAATGTAAATAATCTTTACTAGATAATGTTTTTGAATGATATAAGTACAGTAAATTTTTGTGTTTCAATTGATATAAAAGGAAAAACAAAACACCTCTACGCGAACAATTTATAACGGTCAAGATTTTAAATAAGATCAACATTCTGAGATATTTAGCTTTTTTATAGATAGTTTATTGCATGTATGTTTATTCATAAAAAATATTATTTCTAAATGATATATCTATATGATTGTATAAAAAAAATTAAGAAAGACGCTATAATATTTTTACAAAAAAAATTTGAAAATGAGGTTCTTTTAATGACCTCTTCATTAATGTAACCATCAATTGCAAATCTGCCGCCGTCGACGCAAGTTTGACTTGATCATCGGCGTACAAAAGGCATTTGATGGTTAACTCACCCATTCTTAACCCGCATTCTTCAACTTTTAAATTTTCCAAACAACTGTCCATAAATAGGTTGAACAGCGACGGGGAAGCCATACAGCCCTGTCTGACACCTTTATGGATGCCAAACCAGTTGATCCTAACACAAGCACTGGAGTCCCTATACAGAGACTTCAATGCCTGTATCAACCCAGCGCTCAACCCAAATGAGTTCAGTGTTTGCCATAACACATCCCTGTCCACTCTGTCGTAGGCATTTTCCAAATCCACGAACGCAAAAACCCTTTTGTTTTATGGCAAAAACTTCTCCGCGATCATGCGCATGGAAAAGACCTGATCCGTACATCCCATTCCTTCTCTAAATCCCGCTTGCACATCCCAAATTTCTCCATCAGTATCTTTCATAACTTTTTCAATTAGCACCTTAGCATACAGTTTTCCCACAATGCTAAGAAGGCTGATACCACGTTAGTTTTTACAGTCCTGCTGCGATCCTTTTCCCTTATATATTGGGACTATCACGGCTTTGCACGAGTCTCCCGATACCCGCTTAAGTTCCCAACACAAATTAAACAAGGTGTACAGCAGGTCTGCCACCACTCCCTCTCTAGCCCTTATCATTTCGAGTGATACTCTATCATATCCGGCTGCCTTACCTGCTTTCATACTTTTCATTGCTTTCATTATTTCATCTATACCTATCTCTCTATCTCTTTCCTCTTCTTTCGGAATTTCTTTTTCATTTAATTCAAACGTCTCATCACTCATAAACACGCTTTCTAAGTATTTCTTGCATATCCTTAAACTCGAAACTTCGTCATTCAGAATACAGCCATTTTGGTCTCGTATAGCATTCATTCTAGGCTGTTTTGAATGTCTCCTGACAGTTCTTACGAGTTTCCAGAACATTTTAATATTTTCCTGGAAGTTATCCGATATTCCTCTATCATTCTTATCCATTCTCTCTTGCTTTTTCCTTTCAACTACTTCTTTTACTCTCTTATTTAGATGTCTAAAGACTGCCTTTGTTCTTTCAATATCATCATTCATACTGCAAGAATGAATAGCCTTGGTTGCTAGTAAATATAGCCATGCTCTCTTCTTTGCTTCAACTTCCATCCGTACCTCATCATCCCACTATAAAGTGTTATTTTTCCTTTCATTCGTTCTCTTTGTTACACCATATACTTCGGTAGCTGCATACACCAAACCTTTCTTGACATTATACCACACAGTCTCCAAGTCTAAATAATTCATACACAATTCATCTATACCACTTATATTTTCTCTTAGTCTACATTTGAACTTCTCTTTCATACCTTGTAACCTCTCTGTTCTTATACGCTGTAACGCAGTGGCAGACACAGATGTCCGATGCCGCCAATGTCTGAATAGACCATTAATTCGGCATAAGACCAAGTAATGACCCATCCCTACGTTGGACCCCCGGTAAAAAACCATTTCACACGTACTAAATGAGATAAAACACAAAATGAGGTTACAAATATGAAGGTTACTTACCCAGGCATTGTTTTAACACAATTCACCATACAATCAATCAAAATTTGTACGAAATAATTGCAAACATATCCGATGTTAGCGCGCGTCAATCACACTGATGGCTGACTCAAGGGACAGACGAAATCAACAGATGATATTGATAAAATATCCTACTAAAGTCTGTAAGCTGTGGGATTTTCATGCTATCCTTTTTTATCCTGTGCCCAACGATATATGCTAGAATGAGTTAGTCATAATGTATAATGCTTTGTTTCTTCATTAAAAAAGCGGGTAAAAAATGTCTAACACTCACCGCACCCGGTTATATATCAGTTTTTTTTTTGCGCACATCAGAGTTAAAAGTTTTGTTAAGAGTTAAAAGTTTGTACAGCCTACCACACTTATTTAGTTACGCGTGTGGCATATGCGTATGTTTAGTAACGCTGATCGAAGCAGTTTTAAATATCAACGATGGACTGTACTAATGGTACTGTTATCGAATTTATTTTTTGATAGACTAAGGGTAACAAACGAGTACACAGTCCACCTGATGATAAGTGAATGAATTAGCCTATTCACATCTACATTTTTTCTCAATTAAGAATCAAAATGCTGATGCATTGGCACACCTAAGGACTAAGATGGAATGCTTCGATTCCAGTAAAAGGCGTCTCCGGTTCTCTTCACAAACACAGCAGCACTAAACTGCTATTTTACGCTGGTATTCAGTGAGAACGTGGTCCTTCCTCGGTCGAGCCGACCGAGGAAGGACCACGTTCTTGTTCGTGGGCTGGCTGTGCCAATTCGTGCGACAACTATTATATAGTCGTAGCACGAATTGAATATATATGTAATCATAAATGCAATACGTCTGTTAGTGTCATAGTCAATCCACCTGCCAAGCTTGGCGATTAGGGCTAATCCTCCACATAATGGAACAGAATTGTGTCCAGCTTTGGGATTTTATGGTCCGATAAAGTAAAGTATAAATAAAATAGAGACATGGCGTCCACGAAATAGTCGTACATTCGGTGTGCCATCTTCGTGACAAAATGGGAGTGTAAATGCTTGAAAAAAAGTCTGGCAGGTGCATTTGCATTTTGATCACGACTAACGACGTTTCAGTTACTCAACTGCACACATCGTCGGCTCGAGGTGTATGACGTCCTGATGTCATAGTTAATGGAGGCTACTTTCAACTTTAAATATTACGGAGGCTACTTAAAACTATAAAGTGTTTTGTTTTGATCAACGTAGAACGAGCTTACAGTATCTTGAAGTTTTGCAGTAATATGCTTGTATTTGGGTTCACATCACTGATTTACATCAGCAATATGTTTTTTTACGAGGAAATAAAAAAAAAACTTAAAATTAAACGAGATAAAAACCTTCCAATTAGTTTTATTTAATGTGTTATATCCGCATGAATATAAGAAATAATAATATGCATTTGCATTGCATTAGCGCACATTAAATTAATTCAACTGTTTTGAAAATGTGTGTACAAACTTTGCTAAAATGTCTGGCGCCGGGATAAGGCTAAGCACAGTTTAAGGTTTGTCTACTGTCAATATTTCAATGGCTATTTTTAAAAAGATGAAAAAGAGGCGTCGAAATGCTTTCAGTATTCACTGCTACCTTTTGTGTAAGACTCGGAACGTAAGCCATTCTAGTATTATTTCAAGAAACTTCCCACCACTCTGATTCTAAATATTGTCTGAAAAAATATTATTTATGTTGAATAATAAGCAAGATTCCAGTATTTATAATGCAAAACTTATATGTAAGTTATTTATGCTTAGAAAATGTTACATATATCCTCAGAATCCATGTGAAGAATTTCTGCACGATGCTTCTCGACTTAAATAACATTCCATAACAGAGATGTAAATCATTAGCATTTTTTCTATTATTTGTTATATTTGAATTAATTCAGTTCCCGATGCAATGGAATAATTTATTGAATTTGAATCGTCATTGCTACAGTTACACAATACGTTTATGAATTTATGAAACAGTGTTTATATCCTAACCTTGTATTTTTTATAGAAGTTTGATTTTGAATGGTAAAAGGATACTCTGACTCATTCACGCCTGCGTCTACCTTCGATTAAGAATCAAAATGCAAATGCGTTGTCACCATTGAAAACTTATTAAGTGCGTGGTCGCACCTCCTCCGGTCCTGGGGGTGACAACGCATCTACATTTGGTTCTTTTAATCGAGGATAGATATATATGTATGTCTATGAGCCAAAGCATCTACTTACCACCAGGTGGACTGTGTGCTTGTTTTTTTCATTTGTTCTTAAAAAAAACAATCATAATATGCCATAATAAACTATCCATAATATAATATCGTTAGTGCACAAACGTCGGATAATTGCTAGGTGGTAGGAATCCCTTTCAGACTAGGAATCAGACTCGGCACTTAGCGCTCTTTTTATAGTTATTAAAACCCAGTGCTTGAACACAATTCCACCTGGTGGTAAGTTGTGATGTAGCCCTTGATAGTAAATCGCACTGTCTTAGCGAAACCTACAAAAAAGCGTATTCGCTTTTTCCTTGAAGACGCAAAGATTGTATTCCAACGGAAAGATAGACGCCGGCCACAATTATTCCACTCCTTTGCTGTACGCATTACAAAAGACGAAGCAAACGGTTTGGTTCTAATGCGTGAAATATCGACAACAAAGGGTGAAGACCACCTGGTTGTGTGGAAGGGAAAGGGAGAAATTAAAACCTGTAATTCCTGCGCACACTCACCGAAATGCATCTTACAGAATACCGAGAGGCTGGCTACACTGTGCCTATTCTTGAGGCTGACAAGATTAGTTTCAACCAAATCAAGGTTACCAATGAGCCTCTTAGCACGCCTCTTCACTGAGATCAACGCTGCCAGTTGGCATTTTGCAGCACCAGCCCATATGTGACAGCAGTACTCCATGCATGGCAGGACTTGCGATTAAGAAGCTGTCCTGGCGTGAAGTACCGCCGCAACCTATGCTGAAAGCTTGCCTAGGCTAGATTGCAAAGGTCTTCGAGACATCAAGGGAAACAGGAAGTGCTTCCCTACTATTCTCGAGGGTTTCACCCCATATGTGAGTGGCATACGCTAGAAGATCCGCAGTTGATCGATTTTGGTGAAACCCATACTGGTGGTCACTGAGGAGATCATTCTGGTCACACTGGGTGATCATACTATGAGGTGAGCGCTCAATATACGCCCAAAATCTTGCAGTGTATGGAGGTAATTGAGATTGGCCGATAGTTGGCAGGGTTGGTACGGCTGCCCTTTTAGGCACAGGCTACACATTGGCTAGCTTCCAAGATTTGGGCACTATTCCAGTCCTAAATGAGAGGGGGAACAAGCGCGTCAACACAGGTGACAACTCAGGCGTAAAACTTTAGAACAATAGCTGGTATATCATCGGGTCTACTAGGATGTTCACGTCTAGATTTCGCAAGGTTTTAAGAACCTCCTTGTTGATAATACGGACCTCTGACATAGAGGTACAGCACTGAGGCAATTGAGGTTGTACGCTGTTGCTACTGTCATCCAGACGTGATTGCGAGCAAAAAGAGAAGCATATAAGTCCGCTTTCTCCTTAGCCGAATACGTCAGTGAGCCATCTGGTTTTACCAGCATAGGCAGTGCAGAGCAGCAAAAGATTTTCTCGACCGCTTTGGCAAAAAACCAAAAAGTTTTGCTGTTAGATGGTTTGACAGAGAGCTTTGCACCGATGCGTTTAATGCGGTCAAAACTAGCTTGCCGTAATGCCTTTATGCAGAACTTGGCGGCTTGTTTAAAGGCTCTCTGCTTATATCTAATATTCAGAGCTTTGCGTTTTCGAGCATCGACCCAGGAGAAGTACGCCATATGCTTGTTCTTTTCAGCACGAGCCCACTCGACGTTGAACCATGGGCGAGCTTTACGACCAATGGGCACGTCAGCAAAGGGGATGAAATACTGCATTGCTTGACGTATCACATTGGTTATTGCATCCGCGTTGCTCGACGGATCTTCTGACGAGAAACAGACCTGCCGCCAAGGATAAGATGCAAATAAATGCCGCATCTCATCCCAATCTGCTGACTTGTATCGCCACACTCGCCGCACATCTTGGAAGTCACAGATTTCACCAGACAGTGGTCAAAAGTTCACGAGCGTGAGAAAATCTGAACATGGTACCTGTCTGGATCGGTCGTTAGCGGAAGGTCGAGGCAGTTGGCTGTGTGCCCACATCAGGTTTACTAGTCGCTTGTTGTACCAGCTGGAAGAGCCCCAGCGACAAGGTAAAATTCCTCGTCTCTCTCCCAGCGTGGTAGGTCTTCTGGTATGAGAACAGCCAGTCCTGTTGACAGGCAATAAAGTCCTCCAGAAAAACCAACTGTGCAGTAGGGTACGTATTTAGAGCCACATTAGAGGCTTAACTGAGGTGTTCAAATGGCCTAGTTCGTGTATAAAGTGTGGTCTTTAAGGTGACGGAGACGCTTACAGCAGATGTCGTTGCGGACGTACAAACAGACTCTGGCGCACTGGTGGAAATTATGCTTCAATGTGTACCCAGTATAGCCAAGGTACGCCGCATCTAGAGGACATCTGATCTGCGTCTCAGTCAAGAAGAGTAAGTGCGGCTTGTCAATCTCAATGTGGTAGTGCTCTGCATTGAGATTAAAGTGAAGGCTTCGGATGTTAGTGAGGTGCACTTTGATGGAGAGGGAGTGCAACCGCTGTAAAGGCTTACTCTTCTTTTTCCTTTTATTCATAATTGTTGGAAAGAATGGCAGTTGGACGATGCGTCACACATATAACCTAGGGACGCAAACAGAGTCACAACATCGATGGCACCTAACATGGAGATCGCAGGGACGCTCGAACCCCCGTGGAATTTGCCACCAGGCCCTCTCCTTTGGTCGCCAACTGGTATGGTGGAACCATTCTAGGATTTTTCGTAAAATGGCGGGGCAGCTTTTCATGAGTGGCTAGGTCATCAATTGAGCCCCCAACTAACTACGGTTGGCCAGCGGTGCCCCAGGCACCTGACACTAAGTAACGGCCGCGCCGCAACCGGTTCTTATGCGCAACGCAACTGTCCAGACAAATTCTCCCAAATAAATGGTTTTCACCTAACTTCATAGCGGAACACGAATTGCGTCATTTGGGGGTATGTATTTGCCAGGTTCTATTCGCTATTCTTGTCAATAAACGACAGTGCATCTACTATTGTGATAATTGAAAGGGGAAAGGAAATATGTTTTGGATAGTGTGAGGAGTTCCATCATAGCCTTCAGGTAATTAAGTAAAATTCTCCTTACGATGAGAGGTCACGTCACGAGCTAGTAAATAATCAAAAAAAATTTGACAAAATAATCTAAACTACATATTATATAGTATATATAACAAAAAAAATTGTCACAATATAATCCTACTTTCTGCAGTACTGGATGAACGTAAACTACTCGTATTTAAAAAAAAATACAAATTATTTAAAATATAAAAGGAAGAATTATAACTTAACATAAGGAATTAGAAAAGTAAATTAGTCTTTGGAAAAAATTGCTCACACGCCAACACGCAATTCTGAGTATTATATCAAGAAAAAGTTTAGGGTATTACAATTTCATTTATTGATTCGGTGTAGAACTTACCACAATGTATATATTGGTATATATAATTAATAAACTTATTTCTTTCTTTCTTTCAATGTAATATTACGTTAACGCTCTAACAGTTAATTCATAAACAAACATACCCAAATTTCATCAATACAGAACATTTGTGAATTTTAATTCCAAATACGTAATTAACTAAATAGTTGAGGGAGAATTAGCAGCCGGATTAACGATCGCTTTACCAGACATTCATTATTCATAATTCAATACAGCCTATCAAAAGTTCACTGTTGTACAAAGGTAGGTCTTAGTAGGCTTTTGATGAACAGGCCTCTTCCAAAGATTTTTATAGAATAAATAGTAGTGAAAAGCGAGCACACAGTCCACCTAATGGTAAAGGGATGTTACGGCCCAATTTCATTCGATTACGAATCAAAATCCAAATGCGTTGTCACCCCTGACGGCTAAGATGGAATGCCTCATTAGCAGTAAAAAGGGTCTCCAGTTCTCTACACTCACCATACGAAACACAGCAGCATTAAGCTGCTATTTTACGCTAGTATTCTGTCGTATAGACTAGTCCCCCGGTCGAGCCGACCCATTTGTTCTGCAGACGTAATATGAGAGCAGCGTAGCTCCACCACGTAAAAACCTTATAAGTGTATTTGGCCTTGTTGCCACGCTTGTCAGGCAGGTTGATGACCACATTTTTTATTATTATTGTTAGGTTGTCATCACGAACATGCTACATCCCGTCTCCTGTTTCGGTTTTCCTCTGGATTATTCGGGGCAGTGTGGTAGCGGCGTAAGGGAAACCTACATAATTTATACAATGCGTATTCTCTAAACAAAATTACATATTTTCAGAGAACAGTTGTCGGAAAATACTTCCAAACTGATGTGGTACATTTAGTAAATCTGTCGCGTTATTCCTCCCTGTTTGGTAAACCCTGTTTAAAATGCAAATGTTTTAACTCAAACTTGGATCGTAAAGTAAGTAGCGAAAGGTTAATATTTTTGTATTCATTTTTAATGTTGGTTTTGTTTTATTAATTATTAAATATTGCCATTTAAATATTTTACATAGCCCAATCTTTGCCATATGTTTGCGGCGTAAGAGAATTCATCACAATATTTTATTCCGTGGATAGGCTACCCGATTTGAAGAAGCGACTCTTGGTGACGGATGGCTGCCAATACATACGTCAGGCGTGAATTATACAAAACAGTGACGTAGAGCAGAGTAGACTATAAGAAGCTATGCTGCAGCTATATTATGATTGCAGCACAAATCGGTCGGCCCCACCGAGGAATGACCACAATTTTACGTGGTAAAGCCATAAGCCGTGGTAGCTCAGGGGTAGAGCGCTCGCTGTAAATTTTACAGCACACTAGTAACCTGGTTTCAATCCCCACAGATACCAATGAAATTGTTAACTTCAATTTTAAGTGCTAATTTACCACGTGCTTGGCGCAAAGGAAAACATCGTGAGGAAACCTGCATGTCTGAGAAATTTAAGAAATATAATTTGCGATAATATGTGAAGTCCGTTAACACGCATCGGGACAGAGCCGTGGACATTTTCGTGCCCTAAAACCCTCTCAGAAATGAGATAAGGCCTGTGCTCAGGTAAAGTGGTAAATAAAAAAATGACTTTCAATAAGTATTATGTAATAATTTATATTGAATAAAAATTATTCTATTCTATTCTATAATGAGAAAATAAATAAGAAATGCGAAACGTCGGATACAATCGGTTAAGACAGTAAAAAGTATCACTTGAAGCACTATAAACGATCTGCGTAGTCGATAGATTTTTGTATTTAGAGGTGAGGCCGGAGTAGTAACCAGTTTGCAAAAAGTCGATTAAAAAAACTCTATTAACATTACTTATGTTGTAAATCTTTAAATTTTTATGTCTATACATTTAACATTTTAAGTATTGAATGCAAATTCACTCATGAAGCACAAAGATAGTCATTTAATCATGATAATTAATTTATTAAGGAGATGAGCAGCAGCATCTTGCTGATTAAAACTCAAAATAATGAATAAACTGTGCTGCCAATCCACTGCCAGTGTGGCGACTATGGCAAATATCTCTTATGAGGTAATTTAGGAACTCATATTTTCAGCAGTGGTCTTTTGAAAGTCAGTAATGAATAATTGAATGAATGAGACTTAGCAGAAAGTTTTTTTTTTAATGTTATTAGTACACTTATTGTAATTTTTTGAAATTTTATTTCCATACATTGATCATAATACCTACGTATCGTAGGGATATGGATGTAAAGGAGGCGAGAGAGAGGTGTGTGAGGATCGTGCCAAATGGATCTTGGCAATACTGACCGTATTCTCTGACTACCCTTTTGGGTTACAGGCGTGAGTGTTTATGTATATGTATGAACATTTCAATTCTTTTTTTATATAGTAGCAATGCTATTTACGTTACTAATATTCCTTGTAACCACTCCTGGTAAGCTGAAAATACTTGTGTTAGGAGGAGTGGTTCACGTCAGTAGTCGAATGACGGATTCGAACCCACGACCTTTAGATTTCGCGGTCTGCGCTCTGCCATGAGGCTACTGTCGCTTTAGTTCTGAATATCAGTTCACTCATTAAACATAACGCGCTGATATCATGATTTCATAAAATGTTCAACAGAGTATGTAATAACATTACTAATGAGAAATCTTGTAATTATTTTGACTTTAATGTTAATTAAAAATTATACTGACCCTTTTTTGAGGAAAAGTTAACAAAATAATTGTTATTTTGAATGTTCTTATTTCTTATATTGCATAATATTTAATTGGTATATAATGGGAGAAAAATAAATACAACGACAAATTTTTCCTACAGTTAACAATCTTGAATGTCAGAATAGAAAATACTGTTATTGAAAAAACTTATTAGTTAGGGAAAAAGGCAAAATATTTCTAAAATTGTACCGTTCTGTCACAATTTTTGCACAGCAATATGGTTTACACAGAATTTTATCGTTTTTTTTAATAACAAATATCAGCATCATTCACCACAATCTTGAGCTTTATTAAAAAAAAAACTTAGACAAATGCCTTTTGTTTTGTGCGTTCTTGTCGTTTATATTACAACTACATGTAATTTTATTTTTGTCCTTAAATTTTAATTAACGGTATAACAGATCACATCACATTATTCAAATACGCAGACTTCATTTTTAACAATTTTTCTATACACAACAACACAACAAGTTAATAAATTGCAAAGTAAATAACATAGCCTTTTATATGAACAGAATAAATAATAAGTTGTTCCTAATATTATATTTTACAAACCGCTTGCAATAACCAATTATTAATTTCAAGTGACAATTGATACGGACAAATCAATTCAAGGGCTTTAACTTTATAAATACTTACCACTGAGAAGCATGCATGAAAATTGTTATACCATAAACAACATCACTTTAATGAAACACAAATACAAGTCATCCCACTAAAAGCATTAAAGATACTCTCGCATTAAAACGTACGAAATAGCCGCGAGATTGCGACGAAAAGGGCACAAACTTCCCTTCCCACGTCTACGGCTCAACTGGATGAAAATTCACAACTTTACCATCACAGACTATGGACACTAGCTCTCACAGTTTCCGCGATACTAACGCCGCCTGGTGGTTAAAACTTGTGCATTAAGTCAGATAAAATGAAATTGCTCAGTGAAATTTAAATAGAATTTTAACAGATTCGTTGTACGTATATATAACGCATTTGAGAATAAAATTAATTACACGTATGACGATGTTAAAGAGGCCTTTTAATAATTTATCATGTTTCTATGAAAATGTACCATGAAAAGCGTTAAATTTATTATTTATTTTTATGGAATAAGGGTAGAGACACAGAGTCCACTTGATGGTAATTGGATGCTATAGATCTTAGACACCTACATTTATTCTCTAATAAACATCAAAATGAATATGTGTATGTTGTCACCCCTGAGAAATACGATATAATGCTTCGTTACTAGTAAAAAGGATCTCCGGGTTCGCTAGACTCACCATACGAAATACAGCAGCAATAAGTTGCTATTTCACGCTGGTGAGAGAGTGGCTCTTCCCTGGTCGAGCCTACTCATTCGTGCTATAACTATAGTGTAGCTACAGCGTAGCTCTATCTCTTTAAAAAAATAATAAAGGGTTTTTATAATATATTCGCCACTCAAATTCTTTCTCATCTCTAAAGATTTTGGATACCTTGTGAAACTTTTGCTCTGGTGTAGATAGTGTTTTCACGGCAATAACCTCGCTCACTCGCTTAAATTTGCTGTAAACATTATGAACTATTTAAGATGTTTTATACCGAAAAGTGAATAAGCAAAATAAAATTATGCAAATCTTCAGATGTGAGCCTCTTAGATAGAAAACGAAGAGGTTGGCAAATCTCAAAAGATAAATGTTCAAAAAAAGTAGAAAGAAAAAAAAAACTACTTAAGAACCAAATTATTTTTGCTTTAATCGCCAAGCTTTGCAGGTGGATTGCCGATCGTAGTACCAGAGGTCTCGCATGCTGCTACTCCATGTTCGTCTGGGTATTTTCTGTTCAGCGTATATAAATTAGACTGTTGGAAACATCTATCAGCATCTTTCTGTCATTTTCCATAGTCGACTCTTCGACACCTACAACTTGAAATGAGGTGCATATCCTTACGCCATCCACACACGACTATTTTATCCTGACGGTATCTCAATTTATATAATTACATTTTATCGATAACTAAAGCCTCATTCATTTATTAGCAAGACACCACTTGGTACTAAGAAATAACATCCCATTTCATATTTTAAATACTTCCGACCGAATTTCGGTCATGGCGGCCGGACTAGGAATCTACGCAGGACAGGATTATAGTGCCCAAGTGCAATCACAGGTGGACTCTCTATTCCTTCACTTTCACGGACGGTGATCCGACACAACTGCAGTGATATCAGGTGCAGGACTAACGGCTTTACGTGTTTTCCGAGGAACGGGGGTGAAACATTGCCAACTTCCTGACTCGTGGCTGCTACTGAGAGTTTCTTGACCGAAAAACCCAATAACTGATTTTAGCCCGACCCGGGATTTGAACCCGACGACCACTAAACCAACGAGGTAGTAAATTCAAGTCAGTTTAAATGCTAGACTTTTGTGCTGCCATTAATCGAAAGACGCAATATCTTCCAGACATTTCAATTAACGGCTCCGTGGCGCAGTAGCTTAGCAATGAATTGCAGCGCTTAGGTTTGCGGGTTCGAAACTTGCATAAAACATGTATTTGTATGGCCTATAAATAATTGTTCCGGGTTTGGATAATTGTCCTTGTGAAATTTTTGTATGTAAACTGCCCACGATACTGGAAAAAATCCTAGTGTGGGGGTAGGGTTTTTAAAAAAAATTCAAATAATTCTCTAGTCGCCTTTTACTACCCTTAAAGGGTCTAATAGAGTTATGGATTCTCATATTCCGCGGCCACAATATGGAGATTAATACCTAACTCTGTAACTAATATCACTATTTTTGTCACGAATTTAAAAAAACGCGATCACCTTATACAGTTACGGATAAATTTGTTAAGTATCAACGTAACTGAAATTGCTATGATTCTCTAGAAGAACTAATAAAAATAAACATTTATATACAAACGTAAAACTGTTGTAGAATTTGAACCACGAGGTTAGGTCGCTTTCAAATGTCAATTACTTTTAAAACCTTGCCTCAACCATTGACACAGTACAAGTTATCAGTAGGCTCATTTCACTTGAATCCAGAATTAGTATATGCATTGGGTCTTAAACAACAAGTTACTTAAATGTTGTTTAATACCATATTACGATACAAGTTAGATGTCTGTATTTTATACATATAACTGTGTTATGTATTTTTTTTAATATTTCACATACCTAATTTTTTATATTTAGTTTGGAGAAAAATATAACAGAAATTCAGAATATTTTATTATATACAATATTAAAAACTAGTAAAATAAAAAATAAAACTTGTAACTTAATTATCATACAGTCCTACTCCCCGCGGTATCGTGCCAAGAAGGCTGGCTGCGTTTCCCCGCTGAATGGCTATACTTAATTATACGAGTTAATAGTTCACCTGGTGGTAAGTGAATTGAATTGGTATAATTCCAGCATTTTAACTCTGCTTTGGTATTAACGAAAGTCGCGGGGAAAATACAAATAAGTGTATTGTACACTACACCTCAATTCTTGCTTGAAATTCCTCTCGAGAGTGCAATTCTTGGCCATCCACGAGCCTTTCGTAGAAAAATTCGCTTCCATTTAACGACCTTTGTGTGTGCTTCATTAATTAATACTGTGACCTATCCTGATAAATACGAGCAAAAATTTGTTGAGAGCACCCTTTGTTCGTTAAGCTTCTTTGCTTTATTTGTCAATTTCGAAATTAAATTTATAATACTAGCTAATTATGTTTGCAGTTAGCTTGCTTCTTTGTACGTTAGAAACGCTAATTGTATAACTTATTTTAAGACTATTAACTTATTTCAATACCTTGTGGTAGATTATGTACAGTTACGTGGTGGAGCCATACTGTAGCTATATTATGAATGTAGCATGAATGGGTCGGCTCGACTGGGGAAACACTACAATCTCACAGAATACCAGCATGAAATAGCGGATTCATGCTTTATTTTCTATGGTGAGTGTAGAGAATCAGAGACTTCACTGGAAACGAGGCATTCTATCTATCCCTTCAAGGGTGACAACACATCTGCAATTTCAATCTTAATCATGGAAATATTTAGATGTCTATGGGCCACATCATCCATCTACCGTCAGGTGGACTCTGTGATTCTTCTCATCATTGCTCTATAAAAAGATGAAACTTGGAACAAGAGTAGTCGTAGGTTAATTGTGCAAACTAAAAACTCGGAAACTCTTAATGTTGGATCCGCCATTCGACTACTGTCTTGAACCACTCTTAACAAACGCGGGTTTTTATTGATCGTAAAAGAACACATAGCTGACGTGAAGCACCAACGTTCCGGGAAGTCTGCAGTTTGTGATCATACCCTAGACGGCCCCCGCCGTTACATTAGGTTTGATAAACCACAAATTCTCGCGAAAGAACATCGATTCCTGCCAAGGATGATACGTGAGGCTATTGAAATTAAAAAAACATCCTAATTGCAATAGAGAGGGAGGCTGGGTACTACCACCTGCTTGGGATCCTTTAATTAATAAAATTGAAACTAAACTCAAGCATACCACTGCAAGACTTCAAAATACAGTAAGTTCATTCTACGTAGATCGGACCAAAATTAATAATTAAAAAGCTGAAGGTACTCCGGGTTAACTCTGACATCGGGACGTCAATCACCTCAGTCCCCCGTGACCATGGGTGCTGTAAAGCACCCGAAACGTCGGGAATTAATAAAAATAAGCTATTAAACGCGATATAATCCGTAAAAGTAGTTTTGTTCAATGTGTAGTGTTCACGTAAATATAAGAAATCAAAAGGTTCTAAAAAAAATTATACTTTTTTTTTCATTTTCAGATTCAAGAATAAATTGTTCTTTTGAAATTTGCACCAATTAATGCACAGCTCAAAAACTTTAGTTTATAATTATCATCATCTTTATTACTACCATATATTATCAGTCAAATTTACCAAACGAGTAAGTAATAAATACCCTACCCAATAGAAAGCACAGGCCGGCTTACGTATTTATATGTATCAATCGACTTAATACATTTTGGCATGTGGGTGCTCGTAATACGAACTGTCCTAAATTGTATTGCCTGGTATAATATTGCCGCTAATTCTTACACAAAGTTATCTTTTGTAACAAAGCAATATCGAGGAACCATGAACGCTCCATTGTTATAGCCTTATTATTAGGGTAGTAATAATAATAATGTCAATTGTGATTTTCACATAAGTAAATAGAGGCAACGTGCACACAGTTCACATCGTGGTAAGTAGATGTTTTGTCCTATAGACGACTCTATATATCTTTGATTAGAAATCAAAATTCAGCTGCGTTATCACCTCTTAGAACTTAAATGGAATACTTCGCCAGTATATAAAAAGTCTCTGGTTTTCTCACTCACCATACGAAACATATCTATTAGTGAAAGATATGACCCTTTTTACTGGAAATTGGGCATTCCATCTTAGTCCTCAGGGTTGACAACACATCTGCATTTTGTTCCTTAATTGAGGATAAATGTAGATGTCTATGGGCCACAGCATACACTTACCATCAGGTAGACTGTGTGCTCATTTGTCATCTTTATTCTATAAAAAAAGAGCTGGCACGAAATTCATTTTAGAACTCACAATTTTACAATAAAAATTGTAATGGTATTTGAAAAAATGTATATAATTATAGTCCGAAGAACTGACAGTTAGGTACATATGGGGAAGAAAGGTTCTCAAACTGCAGCCTCGTACCGGTAGGGGAAGTGTAAGGCAGCCCCCCATTAAAACAGATGGAGTGACCACTTGTAAAGAGATGCGAGAAGTCGATGGGTGCAAGTGGTTTAGAAGAGTGCTTTGTGACTTTCCTTGGAAGAGACCTATATTTAGCAGAGCTGGCTGTAATATTGATGAAATAACTATAAAATTGTAATGCAATTGCGTGGAAACGGAATCGCATTAACGTCAATTTTCCTGTAGTAAAAAGTGAAAAATGTGTTTATCCGGTTCGTGGTCTCTGTGTTAAATTTCATGAAATTCGTTTAGCCGTTTATGTGTGACCTAATAACAAATATCTAAACATCTTCACAAATATACGCATATTATGTAACCCATCTATCAAACCACTACAGTCTATGAAAAGTCCACTACTAAACATTTGCATATCTCAAATAAAATTCATTATGGGTTGTTTACAAAAGTTGTCACGCTTGGAAAGCAGTTTTTTTATTTTTTTTTATTTTTTTTATAAAACGTAAATGCTTCTAGCTATCTCCATATCTATACCATTTCCCACTATTGCCTCTTACGAAACTCACTACTGATGGCAATGATCCCATAGTAGAGCATTCTCTTTCACTGCCTCTACACACATGAGTATAATTAATCTGATACTAATTAATTTAGCTGATTACAATTATTAAACAATAATCTGCAAAAAATATAAAGTATGTTATGTTCACTTTCAATAATAAATATATAATTTACTTCAATAAATTTCAGATATAAGTACGCAAATTCAGCGCCCATTTTCAAAAGAACCAATACAAAAGTCTGTAAACCTATGAATGAAATGAGAATAAATGGACTCTATTTCTTAAAACTCATCTAATCTTTATGAAGGAAAATTCTTTTGAAAAGGTAAGCTCTCTGATTTTCGAATCAAACAAGAAAACCACAAAATTGTTTCTCTTAAAATAAAATCCGATGAATTATTATCAAAGCCATCTGGCAATATTTGATATACTCTTATAAGATAGAGAGTACGCATAAATAAAATACTCTTTAACTTATGTATTTTCTTACTTGAATTTTGAAGTTGTCAATGGAACCACATCTCATCTGGTGGTATCTGGTAATAGAAGCTCTAATATAAATATTTTTACCCATCCTCAAAAAATATCGGAAGTTGTCACTTCTAAAAACAATATGGAATACATCGTTAGGCAGTCATTTTCTCCGGTTCTAAATACGAGTACCATTATAGGAAATATAAAGCACACAGTTCGTAAATATAGACTGTTCGTGCAATTTTTATATAAGAGTGGGAAAACGAGAAATTAATTATTATAATTGTTATTATTCATTGAATAAAACTACATAATTTTACGCATTTCATTTTTTTATTCGCGGCATTTTACGTACTTTACAGTATTTTTACTTTCAGTTACTCATGGTAACGAGTGGTCTGAAATGTTTGACGTTCTAATAGTCTTGCAATGGTATGCTTTAGTTAGAATTTCACTTAATTAATTATACGATCCCAAGCAGGTGGCAGCACACAACCAACTTCTTTATAAATATTTGCATGTTCTCAGGCTGGAAAATTCTTGGAGCGTACTTCATGTTAGCTAAATGCTCGAAGTAGGACTCTCTAGTAGGACTCTCATTTAGGGCATCTTCTGTTGAGTTCTGATTTCAAGGGTAGGAGAATCAATATTATACAGAGGGTATGACCTCGGTTGGCAGATTCTATAGGCCGGCATTTTGTTGTTTTTTTTTTATGAGAGGGGGCAAACGAGCATACGGCTCACCTGATGGTAAGTGACTACCGCCGCCCACAAACAACTGCAACACCAGGGGAATTACAGATGAAATGCCGGCCTTTTAAAAAAGAGTAGGCTCTTTTCTTGATGGTCCCTAAGTTGTATCGGTCCGGAAAATTTACTGATGGTATTCGATTCCACAAGGAATCTGTGCGAGGAAGAAAACTTCTTTTAAATCGCACAGTAGTGGACTGCCAATCATCTAGATCGTACAGGTGTCTCGAGTTCTGTCGCGATGTGCAATGGTGAAATTGAGCGACTGGAAATTCCGAACAATTCCTCTGAGCACTCTTCGTTGTAGATACAATAGAATTCGCAAAGAGATGCAACATCTCTTCGCAGCGCCTGTGAGTCAAGCCGATCAGAAAGAGCTCAGTCGCCGAAAATTCGAACCGCCGGCAGCCAGCGTCGACATATCGAATGACGTGCAGTTTCATGGTCACTTGAAAGAGAAGGTCAAGTTGGCCACTAAAAACTTGGCGTGCTCAGCAGATCGAGACAGTATTCCATGTGCGGCCAAACCTGCACTTTGTAAAGTTGAAGGCGGTGTGCCGGCATGAATGATACTGTCTCGATCTGCTGAGCACGCCAAGTTTTTAGTGGCCAACTTGACCTTCTCTTCTAAGTGACCACGAAACTGCACGTCATTCGATATGTCGACGCCAAGGATTCCAATACTGGCTGAGGCAACAAGGGGAGTGCCCTGAAACTGAGGAGATACGACAGAGGGGTTCTTTTTAGCGGTAAACGCGCAAACTTGTGTCTTCTGGGGATTGAACTGGACTTGATTTAAACGCTCCCAATCCGAGAGTTTGTTTAACAAAGTCTCGACTTCAGACACAAGTTTGTTCCGGTCCTCGGCGGCATATTGAGAAACAAAAGTCTAAACTAATTTTAAGCCCATACGATTATTTCGTAAGGACATTTACGATTTTACCCTGTTTATTAGTCGTATTCAATGTGTAGTATTTGTGTAAATATAAGAAATCATTGACAAAAGTGTGTTAACTGCTTAGAGAGCCAGTATAACTATAGGCTTAACCCTGTAGTTATACCTACTACCTGAAGGCTAAGATGGAATACAAGTATTTTTTTCAAGGTATTTCATGAGATATTCCATTTTAGCCCTCAGAAGACAACGCACCTGTAGCTTTCATTGTTTGAATTTGGTTGCAGGTGGTTAAATAAATATAAAAATACATTTTATTATTTCATTAGTGTCAGTATACAAAGATTAAAGAAGACTTACTGATACTTGCAGAGCATTTAACGCTCCTACCCCTGCTCCTACGCCGATCTGAGTATTTCACTTCTGTATTATATTAGTTATACCGCCATCTAATGGAAGCCATAATATCTTTCTGATTTATCCCATAGTCGCTTTTACGACATCAATGGACTCTCTTATTCCGCTGCCAGACGGCATAATTATAACTTATTGTGAGAGATGAAATTCGAATGAATCACATTATTACTTAACACTTTACATTCGTTATGTAAAGCGCACATTTCGTATCCGAACCTCACGCTATTACGAACGAATTTAATTACTGGCCGTTATACCTTGTGCGTGTTGCTTAATTAACGAAAAAATACGTAGCTTAATTAATATAAACAATAAAACCTGGATTTGTGTTTAATAAATTTCAATAAGCCGGTGGCGAAATAAAAACGAAAGTACAAAAATCGACGTTAGTAAAATATAGAGGCTTTAATCATCTGGTTCGAGATCGTGCAGAATCAATTTTCTGTATTACCCAAACATAAAGAATATAAAATAATTCCATTTAACTAAATGTGTACATAATTTTTGTTATGATTACAAAACCTAACAATACACAATACAATATACTTCATTGTACACTAAAAAACAAATAACATAACAAGAAACAAACAAAGAGAAAAACAAAAGGTGGTCTTATTGCTATACAATTTCTACCAGACAACCTAAAAAGGAAATAAAGAGAAGTGAAAAGTTAATTAAAGTGTAGAGTGCACTATAAATAATATTATAATCTAAAATATAAATAATTAAAATACTGCAATATACTGAAATTAAAGTGAAAGATAATGTTTCTTAACTTGTTATTAAAGGAGTCCATTGTTGGAGCACGTTTTATATTTAGTGGTAAGGAGTTCCAAAGTTTGATTCCAAGAACTGAAAAAGATTTACTGTTAAAAGTAGATGCAAATACATAGAAGGGAAATGTTTTCTAGGGACCGAAGCGAAACGTTATGAGAGGAACTGAGAAATTGGAAACGTTCTTTGAGGTAGGGAGGATTTGATATATTAAATAAGACGCAATAGGGAGTAGAAAGGATATCAGTATTCCGACGAAAACGGATTGGAAGCCACTTGAGCTTAGCGCGGTATTCTGATCTGAGACATGGTCATATTTACGAATTCCGAATGTGAAACGTATACATAGATTTTGGAGCCGCTCAAGTTTATTAAGTTGCTCTTCGTTAATATCTAGATAACTTATGTCAGAACAGTACATAAGATCGACCCCAGTCAAGAATACATGCTAGGTTCTTGTTTATATCGCAAATTGCTTTTGAGATCATCGGCATACACGTGGTAGAGAGAAAATATTTGGGGGTTAATGGAATTTATGAAAATTTCAAATAAGAGAGGAGATAACACGTCACCTTGTGGAACGCCAGCAACGGTATTAAGCCATGAAGACATTCTAACTTGTACCCGAACACATTGTCACCGTCCATGTAAGTACCTACGGAACCAGGAAATTGCAGTTAGAGATATGTTAAGAGAACTCAGTACACCAATAAGGATATTATGATTGATACAGCATTGAAGGCATTGCTGAAATCCAGCAATACCGTCACTGTGAATTAGCGGTTATCCACTCCGAATCGAATGTCGTCAGTGATTTTGATAATGCTGTCGTCGTACTATGAACCGGCCTAAATCCACATTGGATTGAATTAAGGATGTGATTTCTTGTGCAAAAGGAATTTCATTATTGTTGGACAAGACCTTTTAAGACTTTGGATAGAAAAAAAAGAATTGAAATAGGAAAAACCACCAGTAAATAAATAGTTCGATAAGTTACTTTATGAATAAGAAGGACATTTTGTGTTATATATAAAACTATAGATCAACCTCGGCTTCGCATAGGTGATATTTGGATCTTGACAAAAGCGCCTTCTACCGGATCCGATTGTGAATCTAAACCATCCAGGGACCCCACTCAAAAACACAAAAAATATATACCTATGAGTGCTCTAGTTTGAAAATTTGTTTTTTTTAAAATTAACGCTCTCGCAACCCGGGTGGAATTTCGTAAAATCCGTTCTTAGCTGACCTTAGCTGAAGTCTCTAGGCGTTATAGTTCCAGAGATATCGTGATGAGACTGCACATAGGTGGAAATCTCTTATATAGATAAGGTCAATACTATAAATTCGAACGCATATGTAACAAGAAATGTCCAAATTTAGTTAACAGATAAAATTAATGCTATTTTATTTTTATTCACCGTGGTACCCTTATAAATTTCAAGTAGATATTGTGGTAATTATAATCAAATAAGATCTATAAAAATTATAAAATCAAACTTATTTATTATACCAGTTAATATTAATTGATAATATTACCTTTCTACTGCCATATAAATCAAGAAACCCATATTAAAAAAAAAAAAAACAATATTAGGAACAATTTTATTCCGCCCTAAAGTACGAGTGATAGAAACGCTCAAAGCTTAATAAATTTAAGGCATATTAAAAACATAGCTAAGTATTTTTGTTCATTTAAGTAGACACAACATAGTATCTATTTATAGGACTACCTAATGAAATTGTATTCTTAACTAGTTTGGACTGGGTTACATTTAGTAACAGTCCCGAGTTCTATTAGAATTGCAAATACCGTGGTTCACAAAGAAAACAAGACAATTAATTCTGAAACAGCACTCCTGATGTTTAATCTGCAAAATAGGCGTGTTTGTTGAATATCATCACACAGTGTATATTTTAGTCTAATTACCATTAAGTAATAGAAGCAAAACGTTGTACAAATAAACACATACGTAATTTCCGTGTTTATTGTGGTTGTGTTATTATTTAGATAGAATATTGTAATTAAATTTTAGTGGTAGAGCCATGCTGCAGCTATATTGTGGTTGCAGCACGAATGGGTCGGCTTGTCTAGGGTGGGACCACGCTCTCATAGAATACTAGCGTAAAATAGCAGCTTAATGCTACTGTGTTTCGTATGGTGAGTGTAGAAAACCGGAGACCCTTTTTACTGGAAACGAGGCATTCCATCTCAGTCCTCAGGGGTGACAACGCATCTGCATTTTGATTCTTAATTGAGAATAAATGTAGATGTCTATGGGCCACAGCATCCGCTTACCATCAGGTGGACTGTGTGCTCGTTTGTCATCTTTATTCTATAAAAAAGAGTAACAGAAACAATCACCGCATTTCGTCTCATGATATTATAAATGAGGGCATTCTCCAAAAACACCTTATGTCAGGCGTCGTTTCATTCATGGTAGAGTCATACTGCAGCTATTTTATAGTTGTAGCACAAATGGGTAGGCTCGACCTGTGAAGGACCTTGGAGAAATAAATGTTTTGTTTCTTTTTTATAGAATAAGGGTAAAAAATGAGCACACAGTCCATCTGATGAAAGGTGTATGCTGTGGCCCATAGACATCTACACCTATACTCGACAAAGAATAAAAATGCAGATACATTGTTACCCCTGAATACTAAGGAATGCCTAGTTTCCAGTAAAAAAGAGTCTCCGATTTTCTAAACTCACCGGACGAAATACAGCTATATTAAGCTGCTTTTGTAGGTTGATATTCAGTGATAGCGTGGTACTTTCCCGATCAAATCAACCCATTAGTGCTACGGTTTTATAGACTATTAATCTACGAATTTTGTGTTGCATTTATTACTCACGCAGTCCGTCTTGTATATAGTCACAGACTGCTAACTGCCTGAAGAATTAATCATATAGAAAAATCTTTTTAAATAAAGGTAAAGTAAAACGCTAACTTAATATGAGTGTTCGACTCAATCAGCCACCTGTATGCTATAAACAATTCATGACTGAAATACCAGAAAAATCGATATTATTTTTTTAAATTTTAATTACTAATAATCATAAGTAATGCTAAGAAATGATGTGCTTAATTATGTGTGATTTTCCTTTAATTTAAATCTTAATATTTATGTTAAAAATTAAACACACAATAATTTATAAATGAAAATAAAATTTTAAAATGGTGCTATGAAAAGTATTTAAATATAACCCCAGATAATGATGACAAATTTGAATGATTTTTTATAGAATAAGTGAGTTAAATAGAATAAGAGAGAATAACAAGTGAGTTCGCCTAATCTTAAGTAGATACGGTGGGCCAATGACATCTACATGTGTTCTATCCTCGACAAAGAATAGAAATGCAGATGCGTTATCATCTCTGAGGACTAAGATGTAGTCCCTTTAGACCATTCAACCTAATTTGGGTTAAATGGTCTACGGTAGTCCCTTGTTACCGGTAAAAGAAAGTTTATGTTCTCTACATTTACTAAACTAAACACAGCATTCTTCTACTGGAAATAACAATAAAAATAACAAGTTTTGTTGTAATTTTCAAAATCAAATAATCTTTTTCTTTTCTTAAACCATAATAATTTGTAATACTTTAAGCCATTCCATTTTGGTTACCAAAATATTCATAAAATAAGTAAACTAATAAGACATATGCCTTCATTTATTTCTGGGACAATCGTAGAGCCGTGTATCACTCTCGCGATTTGGCTAACTTTACCTTGTAACCATTTTAATTCTCAGGCATACAGTTTTTTATTATTATAAGCCAGTGAAATAGTATGGAAGTCTTATTAGTATGCTCCTATCTCCATATGTTGTATTCTCATACAAAGTGAACTGGTCAAAATAATAAGTGTCTGGTCACGACCGCAATATGATCGCAGTTTATTATTGCGTCTTACGAAATATAGTAGAAGACAGGCATAAATATATTAAACAGTAAATCACAGTGATCATGAATAAAATAGACTATCAAAGTATTAGATGTTTCACAGCTTTAACATTGCTTCTAGATGCAGATTGCGCATTTGATATGTTACAAACATATGCGAGATTTTTTAATTTCACCTGGAAGACCTAAGACCATCCTATTTTCTATTGCTAACTGTTACGATACTAACGGGAATATTTTATTATTTTAATACTCAACAGAAATTATATAAATACAATTTATTTACTGTTCAATTTGTCAGTTTGAAAATAAAATGTGCTATACGTATACAAAGTAAAGAGAACAAATTTTCTCATTAATATAATGAAAAAAAAAGTTTAATGTTTGTTTTTAGATGACCCTTATAAATTGAATTAGAAGAAGTTTATTTAAAAAAAGTAAATAAGTATGATGAATATCTTATATTGTCAACCTACCACTTATCCAGTGTAACGGCAATTGAAGCAAACAAAGACTATGCCTTAGAGGATGTTCTTGTCATTATACATGAACAAAGCAAAAAGTGGTTGATTGCAAGTTAAAGACTACGCCGTTTGAAAAAAACCCACTCCAACTTTTAACAGGCTACATCAAATGTCAAGAACTTGAAGCAAAGAAGCATATAATTGTCGCCGCCAGGCACAAAGATTTGCAGGAAAATATAAAGTCCAAACAGTACTGAAACGTTTAAAATAAAATTAAGCGTTTATGTACCTTAATATTTTATGTTTTAAATTTACATTTACCTCTATATATTTTAATTTTAGTCAAAATAAATAAAGACATCAGAGTTTAAACAGATTTGAGATAATAGATTATTTATCATTTAATTAAAATATTTTAAAACTATATTTAAGTTTGAATCAAAAAACTGTGAACTGACAACAAATGAATTAATAAAATGAATAAATTTACCTTTAATATAGTTATATAGGATTTGGATAAATGATTAATTATGGATTATGAAAATAATCGTTATCAATAATAATAAAGGAAAGACTGAAGTGCTGCCGCGAAGTGAAGACGTGACAAGTTATTCTCTCGGAAAAAAAATTGTATAAACTGTAAGTATTTTGTGTAAAAACCAGAGTTAAACGCTTAAACGAAAAACTAGTATTTATAATAACAGACTAGTGATCAATAAATCAAGACAATAACTTTAAAATTGCAAATTATTGTTTAGTGCAGTGCGTATTATTGATATTCTTGTATTAATGTACCCTAAAATCTAAAATAAATGCCCAAACATCAACTTATAAAGCAGTCAATAATTTTACCGGCAGCTGATAAGAACGATTGGTCCAGTGGCGATACAATTTAAATACAGTGTGAATGATCGTATCTTCGAGCCCACAACACGCTTGCTTTTTGTGACCAAATAAAATTGTGAGGATAAAAAGGTTTAAAACGGTATTGGTTGTAAAAAAATTAAAATGTCTGAGAACAAACAAAAAAGGCATAGAAAAGTTGACAATATATATCCAACGGAAAGTCTCAAAGGAAATGCCCTGGGAGAAGAAATCATTTGCTGTAAATATTCGGATGATTATCACTATTTGTGTTTGCGAATTACAAAAGACGTATATCAGAGCTATTCAAAGTCTCAGAAAAGGAATTGGATCTGTCCTACATGCAGTAAGGTAAAGAAAAGGGGGGATAATGCGAACACACCGGTGAGAGTAACTACAATAGAAAACACTATTCTTACTGACAATACGGTTACACCGGCCTGTTCCTGGATATCACAAAGAGCGTTACGCAAAGACTCAGATCAATCGTCTACTGATATACAACAAGAACCTGAACATATATGTTTGACTAAAGAAGATATCAGGGAGATTATTCGAAGTGAACTCTGTAATATCTTTAGAAATGAAATTAATGGCATGATAAAAATACTATCAGCTCTGAAATACAATCTGTCGAGTCTGAGGTAATAATTCTTCAAAAAGAACTTAGCTCTATGAAGGAATCAATGGAGTTTATCAACCACCAATACGAAAAAATAAAAATAAATTCCATAAGAAATAATGAAGATAACACCCGACTTCTGAAGGAGGCAGCTGAAATGAAAACTCTTAATATGGAACTAAAAAATATCTAGAACAACTAGAACAACACGCTCGCGCTGCTAATATCGAGATTTAGTGTGTACCTGAGCACAAATCTGAGAACCTTATCTCGACAGTAATGCAATTAGCAAAAACTGTATCATTCGACCTTAAAGAAAGCGACATACATGTGTGTACTAGGATAGCAAAAGACAATCTATCATCATCCCGACCACGATCCATTATTGTCAAAGTAACAAGCCCGTTAGTTCGGGATGGATTACTTGCTGCAGTTATACGGTTCAACAAGAAAAACCCAAGTGACAAACTCAACTCATCTCACTTGGGCATTGGGTGTAACAATAGACCTATATATGTCTCCGAGCATTTATCTTTACATAACAAAGAACTTCATAAAGCTGCAAGGATAAAGGCGAAGGAAAAGAATTATAAATTTGTATGGGTGAGAGGCGGTCGCATATTCATTAGACAATCTGAGACCACCCCTGTAGTTTTCATTAAAAATATTGAATCGCTGAACAAAATATAACTTTAGCTTTAGTTGTTGCATATAGTGGAGGATTAGTGTGTATAATTTCATATTATCTATTATAATGACTATGAAGTCTATAAATTCTTACTATCAAAACGTAAGAGGCCTTAATACTAAAATTGTAGACTTTTATAATAATGTGTTGCTGAACGATTATGACATTATTTTTGTTACGGAATCCTGGTTGCAGTCTAACATATTTAATTTAGAGTTGTTCGATGAACGCTATGTTGTGTATAGGAGAGATCGTGATATTAATGCATTATCCCATAAAAAAAACTGGAGGGGGAGTAGCAATAGCAGTACGTAAACATATCCAATCATATAAAATAGAAACTAAAAGTAAATTAGAATAATTATGGCTTACTATTCAATTAGAGAGAGGCAAACGTTATCTTAATATTTGTCTTGATGTAGTTTATCTTCTACCACCTATAAATCAGACAGACTTGGAACAGTTTGTAGAAAATTCTAGTAATATTATATCTGAACATTCGGATGCTCTTCTGATTAACGATTCTAATATGCCAAATATAAAATGGTGTAAGAGTGACGATGGCTGTTGTTTGAATCCCGTAAATTACATTTTTCTTCCTATAATTTTGTTTGCGAATTTTTAGTTTTGAATAATTTGAAACAATATAATCATGTACAAAACAAAAACGCTAAAACACTTGATCTCGTGTTTTCTACATTTTCAGATATTTACCTCGAGGATAGTGGCAATCCTTCAGAGTCGATTTATACCACCTCCATTGGAGTTCACTGTTTCACTATAAAATATGTCTTCGTTACAGAATATAAAAAAATGTCTTCGTTACAGAAAATATACCATTATCACTTATTTACTTAATGCATGTGTCTCGTCCTTTAAATTCCCTCAAGCCTGGAAGAGTGCTCATATTATCCCTCTTCCGAAGAGATCTAATCCTGTCAACCTCTCTGATTTCCGTCCCATCTCGATCTTACCTTTCCTTTCTAAAGTCCTTGAAAATCTTATTTGCTAACAGCTGACCCTTTTCCTTAATAAGCACAATTTATTGAATTCCTTACAATCCGGTTTCTGTCCTGGTCATAGTACGGCTACTGCCTTAATCAAAGTTACTGAAGACATACGGTGGGGTATGGATAATAAATAACTCACAGTCATGACCTTGCTGGACTTCAGTAATGCGTTCAATACTATTGACTTCGATATACTGTTGAGTCTGTTCTGTTCCACAGTAACAACATAATTAGTACATAATACGTAAATAGAAAGTAATAACAACATATATCCACCAGTAATTAATGAAACTCACTCATCTTGGTGTGATATTACTGCAGGCGTGCCGCAGGGCGGCGTGTTGTCACCTTTACTCTTTTACCACCGCACTTCTATTCCACGCCTCCGGAATAGTCCCACCATGGAAGACGGAATTAAAGAGCTTCTGAAGGACTTCAAGTACCGGTTTTCCACCCGCTTTCAGAAGCTCCGCTGTAGTTCCATCCTCGCCCGGGGACTTTCAGTTTTTAAGGTGCTGGAGAGTCATTCTAATCTCGCTTAGACTGACGTCCGGGATATCATCGCAATAGTGTCGGATAAGACTTGCTCTTGGATCATTACTCACACTTGCGTGTGCCTCCAACGATAACGTGTACAGCTGCCCATAGAACCTCTCAATCTCACTCAAAATCTCAGGTGTCCCGGAAACGATGCTGCCACATTCGGTCTTCAGCTTCGAAAGTTGGCTCTGTTTGGCAGACAGATCTCTGGCAAAGACTTTGGAGCCCTGGTTCCGCTCGATCGCTTCTTCAATACGAGCTGTATTGGAGTTGCACAAGTCCCGCCTCATGCATTTGGAGATCTGTCTGTTCAGTTGCCTGTATGCTGTCAAATCTGCTGAAGACTGCAGCTTCAACTCCCATCTAACAGCCATGAGATTAAGAGTGAGATCGGAGAGTTTTTGTGTTCTTCTGCGACGGGTCTTACAAAACTTTGCTCCGACCGTATGGACAGTTTCCACAAGCTTGTCATTCATATCGTCCACTTCATTGCAATCTTCTAGGCACTGAAAACGATTTTGTAACTCGAGCTGAAAGGTTTCGGGACTCTGGATTAGAGCACGAGGGGACGGAGCGTTGATTTCATTAGACGACATCTCTCCAACTTAACGTTTAGGTTCAGTGTGCCTCTAACCATTCGGTGATCGCTACCAGTTTTCACCCTCGCGATCACTGAGACATCACTGAACAATTGGCGTCTAGTCGTCACAATGAAGTCAATTTCATTTTTTGTTGAACCGGAAACTATTATGTTGCTATATAATACATTATTGAGGAGTATTCTGGAATACTTTCCTCAAGTCTGGAATCCATTTTATGAAGAACACAAGAACCGTATTGAAAAAAATCAAAAATGATTTTTGTGCTTTTTATGTCAACACACAAATAAATAACATTTATTAAATTCATATGATAACAAACTTAAATATTTTAAAATGACAACACTTAACAATAGAAGGAAAACGTTAGATCTATTTTCTTGCATAAATTATTACCTACATAACCATATCGACTGCCCGCAATTTCTAAGTAAAATAAATATATCTGTGCCAAATACGTTACCGCGCTTTAAGGTTTACAAGCTGTTCAAAGAACGTCTCTGTAAAAGTAATTTAGGTCGCAACTCCCCACTTACCAGAATTATGTCTTTATACAACCATGTACCAAATTCCATAGAAATAGATATAATGTATACACCGTTGTCTAGATTTAAGTATTTGGTCCATAATAATTTCAGAAATGTGTAATAAAATTAGTAGATTTATTATTAATATTATATAGACTGTAAGCATTAAATCCACAAACTGTAGCTATAGCAAATCTGGTTTTCCATGTATATTTATTAGCGTATTATTATATGTTTCCTTTTTCTTTTTTTTAAAAAGTTACAGTTAACAGAGGTAGAGCCGCGCTGCAGCTTCTGCTGTAGCATGGATGGGCCGGCTCAAACCAGGGAGGAACCACGACCTCACAGAATACCAACGTAAAGTAGGAGCTTTGCTTCTGCGTTTCGCTTGGTTAGTGCAGGTGGCCGGAGACCAATCCCCATGGTAGCGGAATTTGAAAGAAAGAACTACCCCAGGAGGGTACCAGCACCCTGGTAATGAAGAAACCTCACTGAGCATCCACGGTCAAGCTACCTCTTCCTGAGCGTGGGTGCTCAGGCTGCCCACGTTTTCTGGGGAGGCAAAATCTCGCCTATACTAACACTGCACGGGGCAAACAGAGCAATAAAACCATGGCGACCCCTGCAACGCTATCCGTGGACTTCTGCAACATCAGGGACTTCACTCGAATCTTAACGCCGTCCATCACCATCTAGAGACGGCGAAGCCGGCCTTGCTCTTTTGACCGAGACGCAGGTGTCCTCTCCGGCTGATACTTCGTACCTCTCCTACCCGGGGTACAAATTACAACACTTCTTTGTGCCCCGGGCTGGAGTTTGCGTATACGTCAGAGAGGATATCTGTTCTCGACGCCTCGGTAGTCTTGAAGGTACGGACCTGTCCATCCTATGGCTGCGCGTAGACAGCGACGACCATCTCTGCGTCTACGGGTTCCTGTATAGGTCCCATAGCGGTAATGCCGACACAGACCGACTCATCGACCACGTCCAAATGGCTACAGATTTCTTGCTACTACAGATCCCATCCGTAAAGATCGTGATACTTGGCGATTTTAACGCCCACTACGCTGAATGGCTCGGTTCACGTTTAACAGATAATGCGGGGAAATCTGTTTATGACTTTGCCTTGGCATATGGTCTGACACAACTGGTTTCTTCGCCTACGCGGATTCCAGATGTGGAGGATCATACACCTTCCCTGTTGGACCTTCTGCTGACCTCTCATCCGGACGGATATCAGGTTTCCGTCGATACCCCTCTTGGCTCTTCGGACCATTGTCTGATCCGGAGTGTGGTGCCACTCACGCTCTCCTCGCGGTTGCGTTCTGCAGGTTGCCACCATGTTTGGCATTACAGGTCGGCGGATTGGGATGGAATGCGGGCTTTCTTTGCATCCTACCCATGGGAGTGGGTTTGCTTATCGCCGGATAATCCCAGCGCTGTTGCTGACTCTGTCACCGATGTGGTGCTAAAGGAATGGAACTATTTATTCCATCATCTGTGGTACCCATCGGTGGCAGATCGCAGCCTTGGTTTGGTCGCTCCTATAAGACTGAATTACGCAGTAAGCAGGAGTGTTATCAGGCCTGGGCTGAGGCTTCGGCGGCTCGGGATGTAAACACCAGCATGCTCAAAAGAAGTATAACTTCGCCTCCAGGTCCTTCAAAAGAGTTATTGTCAAGGCAATTGGCGAGAAACTAGTTAGCCTTCCTTCGGGAACCCGTGCATTCTGGTCTCTCGCCAAGGCTGTCCAAGGGAATTTCTGTAAGCCATCACTACCATCTCGGCACAGGGAGGATGACTCACTGGCCCACGCCGCAAAAGATAAAGCCGACATTTTAGGCTCCCTTTTTGCGTCCAACTCGACACTTGATGACGGGGGGAACACACCTCGGCGTGACCATTCCGCAGTGTGAGTGCTTTATGCCTGATCTGCGATTCACACAGTGCTCAGTACGCAAAGCACTCCTCTCCCTGGACATCCACAAGTCGAGTGGGCCTGATGGAATCCCGCCAATTGTGCTCAGGACGTGCGCTCCTGAGTTGACACCGGTTCTAACGCGTCTTTTTCGATACTCCTACTCCCTAGGCGTTGTCCCGAATTCATGGAAGACAGCTTTCGTGCACCCGATCCCTAAAAAATGTAACCACTCTGATCCGTCCAATCACAGGCCTATCGCCATCACCTCCTTGTTCTCGAAAATAATGGAGTCTATTATTAACTGCCAGCTCATGCGGTACCTTGAGGAGCACCAGCTGATTAGTAACTGCCAGTAAGGTTTCCGTCGGGGTCGCTCAGCTGGTGATCTTCTTGTTTACCTAACACATAGATGGGCGCAGGCGATCGAGTCCAAGGGCGAGGCATTGGCCGTTAATTTGGACATAGCGAAGGCCTTCGATCGGGTCTGGCACAAAGCGCTTCTTTCGAAGCTTCCTTCCTATGGACTTCCCGAGAAATTATGCAATTGGATCACCAGTTTTCTGGCTGATCGGAGCATCAAAGTCGTAGTAGATGGTGCGTGCTCCGATTACAAGCCTATTAACGCTGGTGTTCCACAAGGCTGTGTGCTATCACCAACGCTGTTTCTTCTGCATATCAATGATATGTTGCAAACCGGTAACATTCATTGCTATGCGGTTGACAGCACTGATGATGCTCTATACACCGGCCGTGTCAATATTTCTCGGGAAAACGTCGCCGAGTACCGGAACAAACTTGTGTATGAATTCGAGACTTTTATGAACAACGTCTCGGATTGGGGGCGACTAAGTTTAGTCCAGTTTAATCCCCAGAAGACACAAGTTTGAGCGTTTACCGCTAAAAGGAAACCCTTTGTCGTATCTCCTCAGGTTCAAGGCACTCCCCTTGTTGCCTCAGCCAGTATCGGAATCCTCGGCGTTGACATATCGAGTGATGTGCAGTTCCGTGGTCACTTGGAAGAGAAGGCCAAATTGGCCTTTAAAAAGCTTGGCGTGCTCAGTAGAGCGGGGCAGTATTTCATGCAGGCACACCGCCTGCAACTTTACAAGGTGCAATTTCGGCCTCACATGGAATACTGTTCCCATCTCTGGGCAGGGGCTCCCCAGTGCCAGCTCCTTCCACTTGACCGCATTCAGCGCAGAGCGGATCGAATCGTCGACGACCGAATTCTTTCCGATCGGCTTGACTCACTAGCACTGCGTAGAGATGTTGCATCTCTTTGCGTTTTATATCGCACGTACCACGGGTAGTGCTCTGAGGAATTGTTCGGACTAATTCCAGCCGCTCAATTTTACCATCGCACATCGCGACAAAATTGGCGATACCATCCATACGGCAATCTGGCAAGGCCTGAGTAAGATTAGCCGCAGGACCAACGACTTTACGTACTTTCTGAGGCACAGGGGTGATACACCCCCAACTACCTGACTTTGGCCTGCTACGGAACATTTCTTGACAGAAAAACCCAATTGAATAAAATTTGATTGAAAAAAATTCTAATTGACACAACGTCAACGAGCCCATAATAAAACACAATTCTTAGCGCAGGAATGCGCCGCAACAATTGAAAGTTTTAAATATCTAACGCCGCAATCAATCAAATTTTGTTGGCATTATGCTAACGTCTATCATTTATTCATACTTACACGTACGCATCAGCAAAACGTTTCTTAACATATATGAAGTATGGGAGATTTTTGTGTCATAATGTTAATATATGATAAGGGCGGCGCAAGGGAGAACTTGTTATTAACTGATTATTTTCTTCTCCTTTTTTACTAATTAACTCCATAATATACCCATAATATATAGAAACCTTTATGTTATAGAAAGCCTTATGTTCAGCAGTGGCCTTGAAAAGCAAATTTATTAAACATCATTTAAATTACAGCTTATATACATCCCATTGCTAGGCACAGGCCTTCTCTCAACCCCCCCGAACGGGTTAGTAGCCGTGGCTTGGTCACCCGCGGTGAACGAAGAGGAACCACTTGGCTGGCCCGTGCTTTAGGGCCGGCCCGAGGTGGCCACTCCGAGTGGGCATGGTGAGCCCACTTCGGATGTGTGTCAGTGAGCTGCGGCGAGAGGGGTGCCCTCTCCCCCTACCGCTGCAGACGAGGTGGAGTCGGGGTGGAAGAGGAGTGTTGGTATGGCGATGCACCACTCGCCCTATCCTCCGCGACTTTGACGGGGCCGTACCGTTGATGCGGTGGTGGTGGGACCGCGGGAGAAGAGGAGTGTCGGTATTGCGAGGCGCCGTACTCCCTACCCTCCGCAGCCGAAACTTGGTTGGCGGCGGTGCCAATGACCAGATCCGCCGCTGGGGTCGGGAAAGCGGGTGCTACCGAGCGCTCGATTTTCCCGGTCCCATGGCCTCCGCGTATCGGACTCGGGGGGCCCATTACGCAGGTGGAGTTGGAGGCCGTGGAGGAACGCGTGTCTTGTGTTCCAGATGAGCCTTGCCTGAGAAGGAGAATGGGTAGGAGAAGTGTTCCCCGAGAAGGGGCTGCCATGGGGCGGCCAGTGCTGGTGGGGCCACGGATATGTGCAAAAGCGTTCCCGTGGCCCTGCCAATATGCGGCAAAGGTGGAACACCTTGGGGTTTTAGTCGGTGCGAGTCCGACATAACCCGTCCTTGCCCCCGCGAGGCTGGTATTCGTAGGCATTTTCCCATGTAAAAATAAAGGCCTTCTCTCAATTTTTAGAGGGTTATATAGCAATTAGTTTGCTTCGCTGCTGTAGTACGTGTTGACGGACTTCACTTCCTCAGACATGCAGTTTTCTCACAATGTTTTCTTTAATTAATTTGGATTTTTTTGAGTATTGGTTTAAAAGTGTATTTTACATATTATTATAAGCTAGTGCTGGACTACAATCCCACCTGGTTGTAAATGGTGCTGAAGCCCTAGATGGTAATTATCACTGTCTTAGTATAATAACAGCCTGTTTAATCTAGCCATACACCCGAATTGTTATTCGAGAGGTGAACGCTGTCAAATAATTTTAGTCCTTTGCTGTATGCATTATAAAAGACGATACGTAATCGTCATCTATACAAGTATTTTTAGCATCAATATTACTACTAATTTTGAATTTTAATTTTGAAATTGCCATTCTGCAATTTTGTACTGGTCGTTTCAAATCAAAATAATTTTTGTTTGGCCAAGAATTCCAATTTCAAATTAATTTAATTTAAAAAACATTGAATTCTTTTTCCAAATTTTTTTTATTGATTACCGTTATGTTTTCATCGCATTTGAATCCTTATCGTTATCATGGATACGTTAAAAATTCAAGTAATTATGGATTATGAGTACCGTTGTGGCTGCAACGTGGCACAAGCGGCACGCAACATCAACGACATTTACGGAGCGAATATTACAAACGAACGCACAACCTGTTATTGGTTTGCCCACTTCCGTTATGGACATTTTGACCTGAAAAATAAATCCCATGGAAAACTTTGGTCGACAATGACGAATTAAAGGCGATTGTGAAGCTGATGATACTCAACCTACGGCTGAATTAGCAGCAGCTTTCGACGTTAGCATCAAAACGATCGTAAAAAGACTTGTCAATTAGAGCAGTTATTTACATTAATCCATCAATACTAAAGTCTATGGTCAAGTCTTGTTATACCCGAGAAAATAATCGATTACGTTTCTACTCGATTGTATTAAAATGACGTCAAATGTTGTCTGTGGATAAAAAGTTAGCACTTAGCAGTCGAGCGTCATTCAGAGACGAGCCGCCGGAGTGACAAGAAGGTTTGTGATATATTATGTTATTTTGTTATACTGTGCCATTGATTTAGTTTACTCGAAATAAATATTGTTATTGCATTGATTAATTTCTTTTATTTAGAATTCCGATCCCTATTTGTGGTACCCTTACATCTCAGTTTGTTTTGTGCTAAACCACCCCACGAGCTCGACCGTTGAATAGTGATCATCATCATCATTACAGCCCAGCACAAGTCCACTGCTGAACATAAGCCTCCCCCAAGGAATGCCACAAAGCACGGTCCTGAGCCACCTGCATCCATTGACTTCCTGCATGTCTTACCAGGTCGTCACTCCATCTAGTGGGGGGACGCCCTACACTTCGTCCGCCTGTACGAGGCCGCCACTCGAGAACCTTTTTTCCCCATCATTTATCGGTTCTTCGAGCTATATGGCCGGCCCATTGCCACTTCAGCTTACTAATCTGTTGGGCTATGTCGGTCACTCTGGTTCTACTGCGGATATCCTAATTTCTAAGTTTATAACGCAGAGAAACCCCGAGCATAACCCTCACCATAGCTCGCTGAGCAACCTTGAGCTTCCTCATACGGCCAGCAGTGAAGGACCACGTCTCAGTTCCATAGGTCATCACTGGCAACACGCACTGGTTGTACAGTCTAATTTTCAAGATTTGAAGTATATCTAACGAGAAGATGTGCCGTAATTTCCCGAACGCTGCGCAGCCGAGTTGAATCCGTCGATTGACCTCTCGGTTGAAGTTGGACTTACCTAGCCGGACTATTTGTCTCAGGTAAACATACTCGTCAACAACTTCGAGCTTAGTGCTTCCAAATCTTGAATAGTGATACTAACTTTTATTTCTTTTCTCGCTTTAACGAAAAATCAATACAATTACAAGTATATTAGCAAGTTATGTACCTAATAAATGCGATGAGACGCTAACATGACCCACAATTTGCCTAATTTAACTAAAGGAGATTGAATAATTTTCACTTGGTGTTGTTTATTCTATCTTATTTTGTTTTCTTTTCTGAATAAAAACCTCATAATAAGATTAAAAATATTCATTTCCATTGGTGATATAGAGAAACTAACGATCAATAAACTAACGATAAAATAAATAAATAGGAATGTAGAGGATTTTGTGGTTAAAATTAACATGCTTTCAATTTTTATAAATATGGTTAGAAATATTAGTTTATAAAGGTAATGCAGTAAAATTAACTTAAAAAGGTAATAAAGTGGGCTGAAAATAGTCAGCAGATTTTGTGATGTAAGCAAATATAAAAAAAAAAAAACTTTAGTTAGTGGCCGATGACTCTATTACATTAAAACGTTAAAATGTGATGCATTAAAATTGCGATTAGCAATATTAAAATAAGTTTTAAAATACCTTCAGTATTAAATTAATGCAAATAAAGATGCTTTTTATAATTAAATACATGACAATTTTTATGATATATATAAAACTTTTATAATATATATACATGAAAATTATTTCGAGTTCCAGGAAAATGAGTGACAAAAGAGCCGAGGCGGATTCTCGACGCGCTAATAGTTCATGTCGCACCAATGACCGACAGCGGCTATGCATTGATGCACCCCAAAGCCGAGGTCGAGATCAGCGAATTGGAGCCGCAGTGATGTTGTCGGCTACGATTGCAGTGATCTCGAAGATGCAGTTCAGAGCGTGATCAACGCCGCAGTGTTGCGCACGATCATCATAGATGTTCTCGTCAAAGACGAAGTGCAAGCTGTCTCGAGAGAGGGAAAAGTTAAGGACATTTGAAAAAGAGGTACGTAAAGAGCATGAGAGATGGAATGAAAGAAACAGATCGTCCAGGCGGGTTGAGACGCCTAACCCCAGTCCATCTAGCAACGGTTCAAGAAATACTGATAATCTAGACACACATCGCGACGTTCCGTATTTACATCGGCAAAAAGACATGTAACCAGTGATGACAGTGATAACGTCAACGACACGAAAAAACCTAAGCTTATTTGTATGGATGTGTTTGAGGATTGTGTAAAATTATTTAAATCAAAAACAGGGTATCGTGAATCGTTTTCTAGCATTACCTTAAATAATATAATTTCCGAGTTTGATCACATGTCAAAAGAACAGACAATTAACAATTGGCTTGAAAAAGCAGACAAATGTTCTAAAATTTATGATTGAATTGACAAGCAACCTATTCACTATGCCCTGCCTAAACTCACTGGTCTCGCCAAGACGTGGTACCAGGGCTTACTCTCTATCAAACATACTTGGACAGAATGGAAAACTATGTTAAAAGAATCATATCTTTTAGCCGAAAATTACGCGGAACTATTAACGGATATGCTTAATAGGCGGGTGCGTTCTGGGGAGTCTATTGAAATTTATTATTATGCAAAATTAAATTTATTGAACAGATGTAAGATATTGGGATGGCAAGTAGTGGATTGCTTACTCTATGGAATTGATGATAGGGTAGTTCGAGTAGGTGCTCAAGCAGCAAAGTTTTCTAAGCCCGAGGATGTACTCGAATTCTTTAAGACCATCAAATATCTGAATCGAAGTCAACCAGACTCATATAAAGATTTCAATAGAGACAAATGCACTAGCGTTACAACAGTTAATAACGATTCTACAAGGAATTTGGTTAGTACAACCTTTAGAAAAAACAGCAGTGTTAAAGGTCCAGTTACCTGCTTTAACCGTCAAGGTGTCGGTCACTCAAGTTTCGAGTGTCCTGAGCCGATTGTAAAATGCACTAATTGTTATTTCCTAGGGCATGTTACCTCTCACTGTCCAAAACTGAAGGATCAAAAGAATCCCTTTACTCCGTCGCCACGCCAAGATTAAATGGAGAGGTTGAACGGTATAGCTGAACAATTTTAGCATCTTTTGGGACCATTGCTCACAGTAAGAATAAAAAACAAACATGTGGGACGAACTTTTAAATTATATACAGTTAGGACTAAATACCATTACTTATAACGTTACTAAGAAAACTCATACTGAGTTATCGTTAGGGAGAAGTGAGGTCTGAACCGAGTGAATGGATAAAGAAAAATCAGGTGACAAACAAAATTCATAATGTTATAAAGATATAGATATAGGAGTTGGTTGAGCAAATGGATGAGTTTGTGTATTTGGCATGTGTATTTAGCAGTGATGGTAGATATGATAAGGATATAGGACGACGACGATAAATGTTGTAGATATACGGTCACTAAGGAGTATGTTAGGGCCTGATTAACCTGAAAGACAGGGTGAGAAATTGTGTGATAAGAGAAAAGTGTGGTTTGCAAGATGTTGTGACCAGAATTAAGAAAGGAATGCTTCAGTGGTTAGATCATGTAGAAAGAATGAGAGAGGAAAGAGTGACAAAGCAAATTTATGTTGCAGAAGTGGATGGCAGAGTCGGGAAGGGACACCCTAGATGAAAGTTTATCGATGAAAATGACGATAATTGAAGATGGGCCAGATTAAGAGTACCCTTAATCGACGAACATGTAAGCATGTATGCGTATGTACATTATGGATGTAAAAGAGGCGAGAGAGGTGTGTCTGGAGCGTACCAAATGGAAGCCCGTAGCCTCTGTCTAACCCTCTGGTTGACAGGCGTGTGTGTTTATATACTACGATTATAAAGATGGTGATCTCGTTAGCACCGGGTCAGTAAAAAAAAGTTGTTGGAAGCAATGTGTCAGGACCCTTATAGCATTTAAAAAAGGGTCCTTACAAATGACTGGTTCCTTGTAGAAGACACTACTTTGACGAGAAAAGGAGCAACATATAAAACAATCGTTACCATGACAAAAGATACCATGATAATAGAGATGATAAAATATTCCGATGGTTGACTTTCAACGTCTCTGCTTGCTCTTCCAGTGAAGACAGTGATAGTAAAAATGATAATAATTGTAATAAAGACTAATTGAAACTAAGTACTATGGATATGATTTGATTATTAATATTAAATGTCTAATAAAGTTATATATTCGTATCATAACTGAATTGTATAAAAATTGCTGATTCAAAGTTTGTGAAAGTAGTAGAGATATAATTATGTATAAATTGAACAAAAATTAGGACACTAAATACATTTTAGCTTAGCTACATTTTAGGCATAATTAAAATACGATAATCTTTTGTTTGTAAATTGTAATTAGTTGCCTTTTTGTTGCCTTTGATCATTGATAGTGATTCGAAGTGATGTGTTGAATGATGACCGGCATAAGAACTTGCCAGACATGAAAGAAACATACCATGAAGACAAGTGAGGATGTTTTGAGACGGACAGGACTGGCGTACGAAATCGCCGCTCATGAGTGGCTCTTAACATCGCAGCCGATGATGGTGTGTCGGTGAAGGAAGTAACTCTCACACCATACGGCTATAGATATTGATTGAGTGAGGGGTATTAGAGAGTCGGGCAGGACTGACGTACGAACTCGCCGCCCATGAGTGGCTCTTAACATCGCAGCTGACGATGGTGTGTTGGTAAAGGAAGTAATTCTCACACCACATGGCTATAGATATTGATTGAGTGAGGGGTATTAGAGTCGGGCAGGATCGGCGTATGAACTCTTCGCCTATGATTGACTTGAAGTACCGCAGCCGATGATGGTGTGTCGGTGAAGAAAGTAACTCTCACACCACACGGCTATGGATATTGATTGATTGAGGGGTATTAGAGAGTCGGGCAGGATTGGCGTATGAACTCGTCGCCCATGATTGACTTGAAGTACCGCAGCCGATGACGGAGTGTCGGTGAAGGGAGTAACCCTCACACCGCATGGCTATAGTTAAGATTTATTGAAAATGTTGTGCGTCGGGCATGACTGGCTCAAGAATTAGCCGCCCATGAGTAGCTCAATTATTATAATAAGAAGTTGTGAGAGTGAAGGAAGTAGCTCTTACATTCCACAACTGTAAAATATAGATACAATGCAACCTTAATATAACGTACCTCAATATAAAGACTTCCTCGATTTAACAAATTCTTCGTAATCCCCTTGAATTTTCCATAAAAGTCAATGTAAAATAACCCTTTACATTACGAACATTTTTTGCGAACAACCTCTTTATAACGAATTTTCAACTATCAAGAATAATATAAATACCTCTAATTAACGAATTTTGTCAACCAAAAGCCTTTATATAAAGTTCCCACCAATGTACTCTTAATCTCATAGTATGTGATTCATGTCGCGACAGGTTTCGACGCGCTTTTGTTCGTAAAACAATCAATATTATTTTTTTACCTCTTTATAACGAACTTTAGACCAACCTAACCTCAACATAACAAACCTCAGTTCAACGAATTACTTGATACAACGAATATTTACTTGTTCCCTTCCGATTTGTTATATCGAGGTTGCACTGTATAACACAATATTTTATGGTTACCACTAGTAATTTAAATTGTGTGACAATTATGTAAGTTCAAAGAAATATGAATTATTCTACAATATAATAAAAATTAAAACAGTGTCATGATATTAACTTATATGTGCTAAGCAGAAACGAAGGGACTCGTTTTTGAAGGATGGCTGACTATAACAAGACTTGTCCATTAGAGTAGTTGTTTACATCAATTCATCAATACTAAAGTCTATGGTCAAGTCTTGTTATACCCGAGGAAATAATCGATTACGTTTGAACTCGATTGTGTTAAAATGACGTCAAATATTGTCTGTGGATAAAAAGTTAGCACTTAGCAATCGAGCGTCATTCAGAGACGAGCCGCCGGAGTGGCAAGAAGGTTTGTGATATATTATCTTATTTTGTTATAGTGTGGCATTGATTTAGTTTACTCGAAAAAAATATTGTTAGTGCGTTGATTAATTCCTTTTATTTAGAATTCTACGATCCACTTTTGAGGTACCCTTACACAATATTGGTCCATTTGTATCAAAGTGGCAAGGTAAAAAGCTTGACAAATAGTTGTCCCACGAACTCAATGATCACCAGTGCGAAGTACGCGTCGAGACGTGCCTTGCACTACTCAACAGGCACACAAACGAAGTAATTCAAGGGAAAGGAAAGAAAGATGGATTTTTTTGGACACTAGCAAGCGCTCAGCAAGTTGGTTAGATCCTGGTTCAGCACATAAACAATGCCCTAAACGAAAACTTATCCTTAGAAAAGTGATTGTTACTGTTTGGTGGTCTGGCGCCGATGTAATTTATCACAGCTTCTTACCAAACGGGATGAGCATTACTGCAGATGTGTACTGTGAAGAACTGAACACAATGATGGAGAAGCTCGCACGTCTTCAACTAGCTTTGGTTTTAAATTTTTACATGATCATTAAAACAATCGCGTCGCATTATGCGAGTCCCGAAATAAACTGAATGGAATGACCACTCGTTAAAGCCTACAAGGCGGGTATATACGATAAATTGGAAGAATTATTCATTTTTCCACTCGATGAAACACCAAAGAGCCCACTGTTGCACGCAGGCGTTAGTATATTATAACATGCCACTGATCACCCGTGTGAAAGAATTCCGTCAGTTTTTCGTTTTTGTGATAATATTATTTCTTACTTTTTCAAAAATATTGCTATCTATATTTTTTAATAATTATATAAGAGTTAAAAAATATAAAGAACACGCATTAATCTGAACTATGATGATCCTGATAAATATTTTATTTTATCGTGGTGATCTTGATTAGGATTCTAGGATAATTATTGTATTGTCCTTGACACTAGTGCAAATTTTCAAGTCAATTGACCATCAACAAGTTGGTAAAAATTATTTTAAAACATTCCGTTACATAAATAGATAGATAGATAGATATATGCGAAGCTTATAAAAGCGTGTTAAAATAGAACTTTACGAATAATCACATTTTGTCAAATAATAAAAAAATAAATGTTTTGAGAAATTGAGACAAGTAATAATAAAATTTTAACAAGTGACATAATCGCATTTCGCTATACATAAGAAAATAAAGTAGTTATGTAGCTAATAAAGTTGTTATTGTTTGTATAAAGTACAGCATAGTAAAGTAACATCCTATAAACGTCCTATGGTAATCAGAAAAATAGGATTCTTAGCACTTGGTATAGTCAAGTGCAAGTCTATTCTCTGAGTATTTTGACTCCAAAACGAGACAGATGATAGTACTAAGGATACCTATGATGATGGGTCACAAAAAATTCGATCCCGAGGAAAAAATCATCTTTCACAACGTTTTATTAACTTTTTCACGCTCCATCATGTTATTACAGTTATTTGAAACGATCTTTCACAAAAAAAATCATGAAAATACTGAAAAATAAAACCAGCAGTGGAATTACTGAATTACAATCAGCTGACTAGGGTCAATGTACGCGCGAACGCCGAATTCGCGCGGCCCGCAACTAGCGATGGTACCACAATACCTAATAATTTACAACACTTGTCTAAATACCTAACTTATCTACTTAACCTACTAATTTGCCACTGTGCTTGTCTCCACGTAGCCACTTTAATTCAATTCACAGGTTAAATAAACCAAATAACTGGTTCGATTCCCGCTAATGAAAAAATACTTAAATAAAATGTTTACAAGGTTAGAGTCATGCTTTGTTATCCATTGTGTAGGTATTTTTATTATTCTGATTACGTGGTAAAGCCATGCTGCAGCTATATTAGTAGTATAGTTGTAGCACGAATGGGTCGGCTCGACCGGGAAGGACCACGCTCTCACAGAATACCACCGTAAAATAGCAGCTTAACACTGCTGTGTTTCGTATGGTGAGTGTAGAGAACCGAGACCCTTTTACTGGAAGAGGCATTCCATCTTAGTCCTCACGGGTGACAACGCATCTGCATTTTGAGTCTTTATTGAGGATAGATGTAGATGTCTATGGGTCACAGCAACCACTTACCATCAGGTGGACTGTGTGCTCGTTTGTCACCCTATACTATAAAAAAATTATAGTCCAGAATAAGTTAGTACTAAGTTATTTAAAAAAAATTAGGTATGAAACAGCTTACCGATCCTCCGTGACCTTATGAGATTCTTCAAGGCACATTAACATGTTGCCGTATTCACGAGCACTATAAACGTACCTACGCGTTAGACATTATTAAAACCAAACAAAAAACACAAAACGTAACAACAAGAACAACATCATTAATTAATAAATAACAAGTAATAACGATAATAATTTAATAAACAAAACAATTCAACTATCGCTCGTGATAGTCAACATGGCACTGTCTCAAAAACTAAAATTATTGTAATGTCCTTGAAGCATGTGTAAATTCCACAGCGCGAGGCGACACGAAGCAGCGTGTGTGTGAAAGGAAGGGTAAAGTGAGTAAGTAGTATAACCTAATGCATTGTTTCGTACCGATCTAGGAAAGTTCGGCGCCCGCGAGGATATTGACCCTATTGTCAGCTGATTTTCTTTTTAAAGTTTCACTGCTGTTTTATTTTCAGTATTTTCATGATTTTTTTGTGAAATATCGTTTCAAATAACTGTAATAACATGATGGAGCGTGAATAAAGTTAATAAAACGTTGTGAAAAGATGATTTTTTCCTCGGGATCGAATTTCTTTGTGACCCATCATCATAGGTATCCTTAGTACTATCATCTGTCTTCGTTTTCGGAGCGTTTCAAAAATACCCTGTATATACCAAGTTATCACCAAGTCGGTCATCAGGTATCGTCTATAATATGTATGTACATAATATATATTGTATTATGGATTCCCTTACGCCGTCACCACACTATTATCATATTATGTGGAATTATAACTGCGTGCGCAGTTAATAGGCCCCATAATTAATATAATATTCACATATCGGAATGTGTTGCCTTGGTTGAAATTGCCTACCTCTTTTATCTCTGCACTACTCTAAGATAGACTGGTAGATAATGCCTCGGGCATTAAGTGCTATATAAGTTTCTGTGTATATGAATTTGAATAAATAAAATAAATATGAGGTGACCAATTATGCAATAACTATATCAATTATCATTTTAAGTGAGATTTGTTTTTTAATTATGAGTCTTCTTTTCATGGGTTAACGTAGAAAAAAAGTAAAGTAACTATAAATATTATAAGTTGTAAAAAACAAAGACTCAAATTGCCTTTAATTTTATAAATAATCTGTTACCTTTCGTTCTTATAGATTCTGAGAAATTATTTAACAAATTTTATTAAATGCGACAGAATTTTATATTAAAAAAAAACTTATATTACATTAGTATGTCTGTGATCTCCTCGTCAATTTCCAGTAAGTTTTAAAGAGGTCCTAAAAGCCTCTCAGAAGTGAGAGGAGGTCTGTGCCCAGGAGTGGGATGTAATAAGTCGGAGAAAAAGATTCTTCATATTTTATATACAAATTTAAGACATTTTTTTTCAAAGTTTGATTACATTTAATTATATTATATATGTGCCATTTTGTTTCATAACTTGTTGCCATCTTGTAGGTAGTGACATATTCCCGTTGGTGTAGGTTAGGTCAGGACTATATGGTGGATGCATTAAGACTTCCCAACCAAGCTCTCTCAATTTTTGCTGAGTGGCCAAAGATGTGTGTGGTCTGACGTCATCATGATGACAGACCACTCCTTTTCTGTTGATCGATTCAGGCCGTTTTTACTCAATTTCTTGCTTGAGTCTCATTAGTTGTTGGCAGTAGAGATCCAAATCGTTGGTTTTGCCCGGCGGTAAAAACTCATAATAAATGATGCCATTCCAATCCCACCATACGCATAGCATCACCTTATTGCGTATTAATCCGGGTTTCACTATAGTCTGTGGAGCTTGACTACCCTTTGACCATGATCTTTTTCGTACGTTTTTGTCGTAGGTGATCCATTATTCATCAAAAGTGATCAGTGTTTCCAAAATAGTTCGGTTTCATTACGTTTCAATAGAGAATCGCAAATGAGTACACGATTCATTAAGTTTTTTTCCGTGAGATCGTGTGGTACCCAGATATCGAGCTTTTTTGTATAGCCATACTTTTTCAAATGGGTCAAAACGGGTTTGTAGTCAATCCTCAATTACTCGGCTATGTCGTTACTACTAATATGCCGATCTTGCTCCACTTTTTCAAAAATGGCATCGACTTTATCCGTATGAGGGCGACCAGAGCGAGCTGCATCTTAGACATCAAACTCCCGGACTAAAAACGGAACCAACTTTGTGCTACTCTTACTGACACTGGATTAGGTGCATAAACTTTCGCCGCGGCTTGAGTAGCATTTCTCCCTTTTTTTGTAATAAAACTTCTGAATTTATCGTTTGATTCACTCATTTTGTCGGATAGAAAAACAATTGAAAAATGGCGGGAAGGTGTTTTTTACTTTTTTTTTTTAATATCCTATATGTGTTGATATTAAAACCAGCCAGATACAAAACAGTACAACCAAAGAGATTTTTCTTCAATTTTATACAAACAAAATACGAAGAAACTTTTTCCCCGACTTATTACATAGGCTGTAACTTTAACTTTTACAGTGGTACGGAGACTATGGTTGATTTCGGCAATGTTGCTTTATAGGCATAGATAAAAGTCGTGTTTTAGCTATTAGTTATCGAGTATTATAAAAATGTCAAAAAAATCAATAATTATTTGCGATGCTGTTTAGATACTGCGAGTTTCGTTACTACACTACTACAACACTGATGTCGTTTGATTTGACGTTAGCTGTCAACTCTGAAATATACTCTTATCACTAATAGCCTATCAGGTAGATTTATTATGTAAACTAACTAAAATGTCTCGAAACTAGTACGAAAGTAGGGCAAAAAAGTAGTATTTTTTGATAAAAACACGAATAAAGTGTATTAAAGATTGTGTATGTGCTTTTTTGGTCTTAGAACAAGTAACGTTCTTGTTGATATTTGCATATCATAAATGCAGTTTAGGAGGAAACAAATGTAAAAAGTACTACCTAATTCCAGACAAGAACATGGTTGAGATAAATCAACGGTGCCTACGCATATAATTATTTATTTGCATTCATTAGTGTGTACTAATGCACATTTCAGTGCCAGGGGCATCCAGGTCTTTTTTTTGTTTTACATGGGGAAATGAGGCCTAGGTGTTTTTTTAGTTTTTACAAATATTTAGTGCCAGATAGCTCAAAGCCGAGATTATATGTGAATAGCGGGTAACTCCGTTTATCTACCCTAAAAATCTACCCTGAGATGAATACTACTTTATTGCACTAATAATAAAGAATATATTTAACTTATTTTACCTTAGGGTGGCTGTTTTAAGGTGGATAAACAGAATAATCCTGGATACTAATTTCTGTTGAGGTATGTGTGTCTATCTGGGCTGCTGAAGTACAAGGGTACAATGATAGATAAGATAAGATGGTTTATTTGTTAGAATATGGTACATTACAGTTGTTACAAAAGAATTCGCATCCTAAATATTCTGCCGTTTCCGGCGTACAAATATTTTCATATAACAGGTCTTCAGCGTGTCAGAGCATGCCTTGAGCATTGACAGACATTTAAAGCCTCGATAATGTCATAAAAAAGGCTAACAGTCCTATGAATTATAGAAAGTAAAACATTAGGTCAATCATGTTTTGGATACTTAACCATTTCATTGTATATATGAGTCATATATGAATATTTCAATTGTTTAACTATTGTGTCTATTTCTCGGACAGGGAAGTTGTTAAGGTAATATAAATATAACAGCTTATTTTTTTATTTATTTATCCTACTTCAAAATCCTGAAATGCCATCCAGAATTGAGGCCGGTGCGGTTATGGAATTTTGATACCGAGCCCATTCCAAATACCAGACAACGGTCATTATGTGGGCACAGCAACCAACTGTCCGTTGTCCAGAAGTGCAACTGCAATAATAACCTGCAATAATCTCATCCCAATTTGTCCCTTGTCTCACCAACAGTATATATGTATACTAAGCTCTGCCCGAGTGATGGCGAGATTTTATACGGCCTCTTATTAACACAGAGTCTTGTTGGGATGATATGAATTGGGTCACAACATTCAGATCATTAGATATTTCCATCTGAAACGAACCATGCTGTCTTATGTGTTCCCAATAATAGCTTCTTGCCTGCTTAATTTAGCATGTCCCCAATCCAAAAATTTTGAGATCAGACATAGTCATTACAGGAAAAATATCTAATTCTGGAAATTGGGCGTCAATTCTAGTGAACCGGGCTCGGTATATGTTAATTCTATTGGCTACAATTAATTCTGCCAATTCATTTGGCATATGTAGCCTTTGTAGTGCACGATTTAATATCACATGATCATCCGGCCTATCAACAATTACTGGATGGAAAGCATTAATCATAGCTGCACAAATACGCAAATCGTCCATTAGATGGGTGGCAGCTACGTTGAAGTGGTCCTGTCGGAATAATTTAAAATCTTTTTTTTAATCTTCCATTCACCATCCATCTACACAAGGTCACACATCTATATTTATTGGCATTAACCGTTGACAATTGAGTCTCTCCTTTTTCACAATTCAATGGCTTATGTATTACATAGCCTAATTCTTCGAGAAAAGGAATAGCATCTCGAAAGCCTCTGTCCAAAATGAAAATTTCATTTTTCGTAAAAAACAGGCGCAAATCGGCATTTTCATTTTGGAATAAGGCTTTCATAATACTGGCATCAGAATCAATTGCCGGGTAAGGGCCAAAAATGTCCAGAATATAGCCATCAGTAGCCACTATTAAAAATGTTTTTTTTTCTGAAAAAAAAATAGAGGATTTTTGTAGGTATATGTATGTTCTGTCGCATATGATAATTGGCTTCCTCTCTTCTCTGTTACCGAATAAGCCCTCAGGTATTAATAAATTTCTGCTTATCAGATCATCTCTAGTGATGTGACTAAGCCCCAAGTGGTGGGACACAAACAAACTTGTTAAAGCTTCTCGAGCTGTTTGGAGTAACCTGACGAGTTCGGTTTTACTAATACCCAACAGAGAGGAAATTCTTTCATGGGAGTCCCCTGTTCTTTTAATTAAATATAGGCCCCCAACGCCGTTTTTTGCAATTTACAACTCAATGCAGAACTAATTTGATTTAAAATATTCAAATAATTTTCTTTAGTGAGGCCAGTCCAGTACTTAAAAATATTCTTTAATTCTTAATCGAATTCATTAAACCTTTCAAAGTCCAAATTATTATTGGTTAAATCTTGACATAGGCTGATTTTATTTCTGCTTGTGTGAAATTACTCAAGAATTCATTTTCTTCTAAAAACTCTCAATTATAGGTAGTTTGGTGTTCAGCACAAATTCTGCAATTTTCTGTGACATATATTTTTGTTGAATCCAAAATCCTCTTCCTTAAAAAAATCTGGCACAGTCACCCTTTCTGGGTTCGTACTAAATGGAACGAAACAATGTCTGTTAGAATTTGGTGTATGCTTATAATCATCTGCCAGGCTTATCGAAGGATTCGGTGTTCCAGCAGGCTGCACTACACTGCCTACAGCAATGTTTTGCACATGTTCTTGTGGCCGTGCCCAGCAATCAACACACAAGAGGGCATTTTGCCATATTCTGGTAAATGAAACAAAAAAATATTTGAGTAAAACTTACCTACTTTTTATGAACAACATGTTCAATAACTAAAACTATACAAATGAAACATTTACCATAAGCGGTGATAGAATTAGTGAGTTAATATAGTATGACATATCTTAGTAGGTATATGAATATATCAGTATAGTCATATGCGTAATAAATACGTATAGTTATCGTCTTAGTGGTTAAGACTTCAGCCGCCTTTTCGATCAAATAAGAAGTGCGTATCGGACCGGGTTCCTATCCCTGGCATGCACTTTTAACTTTTCCTTGCATTCTCTGTGTGTGTTTTAAGCAATTACATATCTTTTGCTTTAAGAAAAACACCATGAGGAAACCTGCACACCTGAGAATTCTCAATACAGTTCTCAAAGGTGTGTGTAGCCTGTCAATGTGCACATGCCCAGCGCGGTGGACTATGGACTATACCATTTCCTTTCTGAGAAGAGACGTATGCCCAGTTGTGGGCCGGCAATGGGTTGATAATATACAATGAAAATGTGAACCAATGATCATACATACAAACAAACTGCTTAACTTATTCATAACTGTCTTATTCAAGTAAAGTAATTATTAGAATGCTTATATAAAATGTAGAAAACACTACATTTAATTACCTCATTGGGATAAATCCTTTCTGCCACTATATCCCTTTCAGGGCCATCATGTAAAATACGAACTTGTCTTTGAAATAAAGGCATTTTACACCACACACAGTCAACTCCATAATGTTGATATGAAGGTCCTGGATTTAGCTGCCCTTCCTCAATATTAGCAGCTCTTTGCACATTTCTACACGCTGCAACCGAGCACGCGTAACAGACACAGATGTGCAGATGCCAGGAGGAATCTGTAGGGGATTAAAAAGAATATTGTATAAAAATGCACTATATAATATAGTTGCAAATTGCCATCAAATTACCATTCGGTGGACTGTGTGCTCGTTTGTCACCTATATGGCGTATGTCACAAATAAATATTTGATACATAATTGTTTATTTTATTTACTGCTGAAATCATGAATATTAAGATTAGTAAGCCTATATATAAACATAAATACTAACTTGTCTTGGAGAAATTCTCTCAGTGATATAATATCTCTCAGGCGCCTCTAAAACAGAGTGACAACGTCCGCTACCCAGTCTTCGTTGAGACCAAACACACGATATACTGATAGTATTGGCATTAGGGTGCTGGAGCTCATTTTCAAGATTTGTGCCGACAGATAATTCTTGCAATACGTTTGCAAAACATTGTGAACATATTGGTCCATTTTCATCCATCTAAAACAAAACAATCTTATTTTAATAAACTATCATTTTCCACGGACCAGATATTGCCAAGTAATCTGATTTAAGTATGTGTGTTCTTACCAATTGACCTACATTTTCAAGAATGGTAAAGATTTCTGGACCCATATCTCCAGCAATGTAATATTGCTCATTTTCTACTATTGCAGAAGCGCATTTTAAACAGTGCAACATGTTTTAACAGGTGAACTGAAAGATAATTACATCATATTAAGATTTTGCAGCCATTATGAACTTATGTAGAAATTAATAATTATTAACAGATTACAGATAGAAGCATGTTATTCAAATGCGTTTAATAACTTAAGGAAATATCTTTCTTTAGTACATACCTGCTTACAGATTCAAAATGTGATTCTACAGAATACAGATGTCCGATATCAACGAAATGAAAATCTCACGTAAATCATGAAGTCCATAAAACAAAAGCAGAGTCAAACAAGTAGTAACAGATCCAAAGTCCAAACAAAAAACCAAATCGCCAAAGAAATCAACAATTATATAAACGCATTCACGAGTTCACAACTACACGACCAAGCTCGGAAAGAGAGTAATTGTGTTCTGTGGTTCTGTGCTCGGAATGAATAAAAATATCACTTGACAGAAATGCCATTTGACAAATAACCGCGTCTTTTTATGACTGGAAGGGCGCCATCTTCTAAAACCGCCAAAAACTTGAGATTGCATTTTTATTTTTAGCAAGTTATTTAGTTTGATTTATTCTCTTATTTTATTTTTAACAAAATTCCTGAATTTTTCTCTTTTTTACGGTATAGTGTACATAGACTGTTCCAGAAATGGACCGTCTCCTTTAAAAGATGGGCAAAAAATAATTTTATAAAAATTAAACATACGGACAAGGATTGTGTGAATACAAAAACACGAATCATTATAACTGCCTCGATAAAAACCATAAAAATTGTACTAAATCCCATGGTGTGAAACTTGTGTAATAAAAGGACACATTTTTAATTTGGTTTTTAATCTAACGAAAAAATAAACAAAATTGAACAGTTCAAGTACTCGTGACCGCACATGTCGAGACATATTCGAGGTCGTATGCACGTTTTTTTTAATTCTTTCTGCTTAAGTACTTATTCGCAAGACAGTTGCGGGAAGGTAGGTATTTTTTCCGTGCCTACACACCGAACTAAGAGATGGCTTTAATTGTAAGTAAAGAATAATGAAGGATATTTAAAAATTTATGTAGTCAATTCCATTGTAAAGGACAATTCAGCATTTTTTTTCTTTTTGAAATATAATAAGTCAGTGCATGACTACTATCACATCTGATGGTAAGTGGTGTTACAGCCAAAGATCTTAAAGAGCACTGAATCATCTTAACAAACTCCCAAAAGCCTATTAACACTTGCCTTAAAGCCTATTGTAATCAGATATTGGAAAATTATCCAATCATTTGTTGTGTCCACGCATTACGAACGACGAAGGAAACCGTCTCTCTCTTTTAATTTTTTGATGTCTTTTAATTTAAGTTATTTAGCAGAAAGTGATTTTTTATTACAAATAAAAACTGACAAAACAAAGTAAAATACTGTTTTCGTTCCTTTTTATGACGAGTGTATTTTTATTGTTAACTGTGGGTCATTGTAGATGTCTATAGGCCACAGCAATTACTATCAGGTGGACTGTGTGCTCGTGTGTGCTTATTCTATAAAACAGAAAAAAAGTGTACGACGCTCTGTGAGTTTACGTCTCGTTTCTGTGATGTTAATGCTGTTAGCCAGTTGGCTTTTACATCTTCTGTGTATGTACCACTCTATTTATGACGCACTGCTGTTCCAGTTTAAAGGAGTACAAAGAGGCATTCCATTTTAGTCCTCAGATGGAGATGAAAGTTGGATGCAAATGTCCATGGGTCGCAGAAGTCACTTACCATTAGGTGGACCAGTAGGCTGTAAGTTCGTTTGTCATTTCAATTTTGTTTTCGAGAGTCGTTACAAATTGTCTCGCACGCAGACTCGACGACTTTCAGCCTCCTGAACAAGCCGGTTTCCGAAAAGGCTTTAGCACCATAGACCATATACATACCCTTCGGAAAATTGTTCACAAGACCGAAGAGTACAATGTGGCATTATGTCTTGCGTATGTGGACTATGAGAAAGCCTTTTGATTCCGTCGAAATTTGGGCGATGCTGCAGTCCCTTCAGCGGTGCCAAGTTGACTGTCGGTATATCGATGTGCTGAAGTGTTTGTACAGTAGAGCTACGATGGCTATCCGAGTAAAGAACCAAAGTACGAAACCTATCCAACTGCAGAGAGGTGTAAGACAGGGTGACGTTATATCCCCGAAACTCTTCACCGCTGCATTGGAAAACGTTTTCAAGCTACTGAACTGGAAAGAATACGGTATTAACAGGCAAGTACATCACTCACCTTTGATTTGCCGACGATATAGTCCTTATAGCAGAATAGCTGGATGTAAGCTCTAAGCCCGCCTAAGCACTATGCTCAATGACCTCAATAGTGCCTTCCAACGAATAGGTCTTAAGATCAACATGGACAAAACAAAGGTCACGTGTAACGTCCATGTTACACCTATGCCTGTAGTAGTTGGGAGTACTAAGCTGGAAGTTGTTGACGAGTATGGTTACGTGGGACAAATAGTCCGACTAGGTAATTGCAACTTCGACCGAGAGGTCAATCGACGGATTCAACTCGGCTGGGCAGCGTTCGGGAAATTACGACACATCTTCTCGTCAGGTATACCTCAAAACTTGAAGACGAGAGTGTACAACCAATGCCTGTTGCCAGTGATAAAACTTATGGATCTGAGACGTGGTCCTTCACTACTGACCGTATGAGGAAGCCCAAGATCGCTCAGCGCCCTATGGAGAGGGCTATGCTCGGGGTTACTAGGATATCCGCAGTAGAACCAGAGTCACCGACATAGCCCAATGGATTAGGAAGCTGAAGTGGCAATGGGCCGGCCATATAGCTCGAAGAACCCACAACCGATGGCGAAAAAAGGTTCTCGAGTGGCAGCCTCGTATCGGTAGGCGAAGTGTAGGGCGACCCCCACTAGATGGAGTGACGACTATTATTTGATGTTTTGCAGGTTAGCTGCGGCAGCCCCTTACCAAGTTAAATGAAAGTTTGTTTTTCATTTTAATTTTATTAAAAAAAATGTTCTCATGTCTGTAAAATGGTCTAAAGGAGGACGACGAATCAAAAATATCAAAGTATCTTATTAACTCCATGAGAGTTTGGGGTTCTTATTACGTACTTAGTTTAGCCGAAGACGGGCGTGATTAACATGACAGCAGTGTAAGCGCTGCGCTTTTGTTGTCATTGATGCTGAGGTAATCACCGTGGGCTTAGTAGGTAGGTGTCCGACATTTAATCTGCCGGAGAGGCTAGCCATCCATATTTATTTTATAAAGTAAAGATAAAAAATGAGTAAACAAAAAAATTTAATCACACGGCAACGAATCAAAACCAAAAAAATTTAAAAGAAAGGGTAATGTAGTAAATATAGGTCATTTGTCGTATAATCATTTAAAAAATTAAAAAAGTTCTTGTGGCTGCGTCCATCTCAATTAAGGGTTTTGTTTACAAAGGTAATATTTAAAATTTGAATGCGGTGGAATATTTATATTGTTATCTTGTCGATGCTGATGAACATAGATTGTAATGTTTAAACATTCATTTGTCCAATCTTGTATTAATTACGTAAAAAAGAAATGTTCTTAAATTAAGTAGTCCACTTTTGAATTAAAATTTTTGAACTTTATTAAACAGATAACACAGGAATAGTCTTATAAATATTTATTCGAATTCCAGGTTTTGTCCATAAAAAGGTTTTGAAATGACCTACAAAATTTATTTATTTATTTGCATCTATCATTGCAGCCCGTCGCAAGTCCACTGGTGAACATAGTCCTCCCCCAAGGAATGCCACAAAACACGGTCTAGAGCCACCTGCATCCATCGACTTTCTGCATTTTACGACAACATTTCTTGAAGGCAATTATTATTTGACATATTTATAGTTATTTTTAAATAAATTTAACAGAAAATACACGAGCTTTAGTTTTATAATAACACTGGACTGTTAATTTGTTGCTATAAGCACATGCTTTTCAAGTCTCAAAAACGTTCTCGATTAGATTCTCAGTTAAATATACAAAGAAACGTCTTTTGAGACACCTTTAAAAATATCATCAAATTGAACGAATACAAAAGCTTTAGAATGAATTGATTTCTTTATTTACATGGGCTTCTATTTAGATAATGTCCTTTTAGATATTTTAGATGAGGCACTTTTTTCGTACCTTCGAAAAGGTTTTCATTTGCAATTAAGTTGATTGATTCTTTTCAATTTTTTCTATCAGTTAATATTTCCAAACATTCTAAGGACTCTTACGCAAATGGCGTTAATATAAACAATTTTTAAAATGTCATTAATAGAATCAGGCGTTACTTTCCGGAAATCCTAATATAATGGATCAGAAACATTACAAAGTTATAATGCAGCTAGTTTTAGGTCATTTTCTATGGAGTTGTAATGAATTTTTTACAACTACAAGTGAATTTTATAAGTTGGTCGACTGTTACTCGTTAACTTCTTAATTCTACTTTGCTGTGATAGTTTTTTTTAACTAAATTATATATACTATTATTTTGTATACTTTTCACATTTCCAAAAGCAGCGGTTTAATTGGAAGAGGGGAGGGGGCACATGACTCTAATGAAAAATACTACTTTAAAGCTAAGTATTTCGCAAACGGACCCCTGAATCGAAAAGATGTTGTTCCACAATTAAAATACCTATCCAACGATACCCTACACGATAAAATAGATGGGAAAAAAAATCATCCTCCGTTTGCTTGAAGGAAGTACCCAAAATAAAAATGTTATTTTTAATTTTATTTCACAGTTTTCTAGACATGAGTAATATCTATAACTTTGCCAAATTACAGATTTGTAGCACCTACGGTCTCTGAGCCTATGGACTGACGGATGGACGGACATGGTGAAACTATATAGGTTTCTTGTTGTGTATCTACGGAACTCTAAAAGCCATGTCGAATAATTGAGTTTTCAAAAAATCTGAGCACATAAATTCTCGGTTCTCAGTACTCATGTGTGTAATAAATTACTTTAAATTCACCACAGGAAGGAAACAGTATTTTACAATGAATGCTATATTTTTTATCAAATACTAGCTATCCGCCCCGGCTTTGCACGGGTGATATTCTCATCTCGACAGCAGTGCCACCTACCGATTCTAATTGAGTTTTAAAACATTCCAGCGACCCACTCAAATACACACAAATAAATTTATCAAAATCGGTAGAGCCATTTTCATTTTTTTGCGAGATTAACGGACTGCAACTGATTTTTATTAATAGAGATGAAAGAAAGAAATAAATTAGTAACATATTTAGTTATATGCAATAATTTTAAAAAAATTAGGCGAACTTGCACTTAGCTAGTTTTGGCGGCGTAAGAGTATTCATCAACCCATACTTTCATGAAGGTGAGGTAAGAGGCGACTCCTTTTTCAAAAGTTCATTTATACTTACTAGTACGTATATAATCTCTAACTTTAAGTTTAGTTTTTTTTGTACTAGCTTTTTATCAAAACATGTTTTACATTTTTGCAATATCTGATCTTTATTACTTGCATTTACTTGATTTCGTTTCAAACCTATTGTTCTATGCACACTATCACTACTATTAATTTCGAAAGAATGGCGCGTCTATACCAAAGATAGTTTCCGTTTAAACTAAAATGTCTATACATAATACTTTTAAAGGCCCTAATAAATCTTTCCACTATAGAGGCTTTTTTAGTAGAATATGTTGACTAATGTTTTATTTTATAAAGATTAAACAAATTCTTAAGTTTCTTGTTGTAAAACTAAGTTCCTAAATCAGTTTGCAAATTTTTAGGAATACGATTTATCTGAATAAATCTCGGAAAGCTTCAAACATTTGTTCCATATTCTTTTGTTTTAAAGGATATACCCAAGCATACTTTTGATACCTTTTATCAAAACTGCCAATATATATTTGTAATATCTATGTCTTTATTTTTTTGTTCTCTCTGGAACAAACACTAACCTCAAGCTCTACACTAAAGAACACAACAAAAAAGAAGAAAAAATGCATAATATTTAGCGAATTTACAGAATCATTAATACAAAGACGTACCAAACTCATATGCACAAAAAACAAAAGTAAAGAAATGAAAAAGGAATTAGCGCAATTATTTAAACAAACCAACAAAGAGATAAAGAAAGACTATAAAAAACATAGACAAGATATATATATAATTAAGTAACATAATTAGGTTTAGGAGCACTAAAAGAGCATTTCAAGAATTAAGCCTAAACAAAAAATGTATACAAAATTTTGAAACTAAATCGAAAAAAACAAAATCTAGAAAAGACTTAATAGACCAGGCAACATATTTTATATGGAACTATACAAGAAAAGAGACCATGAGAATAACATAGACGAATTAATAAATTACACTCCTAATGCAGAAAGTATTTCCCCAATAAATGAAAAAGAAGTATATAAACATATCACACTGTTAAAAACTGCGAAAAGCCCAGGACCTGATGGTATAAGTAATGAAATGCTCAAGTACGCTACACCTATACTTCTTAGCCAATTCACCCAACTATTTAATCAGATACTGGAGACAGAAACTGTACCGAAACCTTGGTGCTCATCTGATATTAATCTAATTTACAAAAAAGGCAACCCTCTTGATGTAAGCAATTATAGATCCATAAGTCTACTGGCATGTTTATGTAAGTTTTTGCGTCAATAATCCTAAAAGAATAACAGCAGAGATTAAAGAAGCAAGCAATAGAACAGGCAGGATTTCGATGAGGCTATAGTACGACTGACCATTCACTGGGACAAGTAATAGAGAAGTACAAAGAGTTCAGGAGACCTCTATACATAGCCTTCATAGACTATAGTAAAGCTTTCAACAGTATTAGTCACAACTCTATCTGGAATTGGTTAGCGCTCGCTGTAAGTTTCACAGTATGCGAGCAACCTGGTTCGATCCCGCCGGCACCAATGAAAATGTTAATTGCAATTTTAAGTGCTGATTTACCACGTGCTCGGCGGTGAACGAAAACATCGTGAGGAAACCTGCATGTCTGAGAAATCAAAAAAATATCTCGAAATCAGAGGAGAAGAAATAAAATTAAAAGAGCAGTAAGAAAAGGTGACCTCTGTCACCGACACTATTTATCGTTGTCTTAGAAACTGTATTTAAAAAGTAGACTAGAAAACCAGAGGGTTGAAATTAGCTGGCAGTTGCTTGAGCCATTTGAGATTCACAGATGATATAGTTGCATTTGCTGAAATATCTAAAGACCTAGAATCAATGATAAACCCACTTGATCGAAAAAGTACTAGAGTAGGACTAAAGATGAATAACTCCAAAACAAAGAAAATGACTAATAGCTAAAGAATCCCTATTAGTATAAAAGGAAGATACATAGAATATGTGGAAAAATACATATACCTAGAAACAGGTATCATTTAGATCATCTAGTAATGAAAAAGAAATAGAAAGGAGAGGTATAATAACTTGGACTAAATATTGGTCACTAAAGGAAATATTAAAAGGAGATTATACATTAAATATGAAAAAAATTGTAATTGAAACCTGTCTTGCTTACTGTATGGTTGTCAAATGTACACACAGAAAAGGAAACAGAGAGAAGTATATTAAAAATGAGGAAAATACACAAAATAAGATCAGAAATAATAAGAGAAAGAACAAAAATAAAATTTAACGCAAGCCTTAAAACTAAAATGGCAATGGACCGGCCATATCTCCAGCTTCACAGATGATAGATGGGCCATAAAAACAACACTTTGGAGAGGACCGTTAGGCAAAACAAATGTTGGCAGACCAGCTAGACGGTGTGCTGATGATATCATTGGAAAAGCAGGGCAAGACTGGGTGGCCCTAGGTAAAGACAGAGAATTTTGGAAGGAGAACGAGGAGGCCTTTACCCAAGAGAGATCCGCATTCCAGGAAAATAGCTAACCACACTAACACTAGACTAATAAATTAAATGTACTAACACAACTAACAAACATTTAGAATGTAAAAATATTTTGATGTGGAAATAAAAGGCTTATTATTATTATTATGTCTATCTTTCACCACTATTTCTTTAATCAATGTTTTCTTATTTTCTGTTTCACTGACTCTATACTTTATTTAAAACTGTTTATTTCTGTACCAATTTGTGTCAGAGTTTGATATATTGATTTTAGTTTATTTTCTAAGTTTAAAGTTTTAGTTTTTTTGCGTTTAAGGATCCATCAGTCATGCTAGCAATCGAAGATTCTAAGTTTTTATCCATTTGATGTTCAAACTTATCAATGTTCATGGTTGACTTGCCAACTATTAACTAATTTTAATTAATGATTTAACCCTTTGTTGATTCTTTAATGATGCCTGCTTCTTGAAATTGAAATTATTTCATTACCACGGTTTGTATTTCCTGCACTCTTTGAGGCAATTAAAATTTTAACCTATCAATAAGTTCATTAGGGTCGTCACAATATACTAAATCAGTGTTTGCGTTATATTTTTTTAAAGTTGGTAAATTATCGCCTTGCTTTATTTTTCTTCTTTGAGTTTCAATAAATAAAGTTTTAATAATTATTAAATATTTCAATCCTAAATTGCCTTGTATCTGTCCTGATGCAATAAATCCTCTTCTGTGTGCATTAGTACTAATTAAAATATTTTTATACATTAGCTTATCTTGATTAGTGACCAAATCTATACTAATTAGGTTTATTTTCAAACAATAGTTCTGATAATCCTGGAGTATTGATATAGCTTTTATCTCTAATATCAACCATTGCACTGCCTTCAGTTTTCTTTATTGCACTTGGAACGTTTCCCATCAGTAGCCTGCCTTCCTCGTTTCTTATACCATATTAAGTAACATTTATTTTACTATCTCTTTCTTCATCGAAAATGCTTTCATTTAATTCATCTTTAGTATCTGAACTTATATCACTTGTACATGAAATAAAGTTATCATAATTATTCTCATCAGAAGCTTCCATTTGATTATTTTCTTCCTCTTTATTTGTATTTATTGAAACTATCGCTTCTAATGGATTTCATCTTGAATCTTGGAATGGTCTTCATCTTTTATTATACGTCAAGATTCTGCTAAGCCAGGTCGACGTGTTATTCAAATCAATATGTTTGAAGTTAATGAACAAGAAGAAATTAATGTTGATAATGTCAGTGCTAATATAAGTGCCCAGTATGTGGAAGAGGACGCATATGATGAAGTGATGAATGCAACTAATAGAGTTATTAAAAAAATAAGCGAAAAACTGGATAGAACCTAATTGTTATATTTGTTACGTAAATAAGTTATTATTCAATTTCAGTTAATATTATTTTTAGTGGTAATAAAGAGTAAATTAACCAATAATTTCCTAGTTTTATTAAGAACCTAGGTATTAAATAAATGCAATAAAACAAAAATATTTTTAAATTTTTATTTATTAATTCAATTATTAAGTTTCTCAAAACATTATACATTTATTTATTTTAACTAAAATTAACTGCGCATCATTAGTATCACTAAAATAATAGTATTACAAATAATATATACAATTCTTAATAGTACATAATTTAAAATTCCTCCATTTAAAGCAAAACAATTTCAAATATCGTTTTAGTTTTAATATTCAAACACAGTAATGTAGTGACCCCACGGAAAGCTTTCAATTTTATTATGCGCTATTTGTCTTTTATCATCGTTACTACGGAGTACTAATTTGTTGACTTACTGAGTGAAAACTTTATGATTTTTTGATTTAATAAAGGCTTTTTTGTATTTTACTATATGTGTTGGTAAGGGTATAAATGATTCAGCTCTTAATGGATTTTATTTAACGACGTTCATTTCTAAATGACTTATGGAATCTATATTCCAACTTGACTCACATAGCTCAAACTCTAAATACTTTTAATTAATGTTTCATTAAACGAGTCATAAGTTAGTGATAAGTCTGTACTTTGTAATATAACGTTATATTTAGTGTTAAAAGACTTAAGGGAATTTCCCTCATTCTTAGCAAATTAATAAGAAACAAATAATTCAAAATTAATTTTAATGGACATATGTTTTGCAAATTGTCTTTTATAAGTCTAAAAACTGTTTCGGAAATTTGAGACAAAAATAATTCTGGTGAAATACTAACATCTTGAGGACTTATTTTATAGCTTACTATTTTACTACGGAAAGCATTAGCTATCATCTGCACGTTATCGTATTCAGTACATATAAAACAGTTCGATTTGTGAATAAAACTCTTTAAATGGGAAGAATATCTCGAAATGTTGATATTACACGTTTGACAGTAATACATAATTTAATTTAGCAAATACTAAAGTATATTAGGGTTATAATATTTGTGACTACGTTTAATGTATTACGTTTAATGTATAAACACTTGTGATTTAGTTTTGGGTTTTCAGTTTTGGGGTTTTAGCTTTTTAGTTTTTCTGAAATAAAGATCCACAGTTAATTTATGGTACAGGTATATAACAATGCAATACATTACAATGCAATAACAATACAATCGAATACAAATTGGCTAATCAAGAAAATAAGTAGTTATACGTATGAATAAAGGCGTATGCAACATTTTTTATTTTTATTAAAACATACCAAACTATTTATAAAATGTTAATGTTAAATGGCTACAAAACGGCTTGAATACGCTCGTATTCTTTTTTGGCAGCCACAACTAATTGCGTGACGGCTTCCCAGATCCTCGAGCTCTCAGAAGTAGCAGGACGTAACGTAACCAATGCCCGTTTCCATCGCTACTTTTCCAGGGACTCGATTTTCTTGGTGTTATACACCCGTAGCTCGACGTAGAAGGCACCGCGTCTTGTAGGGTCCGACTGTAGGGTATAACCGGATCCCATGCGCCGCGACAAGTAGCTGCGGAACGGAGCTGCACGTACGGGTGCACGATGTAAGTCTTCGTCGTCCTGTAAAAATATTAGTGATAGGAAAAGTTAGATACATCATTATATATTTTCTAAAGGATTCATATGGATTATATTTTTCTGCTTTTACCAATAAACATTGAAGTTATTATTTTGAAAAATATATAACATATAAATAAACTGCTATGCAGTTAGACGAATTAAAATTTAAAAAACAAACATAAGTAGGCATAAATAAGCTATGTAATAAATAAAAAAAGTTTAAAACAAGTACCTCTGAGTTAATTAGATCCCAGGATTTTCGTTTCTTGGACTTAGGGAGTGGTGTATCATCGGGGTCCGATTCGCAATCGCTTCCAAAGAGGCTTTGGACGGTTTTTTAGCCGCTGCTGCCTTCTTCTTGGATTTTGGCTGGCGGGGCTCCGAGTCCTTTTTCACCTGACTTAACTCGCTCTTCTCGGGTGTTTACGATGTTCCAGCACCGACCTCTTCGTCCGAATAGAAAGGATTGGTCGACCTGTAAATATACAGGTTTTTTAACACGATATATACCTACCTAATGAGTAGTAAATTAAATAGAATAAATAATATAATAACAAACTAAGAAAAAGCTAGAAGCGTAACGCAGTAAAACTGAGATACGTGACATTTTTATCAAAAAAAATAAGTTAATATAATAATAGTTAACCACGTTTTTATCATCCAGGCCGAGAATAGAACCTAAAAAAAGTCGTCGATTGAAAAATGTCATAACAAGATAAAATAATAGTAACACAACTTGGAGAAATACATACATACTTGATAATCCGGCTTCCACTGTCACTAAAAATTCTTGTCACTATGAGGTTGAAAGGAATACAAGAAAACGTGGAGTACTGACTGTACTAATTTATATACCCAAATTATAAAGATTTGATCACATACGTGCGCATGGAATTTAAATTAAATTTCAGTAATTGTTATTCTAAGCTGCATAGAATTTTTGATTACAGTACATAGAGCCTATTATTCACATTTGTAATTTAATTTTTCAACTTTAGTATATGTGCTGCCTAATGTTCCCAGTAAGGGTGTAACACACACCTGGCGTCGCTTAGTCGTCGTGCCATTTGAGACCAAATTCTAGAAAGATGAGATATGCTATAGAAATAAGCTATGATATTGCTTATTTTGGTTTCTATTGATATTGCATGCAAATTCTTAAGGTAAACAAAATAACATTGAACTCCAAGCAATATAATATTATTGTCAGAGGTCAACACAATATGGATTCAGGTTTAAATCTTATGCTGTTCAGCATAAAATTAATTAAGATCTACATCGCGTTATCTGAGTTTTTCATTCTTTTAGTATATAAGGATTGTAAGCTAAACTACTGTTAGACTGATCTGGCGTGAAATGCTCTCATACTTGTTCCATTGTCAACAATGCACGTATGTTCTCTAGTTGCAATTAGGGCTTGGACAACTTGGGCAACTTAAGATATAATCGCATGGGTTAACTACCAACCTACCAACCATATAACCAACCAAGTACCAAATAATAAAATATTTATTTATTTATTTAATCTTGCTTGTGGACACCTTAATAACAAGGGTAACAAAGGGCGGACTTAATGCCTAACGGCATTCTCTGCCAGTCAACCCGTGGAGTGATGAGATTTTGTGGCAGGTGCAAATACATACACATAGTGTATGTAAATATATGAACAAAATATGTATCATACATAGATATAATAATATATACGTTACATATAATAATAAAATACATATATTGAAATTGCAAATAATAAAACATCTAAATGTATCAAAATATATCATCATCATTCTTAACATCCAACATCGCTTCGTTTCAAAAGAAAACCATGTACCAACTTTTTAAAACAGCCCTTACTTGGCGCTTTTCTTATGTTTTCGGGCAAGGAGTTCCAGAGTAGTGTTGCCTGAATAGTAAAGGAATTTTTGGTGAATCCAGTGAAATGAGATGGAATACTGATCTTATGATTAGATGATATATTGGAATTTGTCGTTGAGATATGTTGGAGAAGTTGGATTATTCAAAATTGAGAAAAGAACAAGCAGAATTCTAAAGTTTCGTCTTTGTCGTATAGTGAGCCATTTCAGGCGTTCACGATAATGAGAGATGTGATCATATTTTCTGAGACCAAATATATATCTAATACAGTTATTGAGAAGATGCTCTAGCTTATTAAGAAGATTTTGGTTCAAATCTGGGTAGCACACATCTGCGTTATCAATAATGGGCATTGTAAGTGTTTGCGCAAGTGTTAGCTTAGTCTTGATTGGAAGAAAGTTCTTCAGACGATAGAGGGATCATAAGGTGGCAAAGACTTTTGCTAATTTAGGTGACATGCGTCTTGGACAACATTCTCGAGCTACCTACGATTATAGCTTGACACTTCGTTGGATTAACTGATATTCCAAAACGCCTAGACGATTCTTTTACTGCTTCCAAGTTTAGATTTAACATTCTAATAGCGTCATGGAGCTCTTCAATAGATGAGTGCAAGTAAATTTGGAGGTCGTCAGCATACAGATGGTACGAACAGTTCAGAATAGATGTGATCAAGTTTATAAAAACTGAGAAAATTAATGGAGAAAATATGCTGCCTTGCGGGACGCCAGCATCAAGACTAGCCCACTTGGAACTCTTCTGTCCCAAATGGACAGACTGTTGACGCCCGCGAAGATATGAAGAGAACCAATCCAAGACTGAGGGTGCAAGTCTTAAATAGGACAGGATAGATAAAAGGATATCATGGTCCACTGAGTTAAAAGCATTACAAAAGTCAACAAGAAGCTAAATAGGCTATTGTTTGAGATCGTATAGTTGTATCCATAACAGGAGCTGAAGCAAAGTGGATATTAATGTCATCACAAGACAAGTAAGAGGTGCACTCCAGAGTAGGCTCCATCTCACCCACGCCAATTGACCTAAGAAACTTCCAGACTTTGGATATAACGGCGTTTGGCGTTACGCACCATCTGATTGCATCTGTTCCTAGCTTTCTTAAAATATATCCAATTCTCTTCCGTACGCTCTCTTTTGAAACGCTGATAAGCTCTGTTCCGCCTTCTCATCGCCATCCAAACTCCCTCAGTCATCCAAAGAGAAGGTTGATGTTTAAGTCTAACTTTACGTACAAGAGCATGGGTGTTATATAGACTAATTATTTTATTATTAAAGATGGATGACATATCATCGACAGTCGTCGATAATGTAACGAGTTTGGGGTTCGAGACAATTAAAAACTGCCGATTGAATTACCAAAATTGACACTTTAATTACAGAACACTAATTACAACTTAAAACCACACTAATAACAAAACACAATTGTACTACTGATCACTTTAGTTCGCAGTTGTATCACTTCGAAGTATTCGCTTGTATCACCAATTCAACACTGACTCGGTCGCGGTCTATACCAGCCTTATATAGGGCCTCAGATAGTTTCTAGAACCTTCTACTGTAGAAACATCTAGAATGATCGAGTACATATCAGTCCCGAAATTTCTAGAAAGATCTTGACTCTCCTAGTTCTGCTACTCGATATCAGAGGGCACTAGTGGCTAGTATTGCCATGTACAAGACATTAATAGTGGAGCGCAACAATAATTTTAATTGATCAAAATTTAAATTAGAAGCATCACTTTTTAGTTTATACAAATTTATTTTAGAAAAGTTGCGCAAGTGAATAAATGTAGGCAACGATTTGGGAGATTTTAGCTTGTATGCAACATAAATGTGGTCGTGACGCGAGAATCCTGGAGCGGAACACTGGCCATGTGATATCACATGATCAGGAGAAGCTGTAATAATAAGGTCAATCAAAGAGTCATTGGAATCGAAATTATGATGTGTTGACCCTGAAGGAAGAATGTGGAGATAGACTGACTCAATGATTGTACGAAGTTTTTGGGAACGGTTAGAATTTATCAAGAGGTTGGTGTTAAAATCACCCATGATTATGCAGTGTGCACACTCAGAGACAATTTTTTCGAGAGCCGTTTCTAAAGTGACGAAATGAGGGAAGGAGGACTATACACTACTCCAAGAATCACCTTTACGCCTCTGATACTGACTTTTAAGAACAAGAACTCCGGAGAACCTGAATAAAGGGAAGGTGAAGCTAAAATAATTTCATACGAAAATGACGAGTGTAGGTAAATGGCAACACCGCCTCCCCTTTTACCAACACGGTCATTTCTTATTAGTACAAAACCCGGAAGTGGATACAAAGCCGAGTGAAGACTTGGCTTCAGCCAACTTTCGGAGATTAGAATAGCTTGTATCGAGTTCGAATCAAAAGACGCTTCAAGCTCAGAAAAGTGACTCGGAATACTTTGAGCGTTAATATGACAGATATTAAAAGATTTATTGTTAGATTGAAAAGTTTCTTTTAACTGTGTATATAAGGTATTAGAAATGTTTATAGAATCGTTACACGATAAGAATGACGAATCAGAACTGTTAAATGAATGAAATGAATCGGTATCAGACATTATTATATGCAATAGATATCCAAATTAACACGCTGGTAATACTTTGATGGGAAACATAAGAAAATTATAAAAAGTTAACTAAGAAACAATAATAACTATTCACTGAATAAGTAAAACATAAAATGTTGCATGCAAATGACGACGATAACAACTTATACAATTTGTTCATATTTAACTTATACATTAATAGGCATTATGTTTTTAGACATCTGTGCCTTTTGTGGCTTACAATCAAAGAGTTTATTAACTCTACGGGGATACAGGGATATAATGTCTATGGCATATACTAATAGTAATGATGAATGATGACAATGACAGATTAACTTCTAATTGCTACATATTTATTTATCTCTGACCTACCTTGCTACATATTTATTTACCTATGTTAACTTCTTCTTACTTTAAAGTACACAAATTATAAGCATAGTTGCAAGATTACTATTATTAACTTTGTGTATTATCTCATCTGAAATAGTATTAGAAAATGATAGCGATTATTCTAATAGCAGGATTTTAAATCGAATCATTACTTATGATGAAAAGTAGATACTGTACGATAATCGGAAGCGCTCGTCGCAATGGCTGATCCCTGGAGACCCAGCCAAATCCTGCCCTAAACGAAAATTGAGTCAGAAAAAGTTACTTGTGAGTGTTTGGTGGACTAGCGCCGGTGTCGTTCACTACAGCTTTCTAAAATCTGGCCAAACGATTACGGCAGATACTTATTGTCAGCAACTGCAAACCATGAAGGAAGAACTAGCTGCTAAACAACCGAGATTGGTCAATCGCTCTAGGCCACTGCTGCTTCACGACAACGCAAGACCATACACTGCACAATAAGCAACTACTAAGATGAGCTACAATTGGAATGTCTGCGACATTCACCGTACTCCCCGGACCTTGCTCCAACAGATTACAATTTTTTCCGGAATTTGGACAAGTTCTTACAAGGAAAAAAATTCAACTCCGATGCAGCAGTCCAAACCACCTTCAAAGAGCTTATTGTTTCTCGCCCCCATGGTTTTTTTAGTAAAGGGATCAATGAACTACCTATGATATGGTAAAAGTGCATAGATAACAACGGTGCATACTTTGATTAATTAAATATATTTTACAAAAAGGAAATTGACTTTATATTCCTCCCGTACAAAACGCCAATTTCATATGTAAGGACCTAATACTTAGGTACTTATCTATTTTGTATTGATCTTCAAGTTCCAATCCCTACCAATAGATAGCGTTGGTATCGTTTTAGAACGCGGTAACGTAGTGTTTTTTCGAGTTAATATAAAGTGAATGGTGAATGAGCGCTTCAACCCGTACCACATACGGTACCTATTCACTGTTAACGGATATTTGACTAGACTTCGACTTTGTTTGCTTACTTACGGTTTAAGATTTGCTTCGTGTTTCGGAGTACTTTGATTAATTAAATATATTTTACAAAAAAAAAATGACTTTATATTCCTCCTGTACAAAACGCCAGTTTCATATGTAAGGACCTAATATATAGAGATTTCAAATTTCTGCACTCACACTTTCTACATATAAACTTGTAACTATGCCAAATCTTTCATTTATTGTTAAAATAAAGAATTGAGATACAATCAAAATTTTGATTGCAGTCTGTTTAAGAAAATAATTTTGATTTTCAATTTAAATTTATTCAGAATAAAGATAAGGAAAACTTAAGTAATGAAATGCGACCCAACTGGGACATTTTCTGCCTAAATAAAACAAACTGCCTTGTAGCTAAATACGTTAAGTTAATAAATTTAACGTTTAAGTAGTTTACAGAATAAAAAATAATAATAGATAAACTTAAAAGGATAAAATCGTTCCTTATTGAATAGAAATATTTTTGGAGTTGATTCCGTTCTCAAATTTTTTATTTTTAATAATTGTACTAGTTGGAAAATAAAAAAAGCACAAGCCCTTAATTTTTTTTTAATACGTTTCAAAAACGTTCTAATTCAAAAAGGTAAAATAACGACCTATAACACGTGCCGAGTGCAGGGTACTGGCTTTTATTACTGAGAGTGGCTTAGAGTAGGGAAGAGGAGGCAGAGTTTGCCTATCTCGAAATTATACCATTTGTTTAATTTCTTAAATATTTACGATGTCTTTCTTCACCGACGAGCACATGATAAGTCAGCTTAACTTGTCCACTAAGCTACCACGGCTAAAGATTGGTTCATAAAAAATTCCTTCGTATGCTTTTACAGTTTGCGCCCTATATGTTAATTGTTTAACCCAGAAATAGACTGGTAGAAAATAAATGAATGCAAAAAGAAACATCTTTATTTGAAGCTACATAATACTTACATGTATTTATTTGCATCATTACTGATGTAGCAACAATAGGCATCCGACTTAGCACCATCATTTCCTGATAAATATCACTCTGTCGTCTGTTACAACACCTATAGAATGAAATGGGGTAGTGGACATAATTTATCCAAGAGAGGAGTATCCCATCCTCAGCGGAAGAGAAAAAAAAATAACATAATAAATATAATTACCATAATTTAATTTTGTTGCTCTTGCATTCATTTTTACGAATAGTTCATCTTTAATTATCGCCATTTTTACATTGTGTTCCCAAGAATCAAATGTATGCAAAATTTTGGTTATTAATTAATTTGAAGTCAATCACAGCGCTCTGCAAGGCGGAAGAAAAGCAATGAGGCAGTTTTTCCAAAACCTAAAGACTGATGAGTAAAGCTTAATTTTAAGTAGATCACGTCATTAAAAATATATAAAATTAATTTTATTGAAAAAGATACTGTAATATGGTTGTAAATGTGTAGTGTCGATGTAAGAATATCCACGAAACCTACGTTAGAGCTGACAGAGGAAAATTGAAACAGCAGATACATCTTGCTGATAACAAACCAAAATAAAAAACAAACTGCGGTTGCCAACCCGCCTGCCGAGTGTGGCAAATATGACAAATATCTTCGAATGAAGTAATCTATGGGAGAGGCCTATGTTCAGACTTTTATAGACTGGAATAAATGGATAGATGGATGTGGATGGACGGTTACCAATGGGTGCTTTTTGGGTAATAAATAGTTGGCGTATTTTAACAAACAAACCATTAAAGTGTGACGTTTATAATGTCTACTTGTGTCATCACAAGTCAGTTAAATGAATAATGAATGATAAAAAATAAAAATAAAACTATTATTAAAAATAAAAATACTAAAATATAAGGATATTTGTGTACACAGAATACAGAAGAAGGTGTATATTCCCTGCGCAACGAAAGCGTGATTTTTTTAGATCAAGTCATCCATAATATGGGGATCGTGGCACCCTTATGTGCTATTTTAAATAGCGCTTGGAAAATCTTTTATATGGGTGTTAATTTATTTTTATACACTTTCATATCTTCCACCTTTTATCATCGTCTCGAAAAGTTCCACTGCTGGACACTGGATACGCCTCTCCGACTTTAGAGATGATTTGCATTAATCACCACGCTTCGCAGGCGGATTCATAGATTGTTTAGAGACGTTATAATAAAAGATAATTTAACAACTTTACATTTTATTCAGAGCTTCACAGTACACCAGGAAACCGGGTATGATCTCCGCCGGCACCAATAAAGTTGTTGCTTGCAATTTTAAGTGCTGATTTACCACGTAATCGGCGGTAAATGAAATCATCGTGAGGAAATCTTCATAGCTGAGAAATAAGAAAAAAAAAATTCGAAGACATGTGAAGTTCGCCAACACGAATTGGGGCAGGGCGGTGGATATTTCCTTGTCCTAAAACCATCATAGAAATGAGAGGAGGCCCATGCTCAGCTGTGGGACGTATGTAATCTGTAACTTTAACTAAATAAAAAGATATTGTGCTATTCTTTTATAATTTTGATTTACTTTTGAATATTCAAATTTGCACTGTAATCAAGATAGGCCAGTAATTAATTTTACTTATTTTTATTGAGTATACTTCAATTTACGTAATTAATGACACGGTAACTTGATAGATTCATCATTCAGTAGGGCAAGATACAGAGAGCGTGTGAACTCAATGAGCTCTTATGTCTATGTGATATCATTCATCGACGGCAAAATCAATTTCTTTTCATAATTAATGATGGCATGTATTTCGAAAGTGTTTTCGTGTTTTATTTCAGCCTTTATAATCATATCTATCAGATAAATCATAAGATTATTTCAACAAGATTATTAAAAAAATAACTTTAAAAAAAGTAAAAGTCAACTTCATAGAACCAAAACAATTAAAATAATTTCACATTCTAAAGTGGTTAATGTTATGATGTTGATGATATAATAATTTTTTTCCCTTTTGAGTTGACCTAAAAATATCACAATATCATTGTTATTTAAATAGTTAAATTAAAAACATTTTCTTCTATTTTGATACCTTTAGGTATAGAATTTTGTGTCCAAAATAATATGAGACTACCTCTGAATTATAACCTATTTATTAAAAAGGAAAATTTTAAATCGGTTCAAAATTAACTAAGATATACATAAAAATTTACGTTCTTCTTTTTTTTGAAGTTACCTAATTACAACAAAATTACTTCATATTTATGCGTAGTTCGGACATAAATTAAAGTTAGTCAAGCCGTAAGCTTTATTGCTGTTAAAGGGTCGTATTGAATGAAACATTTACGGCTCAATTCTCCAACACATTAGTATAATTAATTCAAAAAGCCGAAAACATAATTATGACGATAATGTAACTATCGGTGAAAATGCAATAAAGAAATAATTTTAGAGCTACTATTTTTAGGCACACTGATTGTGTACGAAATTTTTGTTTATAATAATAAGTATACCGTGTGGTAGAGCTACACTGTAACATAAATCAATTTCAAGCAAAGAAGGCTGCAGATGCATTGTTACTGTTGAGGACTAAGATGGTATGCCTTACATCCTATAATTAGTATGATTACAGGATGTAAGGCATACCATAGTATATCAGCCAAGTACCGAAAAGAAAAGGGTGACGCTCCGGCAGTTTGATATTTACACGAACCATTTCAAGCTAACTTCGTACCCCAGAACTCAGAAACTCGTTAACCTACACACTTGTTATTTTATATACCTCATAAGGACCCTTACAGTGCTTAGAATCTTATTTCAATAAACAATATTCTTATTTAAACAAAGGAAAAATCAGCTAACTACTAAGATATTGACAAAGTTATTGATGCGGTTAGTTTCAAGTATTTAGTACTTGTACTTGAAACTAATCGAAACAATACATTTTTAGACATTTCATTGTTAACCTTTAACTGGTGATGTTGGGCCTCATAGGCCCGATAGCACTAACGAAACGTTATTTCACCCCTTTCCCTGCGCGTTCCGGGTTTGTGCGTCTCAGTAGCTTCGAGTTTAATTACGCCCACGCCGCGGACAGGGATAATAGTGTCGGCGGGAGCAAATTCATTGATTAATGTGGATTTAATGTTTTACTGAAAAATAACCCCTCTCCTACTAAACTCCATGACAGTTCCAGAACAATAAATAATTTGAATAACTTAAATGTTAGCAAAAATAATATTATTGTGTACAGTGATGATATAGGTAAAATATTAGGCTTAGTATTAAATAACTGTCTGAAGAAACAACAAATTACTAATTATTGTGTGCCTGGAGCATCATTTAGCCAAATTACAAATAAAATTCTAATAAGTAGCCATATTCCTAATAGTGGATTGATACTTCTTATTGGGAGAAGAGGCAATGTGAATAAAAAACAATAGTTGGAATATATTAAAATTCTAAATAATTTAAATGTTCACAAGATTGTTTTGTTTACATTGCCTTACTTATGGGGTCTGCCACAAGAAAATAAATTAAGACATGACTTAAATATCCAAATGAATAATTTAATATGCAATGATAATTAATGTTAAACTGACATATAATTGTAATAATTATAAATTTCATTTAATTGAGTTAAATAATTTAATTAAGAAGTTTTTGGCAAGAGATAGGTATAATAATTTAAGACTCGTAGCAAATACGCTATCTAATTATTTATATTTTAATTCAGCCAATGATTTGGCTACCTTGACACCTGCTTCTATTGAGCAACAAAATAATTTTACATTTGGTTTGGAACCTGTTCCAAGTAATTTAAATTAGATAATAAGACAATAGAGGTAATCTCTAGCAAAAATAATTTAAAAAGCTTAGAATACAACTTACCAATACATAATTGTGTAATTTCACAAAATAGCAATAATAAAAACTGTATCAACCTGGTGCATCAAAATATACAAGGTATGTTAGGCAAAGAATTAGAAATTGAATTATTTTTAAATAGTAACAATATACATATTTTATGTATTACTGAACATTGGTTGAAAGATTACAATTCCATATTTAATTTCAGTAATCACCAGGTGGGACAGTTCGTTCAATAGAGATATTAAATTACGTGGTGGCTCCTTAATATTAGCTAATAAATCCTAATCAGAATCAAAATCTTATCAAAATCTTAAAGAATGAAAAGATATTGTGAGCCTCTCTGTTGAGCGTAGTGTAGAAATGGCATGTGTTGAGCTCGAGCACCTTATTGTTGCCAGTGTTTACAGACCCCCATGTTCAAGTTATAATACCTTTGAAAAAATTATGGAAGAAGTTTTAGTTAAGCTTAATAAACAGAATAAATCTCTTGCAGTATGTGGTTTTAATATCAATGTCCTGGAAACTTCTTAAATCAGTATAAAATTTTGCTCTTTGTTAAAATCCTATAATATTGATAATTTATTATTTGAAGCTACACGTTTTGCTGGGTGTAGTGCAAATTGTATTGAAAATATTTTTACAGGTTTTGTTCCAATCAACAAATCAATAATTAAAAATTTAGTTCAGATCACTGTGGGCAACTGGTTTCATTACCTTATATGCACAAAAAACAGGTAATTGAGAAAGTTCTGTTTGTTCCTATTAATGCAAAACGCCTGGAGAGATTTAGAAGTAATATGGTAAAAAACCTTCCATTGCTTTCTTATAAGAACAATGCATGCAATGAATTATTTATCCTTATAAGCAATGAATTTAATAAAACATTTACTTCCAAAAAATTCTCCAGAAACAGTTGCAAGGCATTTAATGAGTGGGCGATAGTAGGAATTCATAAAAGTAGGCGAAGGTTATATGAACTTTACCATGAAATATCATATCATCTTTCCGACGCTTTTAAAGAATATGTCAAAAATTATTCTAAAATGTTTAAAAGAGTTTGCTCCACAGACAAATCTTATATATTAGCAACAAAATTAAGACGGCTAAAAATAAAATTAAAATGACGTGGAGTATAATTAACAGCGAAACCGGTAAGAGAAACCTCGTAACTCAAACTATCAATTAAAAATTAACAATAAATTGACTAAATCAAATTAAGAAGTCGCAGCTGTGTTTGAGAAATATTTCACTGATATTCCTATCTTGACAAAAGAGTCATTGAATACTTCTCCAAATGTCGCCGAGTCATTACCCAAACAGAATGTTAATGCCTGTTTAAAAGAATTTAGATTTGAAAAAGTATTACCGCAACATATTGTAAAATACTTAAAAAATAATTGATGTATTATGTAAATAATTGATTGTAATTCATATTTAAGTAACAGAACTCAAAAGTCGTGATCAATGCTAAAGATTCCTCCGGATCGGTAGTATCAATGGGCGTTCCTCAGGGCTCGATTCTTGTCCCATTCCTGTTCTTAATTTAAATTAATGACTTACCTTATCTTGTAGGGACAATCAAGATATAGTATTATTTGCTGATGATACTTCTTTAATTTTCAAACTCAAACGGCAGTCAATTAATTATGACGATGTAAATAATGCTCTATCGAAATTAGTACATTGGTTTAACGCCAACAATTTGCTCTTAAACGGCAATAAGACAAAATGTATTAAATTTACAATACCTAATGTAAAACATTCGAATACCAATGTGCTCTTAAATGGGGAGGAGTTGAGTCTTGTGGATACCACTGTTTTTCTTGGTATTACTATTGACGCTAAACTTCAATGGGGCCCCCATATATCTAAATTAGCAAGTAGACTTAGTTCTGCAGCATATGCTGTAAGAAAGATTAGAAGTCTCACAGATGTTGAGACAGCTAGATTAGTGTATTTTAGTTACTTTCATAGCGTAATGTCTTATGGAATTTTGCTATGGGGTAATGCGACTGATATTGAAGCCATATTTATTTTACAAAAGAGAGCCGTACGAGCGATTTATAACCTAAATTGTAAAGAGTCCCTTAGAGAAAAATTTAAAGAAATAAACATATTAACTTTGGCATCGCCATGTATTTATGAATATATTTATGAAAATGTAATTTATGTACATAAAAACATAAATAGCTTTAATAAGAATAAGGATGTTCATACTATAAACACTAGGAACAAACATAAGCTTGTAATGCCAGTTACTAGACTCCACAGAATCAGTAATTCATTTATGGGGCAATGTATACGCTTTTACAACAAAATCCCAAATGTTCAAAGTTTGTCAATAAACAAGTTTAAAAGTTTTATTAAAGAAAAACTGTACAAAAAGGGTTATTATAATATTTAGGAATACATGAATGAAAATAACCCCTGGGAATTAGGTGCTGGTAAAATTCATTTGAAAATTTATATAAACAAAATTATTGTTAAGTGAAATATGTTTAAAAAAAAAGTCCCGCTGGGTTTCTTGCTGGTTCTTCTCAGGATAGAGGTATTTTCCGAACCAGTCGCAATAAAAAATGACTTTCAATAAGTATTATGTTATAATCAATATTGAATTAAAAATCATTCCATTCTATTCTATTCCATTCATTCTACTGAGGCCTCTCAGGGCCTACGTCACCACTTACGTTACTTTTTTGACATTTTTGATTACTAAATTGTTATTTGTGGATTATTATAGCATGTACCTGCAAAAATACATGATGACAGAACCATAAAAAAAGACGTGAAGTACTGGAACAGAGAAAATCAGTACCAAGTACTAGTAGACAAATTATACCGGGTTCCAGTTAAATAGTCGATAGACATATTCCAGAATGGTTGGGATGTGAAGACTATTGTGGTACTGAAGCTGATGATTTAGGAGAAAACTATGATCCAAAGCAAATTGACCACAACTAAGATACTGAGGAAAGCGCATCTGAAAATGAGGTTGTCCAAAAAATCCTGTTTCTAACAGTGACAATGATGACGATTAGTACGGTAGACATAAGTACGGTAAACGCGCATGCTCTGTATGAAGCTGATGGAGGCAGAACCATTTAGAGAGGGGCTTTCATCAAAATTTTGGCAATAGGCATTTCTACAGCACATGCAGTGCGGAGTTTATAACTCACGAATACCACTTGAAATACGGTCGAACTTGAGACGAATTTTGGGCTCAGATTTGCCACCTGAGCCGTAAAACACGCAAATGACGTAGAAGACGCGAAAAACATGTGCCACGTGTCCACCTAAGCGGTACCGGAAATCTTTTCGCCAATGTGTTTTGTGTAAAAAACAAAAATTTTTGAATTTTACCTATTGTCAGTTTTGTGACTATACATGTGATCAGAAATTTATGTCATTTGATAAGATGATTCAAATCTGTACTAAGATTTAAAAATGTTGTTATCAATAAGAATGTTGAGTTTTGGTTTTTATGACTAAAAGTTGATCTCATGTCGTTTCTTTCTAATGATATGGGAGCAAATTTTGTTATTTTCAGTTCATAAATAAAATTGATAATTAGAATACACAGAATAATTTTATTTGGTACCTAAATATCTTATTTATCACAAATAGGCAGGCAGCAGTAATTATTTTTTGTACATCGCGAATTACACTTATATACAACCGAGGCCTGTCAGGCCTCACTTTACCACTAACGTTACAAGAAAACCACATCACCGGTTAAAGGTTAAATGAAACAAATTTTACGGATACTATCGCGTTTAATTTAACTTTTTAATCCCCGACGTTTCGGATGCTTTACAGCACCCATGATCACAGGGGGAACTGAGGTGTTTGATGTCCCGATGTCATAGTTAGCCCGGCTACCTTCAGTTTTTGAATAGTAATTTTTGATCCAATCTATTCAGAATGAGCTTACAGTATCTTGCAGTCTTGCAGTATAATGCTTGGGTTTTGATTTAAATTTATCAATTATAGGATCTGGCAGGCAATTTGGTCTATCAAATGTAATGTAATGCTGGGGACGATCTCAAACATGTTCACAGACAGCAGACTTCCCGGAACGTCGGCGCTTCAAGTCAGCTATAATCTTTAACGCGGGTTTTTATAGATCTATTAAATCTATATAGATATATTTAGTTGCGCAACTGAATCGACGTCCTACAGAAATGCCTAATAGTTCAGTTTTTTGCTGCAAAAGGAGATTTGCTACGTTAAATTTACAAAAGATGGCGTTACCTTTCATATGTAAGTAATTCTTTATAATATTAGGGAGATGAGTCGCTCGCGTCCGTAGGCTTTGATCACCTAACCCTAGGCCCCCCTACACGTGTCCCCAGGGTGGTGCTAAACGAGCGACAAAGCCGAAAGTATAGACTCGGCTCCTCGCCGTATGGTAGCGGCGTAAAAGCTACCAACCCTTAGTTCGCACCATGAGCCAGCAAGTAAAAGAAATGGCCCCGAGTTTCCGGCGCCCCTTTAATGGGGCAGGGGTGCGAAGAATCTTCGGGAGGAAAACCGGTGACGTGGTTCGCCACCCGTCACGTTCTGTCTCCCGGAGGGGCGAAAGTGGATTGCGGAGGCCCGTCTGGCTACGCTAAATGTATGTGGAGCAATGAATGATAAGATGGATGAAGTATGCGAAATGATGAACGATAGAGGAATAGATGTGTTATGTGTAATTGTGACGAAACGAAAGGGAAAGGATGCCATAACACATGGCATGTATACCGCTTACTGGTCTGGTGTAGACGAGACCAAGCGGGCATGCCAGGGAGTCGGTGTCATCCTTTCAGAAAGAATGGGTCAATGTGTGAAAGAGTATGAATGTGTAAGCCCAAGACTGCTATGGATACGAATGAAAGTGGGCTTAAAGAAGTTGTTTGTACTAGGGGTGTACGCCCCAGATATGTCTAAGCCCACTTATATTCGAGAACAGTTTTGGGACAGGGTAAGGATGGTGTTGATGAAATGTATGGTAAATGAAAATATTATTATGTTAGGAGATTTTAATGGAAGGGTTGGGGTGAAGAGGTATGGTTATGAAAGGATTTTAGGAACGTTTGGCGATGAAAGTATAAATAAGAATGGTGAAGACCTCCTGACCGTATGTGTGGAAAAGAATCTTTTTGTGACAAACACTTTCTTTCGTCATAAGAGGATTCCCATGTATACATGGGAAAGAGGTGATGATAGAAGCATGATAGATTTCATAATTGTGGATGAAAGAATGAGGAGGGCAGTGGTAGATACAAGGATTTACCCGGGGTCCAACGTAAGGACGGATCATTACTTGGTCTTATGCCGAATTAATGGTCTATTCAGACGTTGGCGCCATCGGACATCTGTGTCTACCACTGCGTTACAGCGTATAACAATAGAGAGGTTACATGATAAAGGTGTGAAAGAGAAGTTCAAATGTAGACTAAGAGAAAATATAAGTGGTATGGATGAATTGTGTATGAATGATTTAGGCTTGGAGACTGTGTGGTATAATGTCAAGAAAGGTTTGGTGGATGCAACCACCGAAGTATGTGGTGTAAGTAAGAGAACGAATGAAAGGAAAAATAATACGTTGTGGTGGTATGATGAGGTACGGATGGAAGTTGAAGCAAAGAAGAGAGCATGGCTAGATTAACTAGCAACAAAAGCTGGTAATTCTAACGGTATGATTGATGAGATTGAAAGAAAAAAGGCAGACTTTAGACGTATAAATAAGAGAGTAAAAGAAGTTGTTGAATGGAAAAAGCAAGAAAGAACGGATAAGAATGATAGAAGGATATCTGATAACTTCCAGGCAAATATTAAAATGTTCTGGAAACTCGTAAGAACTGCCAGGGGAAATTCAATACAGCCTAGAATGAATGCTATACGAGACGAGAATGGCTGTATGCTGAATGATGAAGTTCCTAATTTAAAGAGATGGAAGAAATATTTTGAAAGCGTGTTTATGAGTGAAGAGTCGTCTAAATTAACTGAAATAGAAATTCCGAAAGAAGTGGAGAGAGGTATGGAGATAAGTGTAGATGAAATAATGAAAGCAATGAAAAGCATGAAAGCAGGTAAGGCAGCCGGATATGATAGAGTATCACTCGAAATGCTAAGAGCTGGAGAGGGAGTGGTGGCAGGCCTGCTGTACACCTTGTTTAATTTATGTTGGGAACTTAAGTGGGAACCGGAAGACTGGTGCAAAGCCGTTATAGTCCCAATATATAAGAGAAAAGGATCGCAGCTGGACTGTAAAAACTACCGTGGCATTAGCTTGCTTAGTATTGTGGGAAATCTGTATGCTAAGGTGTTAATTGAAAGAGTTATGGAAGAAACTGATGGAAACATTTGGGATGTGCAATCTGGATTTAGAAAGGCGATGGGGTGTACGTATCAATTATTTTACATGCGCATGATTGCGGAGAAGTTTTTGGCCAAAAACCAGAAAGTTTTTTGTGCGTTCATGGACTTGGAAAAGGCTTATGACAGAGTGGACAGGAATGTGTTATGGCAAACACTTAACATATTTGGTTTGAGCGCTGGTTTGATACAGGCATTAAGGTCTCTTTATAGGGACTCTAGTGCTTGTGTCAGGATCAATGGGGTCTACCCGGACTGGTTTGGCATCCAAAAAGTTGTCAGACAGGGCTGTGTAGCTTCCCCGTGGTTATTTAACCTATTTATGGACAGTTGTTTGCAAACTTTGAAAGTTGAAGAATGTGGATTGAGAATGGGTGAGTTAACCGTCAAATGCTTTTCGTACGCCGATGATCAAGTCATATTTGCATCGTCGGAGGCCGAGTTGCAAATGATGGTTACTTTAATGAACTGGTCATTAAAAGAAAGGGGTATGAAAGTGAACGCAAGTAAGACCAAAGTGATGGTTTTTGAAAGAGAAGTCAGTAAAACGTTATGTGATTTAAGAATAGAAGGGGAGATGACTGAGCAAGTGGATGAATTTGTATATTTGGGATGTTTATTTAGCAGGGATGGTAGATATGATAAGGATATAGAATGACGAGTGAACGCAGGAAATAGAGTGAATGGGCGGCAGAGTCGGGAAGAGACGCTCTAGACGAAGGTTTATCGACCAAATTGGCGATATATTGAAAAAAGGCCATATTAGGAGTACCTTTAACCGACGAGCTTAGATGCGTAGATATATAGATGTAAAGGAGGCGAGAGAGGTGTGTCAGGATCGTGCCAAATGGAAGTCCGTAGTCTCTGCCTACCCCTCTGGGTGACAGGCGTGAGTGTTTATGTATTAGTACTATTTATTTATTTTTAATCTTAAAATTTACAATAATAACAGTCCGTAGTTGTCATAGTAACGGTCGTGTTGTTTCGGATTTGTTTACCACCACAGGCCACTCGCCCTCATACAAAATGCGATTCGGTCGATGCGACTGATCTGAGTTTGTATTCGTATTGTTGTTGTCACCGAGCGATAGTTTTGATATACCGGTTTGTAAATAGTTATCGATAAAAATGGCAAAAGACAAATGGCAAATATGGCCTATACAGACAGAACATGTCTTTTGCGTATAATTACTTTTGATATTATTTTTACTGTTTTATTTGATATATCTTTTGAGCTTTATTATAATAAAGCTTAATACTTAAATTGCATCAAATTAAATATAATACAATACTTACGAGTATTAATAAATTATATTAAAATTACTATATGTGAACTTCAACCATATTGTCATTTTAATTAATTTATTGCAGGTTTCCTAAAGATCAGAGTTAAAGAATGTTATGGAAGTACTTTTGTAATAACAAGCTTAATTAACAAGCTTACCTGGCTTCCCACAAGAAACAGTGTCATTTGCTCAGATCATTTCCATACCTCTGACTTTCAAGTGTTGGCGAACAATAAAAGACGATTGGTCGAGGGCACGAAGCCAACTTTAATACCACGCTGTATTATTGTTCCATAAGTTTTTTTTATATCTTGGAGGAGGTAAACTGGCATACAGTCAACTTCGTCAAACTTCGTCAACCCTGAGGACTAAGATGTAATGCCCCGTGCTACCCGTAAAATGTTGAATATGTAGTATAGTGTAGTATGTGGTTAGTCATAGTTGTGATATGAAGTTCAGATTTCTCCACTTCAAAGAATGTACAATGTTCAGTCTAATTTTCCCGAGCCATCAATTATCATTTACTCTACCAGATGACAGACTATCATCTTACGATGCCATTAGTGCCGCTCTCACTATTGCTGATTCGTTAACATCTGCATGTTCAACATCAACTCCCCCACGTGCGAGTTTCCTTTTAATAGTTTACTGTAGATAATATGTTTGATTAAAATAAATAGGTACATATTTATCACATAGTAATTTCTACTATTTTATTATTGAGATTGAGTAAGTTGCATAGAAAGATGATAACAGCATAATATAGCCTATTTATTTTTCAGGCTTAGTCAAAAAACATCTAAAAATTATAATTCGATTCCCACCATTGCACTTACACCAAGAAAAAGAAAAATGCAACGACACCAATATTATGAGAAAAAAATATTAAAAGGTTCCAACTAAACCTCTTTTTTTTTTAATAAAAAATATACTGAGTTGAAAAAATTTCTTTAGAATCTGGATGAAATATTTTTGATAGATAATAAAAACGGATGGTTTTTGAAAAAAATTGCGTTGAAGATTCAGAACTTATTAAGCGTCAACTTAAGAAAAAAATGTAAAGTGGGAAGCTCTCACGAGCTAAGTATTCACCACAGCTGCGATGTTTTGCTTTAACTCTCTATACTGATACAAGTATAATTTCTTTCTTAATGAAAAAAAGCGTACCAACAAAAATGTATTTGTGATATATATTGTATATACAAAACTAATCCATTTTAAAAACCAGTGCTAGATAAAACTATCACCGATTTTAAAACTATATAAACGTTAAGTTTATTAGTTAAATGATATGTAATTATAGCAGTAATAAATAAAGTCCTATCTTTATAGAATATCCACATTTTCATCGATAATGCGTATCGACAGTTGTTACATCCATGGCAACTTTTCAATGTACTTGCGTCACTTCATTACACTGTTATGACACAGAATATATCTATGTGTGTGTGACATTGTTAATGTATTATTTTAATTGTTATATGTGAGTTTTGTAGCGACAGACGATATTTTTTATGGGAGTCTGAGAAAGTGTGCATGGCACAGATTTCCCCCGGCAATAAATGACATATATATATTTGTTATCGGAAAATAACGTTATGGCATATGTGTAATAAATACTAATAGTGAGTCAACTCGGCGACTAGACGGAGCAACGATGGGGCGCGGTATGAAGGAGAAAATAATCCCCCCCTGCCCGCGAGATCTGCGGTAGTACCGGTTCGCTTCGCTTGCGTAACGGTATGCACGTTTAAGAGTGTCACGTACACGGAATCAGTTGCACGCGTTTGGTGTTCACCCAACGCACGATATTACTCGGTACTATTTTGAAATATTGGTAAAGATTGTATGACGCCTTAAGAAAAATTGAATTCTAATAACCATGTGATGGCTTTCCCCTAACGGTTTTTAATTTAATTATATGTAGGGATGAGAATTAATTATATCATTAAATAATTTGACAAAAGATAATTAAAAAACCAAATAATAAGTGTCGTAAATATTTGTCGGTTGCACATCTGTAACGAGGCGGTTGAATAAACAGAATCAACGGATAATTTTAACCTGTTTTATTTATTCTGTTCAACCTGTTTATTCTGTTGTAATTAGATTCATCTTAAAAGAGAAAAGTAAATTATAACGAGGAATACAAATAAAATATAATGTTTTTGTGACAATCCTTGCATATTTTTAGCTACTACACTTTGGGACAGCTTTGTGGGTATTTTGCGGTATAACAAAGGAGTTGACCCACTATTAGTATTTATTACACATATTGCCATATATTAGATAATAATATCACAGCTGACATGTTAAAATTTGGTAATGTGGGAATAAACTAAACTTTCCTTACTAAATAACTTTTCTCATGAAGCTTATAGTTTATAAGCTTAAAGCTGACAAATCATAGTTCTGAATGCTATTTTAAACTTGATTGTAAGATAATCCGTCAGTTTTACCATTTTCAATTTAAGCCAGTTTTCAGTAACTTATATTATACGTAAAAAGAAAAAAAATGTCAGTTTCTACTCCATGATCTTTAGTATCGATTTTCTTTCACCAAACGCATTTCAATGCCGTACAAACTTTTAAAATGAAAGGTTTGACGATATGACGATATTTTATTCGATAACCACTATCCAAGTTATCTGAAACATAAGTTTCAGTTCCTGCGCGACACTCATGACAGACAGCTTCGTTCGTCGAAGACTCTTGCTCTCTTTATACCCCTTCACCATTCGAGTTTCATATCTTCATATGTATATGTATATGTATATTTCTTTGTAACCGCCTTCGTAGTTCAATCACTGCCCTAAGGTTGACTGGCAAAGAATGCTTTTAGCATTAAGTCCGCCTTTTGTTCCTGTACTTAATATGTAAGGTTCAATAAAGTTTAAATAAATTAATAAACATCAGTAAGAGACGTCCCACACTTTTGACACTGCTCCCAGTTGACGCAGGTTTGGCTATTTTACACATTGTGCAAACGAGGTGGTATTACTGCTATCCCTTGAAAAGCAAAATAATGTGAGATGTAGTGGCGCTTCCATTCACCTGTCAAGCGATTAAGGTACATTTTTCTACGTGTACTTTTAAGGGTTAGGAAAGAAGTAAGAAACTTCACTTTTCACACAACACCGAAGCGTAATAATGAAATGTTGGAAAACAAGATTACTACTACCTGGGCAGCGTGCATCATAATCGGTGACTACGAAACATCTCTTCAAGATCTCAAAACTTAAAAACAAAAGTGTACAACCAGTACGTGTTGCCAGTGATGACATAATTATATTGATCTGAAACGTTCTGAATGTACAGCCACAGCATTATGATACAGAAGATAGTGACTCTACAGTTTAATTGTTTTTGTTAGTCAAATGAAGCGGTCATACTTTCAGAAAACGGGCCTGATTTTACCAGTGTATAAATGCCGCCGCATTTATACTTAAATATTAATTTTAGTTCTCATCGTAGTAAAGTAATCATCTAGTTAAAATTCATTATTGCACTGAATAAGTTTTAATTCATTATTGTAAATTTCATTATTCGAGTATTAATTGTCATCGAGACGTAATTGTAGTTTTTAAAAACATTTAACACCGCTCCCGAAATTTAACTATAAACATTTCTTAAACTGCAAAAACTGTTTTAACATCTAGAAAAAAAAAAAAATTAGTTGTCTGTGGGGAGCGATAAAGTTTACAATTTTGTTAAAATTTGGAAAGACATATTAGTTAGGTATACTTGGCAACAGTTGAACTTGATCTCAATTAAGGTCGCGACATAATTGTTAATCAATATTTTATGAGTAATATTACTAGCATAGCATAAACTCTTAATCTAATACGCAGAAATGCTCTGAAAACGTCCTATTATACAAAAACTATTATTTTTTAAATATCTTTCTAAAAATCAGTTTTGGTTTTGGTCGGACCCATTAAAAATGGCAACATATAATTAAAATCGAACTAATAATCCACCACTATAACTTTTACGGTTTTAAAAGTGTGTCACGATTGGGAATAGTAAAGCATCCTTAGCAAATTAGAAAAAAAGCTTTTAGGAAACTACTACTTACATTTCTTGTGGTTTCCTGTCAAAATAAAAACAACGCAAAAAAATTACTAGCATTTTGTTGAAGTAATTAACATCTTCGTTATATTAGCCAAATCACCATTTCCCCACCAACATCACCACAATCATCATCACTTCGTCAGTTCACTGCAAAGGCAGTTTGAGAAGTTCAGATAATTTCTGCTAGGCAAACTCATTTGGTAGGCGAACAGATTATGTCTCAAAGGCAATCTAAGGACTAAATATTATGCATGTGTGATAAACTGCATATAATCGCTGCTCTACGTAGTACTGCTCCCTAAATCGAAATACTAAGGTATGTGCACTAATACTTAGTAGCAGAAATAAGTTAGAGAGTGATACATATCTAAGCAGACTCCTGGGTAGAAAATTAATCTCGTTTGTGAATATCGTTGACAGTAGACGTGCATTTTTTTGCTTGAAGAACTATTTAAAAAAGTGCATACAAACTTGACTTTTAAAAAAGGCAACTTCTCAATGCATATTTGCGTATTCAAATTTCTGTAACAATCTACAAAGTTTGCAACGATCGATCGTGGATAATTGTTTCTCTGTCTAGCATAGCATCTCGTGAACCGGAAGGGCGCCCGCAAGTCACCTCCGCTAGCAAGAGACAAGTGCATATTTTTGTTCTCACTTGTATATTTGCGGTGTAACGTACACTTCCGGAAAAGATAAAGTATATGTCAAGCCCAGATGATCTACATCGTGAAATCAATTCTGCCAATAACTTTGTTACTTGTAGGATGCGCAAAGAAATGGACGACGTATATGAACTTAAGTCGATACCTTCCAACAATATCTTAAACAAAAAATATATAGAAAATTAGTTTAGGTTCGCTCTGGTTTTTCTGCCGAGCTTTCCAAAATAACGGATGCCTTAACTAACATATAATTGGTCGTGGCCGGAATAATTTCCGATAATACTGCTTTGAATAATTCGTTACAGAAAGTTAACAATAAGCTTAATATGGATATTGATAAGACACTATGTTCCTCTGAGTTATGTCAAGATTTATTTGATTGGGCTTGAAAAAAAAATCCAACCGGTTTCGGAGCGGAATTTTGATCTGAAAAATAAGTTATCATCTATGGAACAACATGTTAGAGGTCATAATGTTGAAATTTCGAATTTGCCTGAAAACAGAGGAGAAAATCTTTTTTCTATAATAAGTAATTTGGAAGTTATAGTTGAACAAAAGATCTATCGACTGATATTACCGCAATTCATCAGGTTACACATACCGACCGTATTTTCGCCCCAAAAATATTATTGTGCAATTTTCATCTAGAATTCTTCTTGACAACTTTCTCGCTACCTGCCCTGTACGTAAAAGTTTGAATTCAGAGAAGCCATCGATCCCTGGACCATCGCAAACTGTATATATAAATAAGCATTTATTATATTTAAAAATGAATAGCTTGTCTATTTATCACCAAAACTGTCGAGGGCTTCGGACCAAATTACTTACTTATAATAACATATAAGAACATTCTTTCTCATGCATATGACGTAAGTATTTCAACGGAAACATGGTTACATAGCCATATTTCTGATAACGAATTCATTGATATCAGATATTGTGACAGAAATTGTGATGCGTGTGACCCGCGGGACGGTGGTGTAGTACTCATAGCGGTACGCCGTATTCACTGCCGAGGTCCGGACCTCGTTTTCTGCGTCCGCAATTTCCCCAGTTATTGATTACGTTACACTTGAGATTAGGGGTGGCAAAAATCTCTATTTATTAAATGCTGTCTATATTGCGTCTAACGAAAAGAGTGATCTATACATGAGCTATATCGAATATTTGTCTGGTATAGTTAATAAATCAAAGTTTTCCCTGATATTTTCTTAGTTTCCACTGTCAAATAACGGTATCCTTATAAGTTTTCTACGTGCACCTGTCTTAATGTCTCACATTGTCATATTATCTTCTAAAATTTTTGACACATAAAAATATATTCTTTTTTCAACTAAATAAAAATATAAATATATAAATTTCCTTTTTCTCTTCATCCACGTGTGGCCAAAAGTTAAGGATAAATAATTATAAATATGTGTTTTATCTATTTCTTATTATTATTATTATTATTAGTTATTTAATGCACCTGCCACTAATTTTTCACTACGTCATCAGTTGACTGACAGAAAATGCTCTCTGCTCTTTCTTATCTTAATGCAGAGAGCAACATAGGAGGGGAGAAGCCATAGCGTTATTTTCCAATACCAAACTCAGTATTTTTTTGCGGGGATAATCTGCGTCACGCAAACTTTCTCAGACTCCCACACAAAAATAATCGTCTGTCACTATGAAACTTACACAAAACAATTACAATAATACATTAACAATTTCACAAACACATATAGATATTATATTCTGTTTCATAACAGTGTAATGAAGTGACACAACTACATTGACAAGTTGCATGCAGCCATGGATGTGTAACAACGATCGATACGCATTATCGATGAAAAGGTGGATATTATAATAAAGATAAGACTTTATTTATCACTACTATAATTACCAGTCAATTAACTAATAAACATAATATTTATATAATTTTAAAACCAATAATAGTTTTATCTATCACTGGTTTTTAAAATGGAATAGTTTTGTATATATATATGATGAATACATTTTTGTGAGTTCGCTTTTTCATTAAGAAAGAAATGCTTGTATCAGTATAGAGAGCTAAAGCTAAACATCGCAGTTGTGGTGAATACCTAGCTCGTGAGAGCTTCCCACTTTTACATTTTTTTCTTAAGTTGACGCGTTGCCCCCTACCCATCGCCTTCTATTGTTCGCCAACTCTTGAAAGTCAGAGGTCTGGAAATGATCTGAGCAAAAGACACTGTTTCTTGCGGGAAGCCAAATAAGCCTGTTATTACAAAAGTACTTGCATATATCCTTTAAACTCTGATCTTTAGGAAACCTGTAATAAATAAATAAAAAAACAATAGGGTCGATGTTCACACTTAGTAATTATAATATAATGTATTAATACTCTTAAGTATTGTATTATATTTAATTTGATGCAATTTTAATATTAAACTATACAACCTGTTACAAAATACCCCGTAAATAATATAATTAATTATCAAAGCCAAAAATTTTGTCAACCCCAGTAAGCTGTCATGTCAGGGAACCAGATTATTTAACAGAAAGGCCTACGTACCTATTTTACCTAATAATTGTCTACTTTAATAGTTTTTCTATTTTTAATTCATAAATGTTTGCTACCTCAATACAAGGATGTCATTATACTCAAGTACTGGCTTCAAAAAATGTCGAGTTGGAAAAAAATATGTTGTCAATTTCAAATCTTCTAATCGATATCCTACAACTGTTTCGAGTTTTTTTTCCAACATTTTTTGCAAAATAACGATGCTTTCTAACTCGAAATATTACGATATGATGTTATACGTAGGCCATGAATATAGCAATTTAAATCGTGCTCGCGAACTGTATCGGCAACGATTTATCGATGGTAGACCCCCCACTGAACAGCGACGGCTGCCTTCGTGCCAGTGTTTTCTGAACATGTCAAGACGACTACGTTCCACCAGCTCTTTTCATCGGTCTACTGGAAGTTGACGTCCAAGCACAGTCGACGCCAGGCAGGCTGAATTAGTGTTAGAGAATTTTGAAGAAGAGCCGACCACAAGTACAAGGCGAGCCGGAACAAGATTCGGTATAAACCATGTTGCAGTTTGGCGAATTCTTCGTGACGACAATCGTCACCCTTATTACTATCGACGTACACAGGAGCTGACACCCTCCGATTTTGCACCCAGGAGGAACTTCTGCGAATGGTACCTCAGGCAGTTAGAGGAAAACCCTAATTACGCAAACTATGTTCTTTGGACGGACGAGGCAACATTCACGAGGTCAGGATATGCATTCAAATATGCATAACGATCACGTTTGGGCTCGTGTGAATCCACATGCTTCACCGCAGGGCAGATTCCAACACCAGTGGCGGCTGAATGTGTGGGCTGGCCTTTATGACTGGCATGTCATCGGTCACGTCATTATGCCATCACGTCTGAACGGTAGCAACTATCTAACGTTTTTACAAACGGAATTCGAAGAGGCGATTGACGACTTTCCTGTGGCTGACTGGGATTACTTTGAGAACCAAAGAAACAACGGTTACCAAGATGGAACAGCGTGTTAGATCGGTTTCGCATTGATGATGATGATAAATGGTAGTATAAGAACCTCCACTACGCCATATCGTCCCGTGATTGTCGTGAGAGCCAACAAAAGGAAACAAATCAAGAGGCGGGCAGCAGCGTCTTTAATTCAAACAACAAAAAAATAAAATAAACTGAGGTTGCCAACCCGCTTATTGCCAAGTGGGTCAACTTTGGCACATATCTCTCTTATGACACAATCTATGGGGTGGCCTTTGTTCGGTAGTGGAATTTTGATAGGCTGTAACAGTGACTGTAATATTTATACTATCTAAAAATTCTTTGTATTACGTGGAAAAAAAGTTTAAATAGTTGCTACGCCACATTTTATTCTTACGTTCATGAAAGTTTTAGTACAGAACGTAACATCATAAAATACTGGATTACACGTGTAACATTAACCTTCACATAATTATGAAGTGAAGCGTGCTTGACAAATTACTGAGACAAATATAATAATTATTTATGATATTTAGTTATAGCAGTTTCCTTACGTTTTAATTTATTATAAATATTAAACTTATTTTTTTATAACCCACCTGATGGTAAGTGGATGCTGGTGTGGCCCATAGACACCTACATCTTTCTTCAATTAAGAATCAAAATGCAGTTGCGTTGTCACCTTTGAGGACTAAGATCGAATACCTCCTTTTTAATAATAAGGGTCTCCGGTTCTCTACACTCGCCATACGTAAAGCAGCAGTATTAAGCTGCTATTTTACGCTGGTATTCTGTGAAAGCGTGGTCCTTCCTCGGTTGAACTGACCCAGGATGGCTACAGCATGGCTCTACCACAAATAACGAAACAAGAGTTGCCGTGATTATCGTGATTCTAGGTTTGATTCTCAAACGAAGAAAACATTTTCCAAAGCCCATTGTAATAATAAGTTAATACTAATATCTAAATAAGTTGTTTTATTTTCGTACTATACCAGTACCCACATCTTATGTTCTAATCTCGTTAGCGTTTCATTGTGTAACAACTAAAACTAAGAAATTAGGATGACAAACGAACAAACAGTCCATCTGTAGACTTCTCGTGGATTGAAACGCCGTCAAATTCTTGATTTCGTGCAAATAAAACACAATCAAGAATGAAAAAGTAAACACATTCAAGAATGCGTATTCTTGTGTGTTCTATAAAAAGACTAAATATTTTAAAACGATGTGTTGAAGCGCCTGACAAATTATATTTGCAGTTCTAATGCCAATATTAGTTCGTAAGTTGTGTCGGTATTTATAAAAAAATATTGTACTTTTTAATGTCGTAAAATTTTGAGATGAAGTAAAGGTCGATTGAGCACATTACTGCATTTTTTTATTAAAAAGAGATCATATTCCTATTCATGATCATGGTCCTAAATCGAAGCCGGATTTGAAAGAACGTAATTGGACAAAATATTATTTAATGGAATACGCTTGGGAAGTCTTAAATATTCATTGTGGAAATACCACCGAAGGAGTGAAGATCTTTAACCAAGAAGTCTGGAGTCTTAGCCACTTAGATATTGGACTATTATTTAATTTATTTAACCCAGCACTCATTGTCAGGTAGTATTTTTGTAAATCGACTGCTATTTTATCAGGTTAGTACCAAATTACCTACAAAGTAATTACGTATAACTTAAACTATTTAATCAGCTAAAATTCATTTAATATGATTTTATATAGTTTCTAATAATCGTACAAAGCATAATTAAATTAAATGATAAAGCTTAGTTAAATAATATTGACGATATTATTATTTTTTTCTTTATTGGTTTGAAACTATAAAAACAGGTCAAGACAGTGTATAATTACAAAATAGTGCATAATATTATTTATTACATAATAAGGCATACCTATGGAGCTGTTTGATTGTCTGAATTGTATTTGCTACCCTTAATTATTGTTAATTATAAAGTTAAATATCAATGTAGTACATATACCATATTAGTTAATTATTTAAGAGTTTTGAAAAATAAATAAGGGAATTAGTTTTCATTTAGGTACTTCTTTGTAACTGTAAACAAAATTGTATAAAACTGCTTAGTAATTTGTTATGGAATATAAACTTCTTGTTTGTATAAATTTCAGGAATTTGCACTAGTCTCCCAATCCCAGCCAGCATGCCAGAAGATAAGGAGCAAATTAGGAAACGAGCTAGCTACAAGGGACAAATAACTGCTTTCTCAAATTATTTAAATTCGCTGAAGGTACCTTCATTGGCTGCTACCGAGGTAAATGAGTTGCAATTACATATTGGTAGTATTGAGTCAATGTATGAACGATATGATGAGGTACAATTATCCATCGAGTGTAATACTGATAATATAGACGCCCAGATATCAGAACGAACTGAGTTTGAATCCCTTTATTTTAAATCGCTTTCTCTTGCAAAAAGGATCTTAGCAGATTGCATCAAGCCAGATGACGTAAGCAGTGACGGTGGCTCTCATTCCGGCAATCATAAATTTGTTAAACTGCCCACTATTCAATTACTTAAATTTAGTGGTTCTTATGATAATTGGTTAGAGTTTCATGACACCTTCACGAGCCTTATACATTCAAATGACGAGATAGATGACATAAATAAATTTCACTATCTCAGAGCGTCGCTGGAAGGGTCCGCTGCTGTGGTAATACAGTCAATCGAGTTCTCGGCAGCTAATTATACCGTCGCGTGGACTCTATTATGTGATAGATATAATAATAAAAGACTACTAATTCAAAATCAGACAGCCTTATTCAATATAGCACCAATTAATAAAGAATTATCTGTCAACTTAAAACGTCTCATTGATCAAATAAATAAAAATTTAAGGGCACTAGAATCTCTCGGTGAACCAAATAAACAATGGGACACACTTCTCATTCATATTATTACTCAAAAATTAGATGCTAAGACATATCGTGAATGGGAAGAGTCTAAAGGTCGTTTGGAGAAAGATACACCTATTACGTTCGATATTTTTTTGACGTTTTTAAAAAGTCGAGCCGATTTAATCGAAACACTGAAAATGTCTCATTCTGCTGCTATTAATTGTTTAAATTCTTTGATAAAATATGCTCCAAAGGTTAAGACAATGGTTTCGGTTCGGGATTCCAATAATAAAACAGTTCGGTTTCTTCCATAAACTGTGTCCTAAATGTAAGGTTGACCATAAATTAAACAGTTGTTCTCAGTTTCTTGGATTAACTAACGATGCGCGTCTACAGTTACTGCCAGACTATAAAGTATGTTTCAATTGTTTTAATTCAGGGCATTATGCAAATCACTGCAAAAAGCCAGGATGCAAAATATGCCATCGAAAGCATAACACTCTCGTGCACGTCGCAGATTACCAGTCAAAACCAATTACAGATATTAATACATCTAACATGAGTAGTGGTAATAAGCCTGTTATGCAAGGTCTTTGCGAACAAACAAACACTTCGACGGGCTCACAGTTGTCATCTAATTCTAATGCACGTATGTCATTATCCGCAAAGGTAGGCACTGCATCGTGTAGTGAACGAGGCGACGTATTGTTATCGACGGCATTAATTAAAGTTATAGATAAGAATGGTTGTCCTTATATGACTCGTGCTATTCTTGATAGTGGCAGTAATGCTTAATAACTGAAAAGTTATATGAAAGGCTAGGCTTGCCCGCTCAAAATGTAAATCGGTCGATAGTCAGTATTAATAACGCTTCAGCACACATCAAGAAGATTTGTAAGGTATCGATGAAATCGTTGGATGATAACTTTTCTAGTAATCTTCATTGCTTTGTGCTACCATCAATAACCGAAAATGTACCTACTAGATATGTTAATTTGTCAACATTAAAAATTCCTTCTAATATTTCTCTGGCAGGTCCTAATTTCCACTCACCTGCTCCCGTTGACATGCTTATAGGTGCTGATGTTTTTTGGGACTTGTTAGGAACGCAGAGATTAAAATTGGGGGACGGTCAGCCAATTCTTAGTGAAACTAACTTAGGGTGGTTAGTATCAGGTCCGATTGATTATAAATATGTAAAGAAAGGGGTTAAATCTATTAAATGTAATTTTACAAGAAGCATTTAAGATGAGGCTAGTAAAAATTTAGATGACGGTATACAAAATCACTTAGTACGCTTCTGGCAACTCGAAGAGGTAAGCCCTGCGTCTCATTATTCAAATGAAGAAAAATTATGCGAAGAACCCTTTTTAAAAAACACCACGTGACTGGCAAATGGTCGAGTTTGCGTGAGGATACCCTTAAAACATAATCCTGACGTATTAGGTGATTCTTGGCCACGAGCTAAGAAGTGTTTACTATCGCTAGAGCGCAGGTTAGCAGGTCAGTCTCACGTCTACGAGATGTACAAAGAATTTATGTCAGAGTATGAAAGTCTAGGTCATATGGAGAAATGTGCGAATGATAATTTACCACGTAAGATGCATTTTATACCACATCACGGTGTGCTGCGGGAAAATAGCACTACTACTAAATTAAGAGTCGTTTTCAATGCTAGCAGTCCAACTACTTCTGGTGTTTCCTTGAATAATATACAGATGGTAGGTCCCGGGGTACAGGACCTTTTGTCCATTCTTTTACGCTTTCGGCTACACAAATATGTTCTCACAGCTGATGTTGAGAAAATGTACCGGCGAATAGTCATTCATCCCGATGACCGCTATTTGCAACAAATTGTCTGGCGTGATAACCCTTCAGATTAGCTTCAAGCTTATCAACTTAACACCGAGACTTACGGCACCTCTAGTGCTCCCATTTTGGCATCAAGTTGCCTCCAACAATTAGCCTTAGAGTGTACTGATGACAAAGTTGCTCAAGTGATTATTCACGATTTTTACGTTGATGACTTGCTAACGGGAGGGGATGATATTAACGAGGTTACAGATTTGTGCCGTACAGTGACTTCTACACTTGCATCAGTCCATATGGTTTTGCGGAAGTGGAAGTCAAATGAATCTCAACTGGTTAGTGAAAATGATATTTCTCCGCTTAATTAATTATTGGTGACTTTGAACCGAGTAAAACTTTAGGCCTTGGTTGGCAATCACATACTGACCAACTTTGTTTCCCTATAGGAGGGCTATTCTCAGGTAAAACAAAGCGTGATGTGTTATCTGTGATTTCTCAGATTTTTGATCCACTGGGATTTCTATCTCCCTGTGTAATTAAGATGAAGATGCTTCTTCAAAAGTTGTGGCTGCTCAAACTGTCGTGGGATGAGCAGTTGACACCAGAAATCAGCAAGATGTGGGCTGAGATATTAATCAATTTGCCTAAATTAAATACTCTACGAATTCCACGTCGTGTTATTTGTGACTCACCTAGTTTGTTTGAATTTCTCGGACGCGTCTGAGTATGCATATGGCGCCTGTTTATATGTGCGTAGTGTTAACGGTGAGGGTGAAGTTTTAGTACAATTGTTGATGGTGAAGAGTCGTGTCGCACCGCTTAAACCTACAACAATCCCAAGACTGGAACTTTGTGGTGCACTTGTTGGAGCTCGCCTTTACCAAAAGGTTGTAGCATCACTGAGGCAACAAGCTAAGCACACTTTCTTTTGGACAGATTCGTCCATCGTGTTAGGATGGTTAAAGGTGTTGCCTAGTAAGCTACAACCCTTTGTTAGAAATGGAGTTGCTGAAATCTTAGAGAAGACCGGAAATTGCGAGTGGAACCATGTTCCAACAGAGTGTAATCCGGCCGATCATATTTCTCGCGGTGTGAGTTGTAAGGTTATTTCATCTATGAGTACGTGTTGGTCAGGACCTGTATTTTTAAAGAAAGAGGTCTCTCACTGGCCTGTAAATTTCTTAAATATTAATGACAAGTTGCCTGAGATTAAATAGTCAAATGTTATCCTCCACGGAATACTTCATTCTAACAACAATGAAGATTTAGGCGGTAATAAATTAATTGAATTTAAACGATTTTCTAAATATACTAGATTAAATCGGGGCGTTGCTTATGTGCTGCGTTTTATTAACAATTGTAGAAAGCAATCCGTTCACGGTCATCTCAGCAATCAAGAGTTTTTTTTTATAGAAATAGGGTGACAAACGAGCACACAGTCCACCTGATGGTAAGTGGTTGCTGTGGCCCATAGACATCTACATCTATCTTCGTTTGCGAATTAAAATGCAGATGCGTTGTCAGTCTTGAGGACTAAGATGGAATGCCTCTTTTCCAGTAAAAACGGTCTCCGGTTCTCTACACTCACCATACGAAACACAGTAACGTTAAGCTGCTATTTTACGCTGGTATTCTGTGAGAGCGTGGTTCTTCCCCGGTCTTCTTAATCTTATTATAAGAATATCTCAGAGTGAATCATTTGAGGAGTACATCATGTTAATTAAAAATAAAAGCTTACCTACTAAAAGTACGTTGCATAAATTTAATGTATTCCTCGATGATAATAAAATAATGCGTGTTGGAGGTTGTCTTGAAAATTCCGATTTCTCTTATGACAAAAAACATCCCATACTTATACAGTTCACTCATTACTTTACCAAATTGCTCTTCAATTATGAGCACATAAGGTTAATGCACGCGGCACCACAGCTAATGTTGACCACTATAAGAGAGATGTGCTGGCCGATTAGAGGTCGTAATTTGGCCAGATCTTGTTATCGACAATGTGTAAGATGTAATAGAATGAAAGGAAAAACCGTCTCTCCAATAATGGGCAACCTACCACAGCAACGCATCCTTTCTGGTTTTCCATTTCAAAATATTGGAATAGACTATGCGCGACTAATTCAATCTGTTTCTCGCCAAGGCCGTGGTTGTAAAATTGTAAAGGTGTGTATAGCTATTTTTATTTGCTTCGCGACAAAGTCAATTCATCTTGAATTAGTGGGTGATTTAACTAGCAATATCTTCATATTAGCTTTGCGCAGATTTATGTCAAGAAGAGGGAAACCTCTAAATATTTATTCGGATAATGGTACCTCCTCTGTAGGCGCATACAATGACATTTCAAAATTTATTAAGACGAGTTGTAATTCTTTATCTGAGGTAATGGCAAATGAAGGAATTAATTTCCACTTTATACCGGCTTATTCTCCCCATTTTGCTGAGCTTGCGTAGGCTGGTGTCAAATGCATTAAATATCATTTAGTTAGAGTGCTGGACAATTGTAATTTGACTAACGAGGAACTAAATACCACATTAATACAAATTGAGGCTATACTTAACTCCAGACCACTCACACTTTATCATCGAATCCTGAAGACTTGCTACTAACGCCCCGTCATTTCTTGATTGGACGCCCCTTGACTTCCTTGCCGACACCAGACTATCAAGATCATTCTGTAAAATCTTTGACCCGGTTTCAACGAATAGAACAATTACGTCAACATTTTTGGGCTAGATGGAGTAAAGAATATATATCAGAGCTTCAACTGCGGATGAAATGGCGTTCCTGTAAAGGCTCATTGAAGTTAGATTCACTGGTACTCTTAAAGGAGGAGAATTCACCGCCATTAAAGTGGAAGATGGGTCGCATCGTCGCAGACCATCCAGGCTCGGACGGCGTATCAATGGTGGCGGATATTAAAACATCGACTGGTATAGTTCGCCGATCATTTAGCAAAATTTGTCCGCTTCCTGAACCTGAAGAATCTGGTTGAAAGGTAGACTTTCAACGCCTGGGGCATGTTGAAGCGCCTGAAAAATTATATTTGCAGTTCTCATGCCAATATTAGTTCGTAAGTTGTGTCGGTATTCATAAAAAAATATTGTACTTTTTAATGTCGTAAAAATTAGAGATCAAGTAAAGGTCGATTGAGCACATTACTGCATTTTTTTTTAATAAAAAGAGATCATATTCCTATTCACGATGCGTAGCACTTTTTTGATATCTAATCTGATTTACCCTTAAAATTACAAGCTTCTTCAGTTTTTCTCCTTGGAAAACCCTGGACAGAATTTATTAGTAACGCACACAAATATAATTTCCCAACGTTTTATCTGTTCAAATTTAGATAAAAATTGCCAATTGTAGACAAAAGAATTGCTCAAATCCAATTAATTTTTATTGTTTACCAAGGCGCAAAAATGTACCCTTGATAAAGTTTTTTGTAAACCGAAAAAAATTTAATTTATATTACGAATTCCAATTTGTGCTTTTTTTATTTTAAACGTTAAATATAAAGTACAGTAAATTATAAAACATATCGTAGTAGGTGGGCGTGGTAGGTAGGCCTCTATTGCATTATAGGGGATAGGCAGGTGCTTGACATTCGGGTAACTTGTTTTTATTTTAAGTTGTTTACAGAAAGATGCTGCTGACCGTCTTCTATTTTTGTCTGTTATGGCATAGGACACCTACGAGTTGATATGGGTCAGGAGATTCCCTTACCGCGACACTAGACGGTATATATTCTTTAGTAATATTACTATCTTTTTTATTTTATTTTTTTCTCTTTTAGTGTACCAGGCTTTGTACGATACATAGCCAGGGTACTTGCTTCGCTTGTAGGCGGATTAGCGATCAGATAGTACAAGATACTCACATCCTTGCTATACTTACCCTAGCTAACTTCCTTCAATTTATTTATTAAAATCAATTCCAAATTAGTGACGGGCCAAGTACCGACCCTTGCAGACGACCCACGTTAGAATGTTTTCACTCCAAGCAGTTGCCTCTCATTAATGTTATGGCTTTCGACAGTAGCCCCCTTGCCCCCCCCCCTACCCAATATGTTCAAAAAGGCATCTTTCACCTAATACGTGGTAATGGCAATGCGCCACTTGCATTAACCTCCACGGCTCCTGTCTGGTTTGGACTTCGGTTGCCGTGGAAAATATATGTGTGATATATACGTGAAAAAATATGCTGGCTTTGTATGAGGGAGTGGAGTAGGCGGTGCCATCATACGATCACTGTTTCTGCTGTTGGTCGCTGCGGCCTGAACATAAGAGGTAGGTCGCGCTTGCTGCTGGTGCTGCTGAAGTTGAGCTGTAATCTGTCCTTTAAATTTGACCATCTCGCTTCTTACACATGCCACAACGTCCGCCTTCAAATCAGTCAATGATTTTGGTGGCATCGGCTGTGGTGGCCGGAGGCGTACTGGCCAGCTTATATGCCCACATTGTCTGATTTCTTCTGCAGCCAAGTTAATAAGCCTCCTGTTAGCGGCGGTGACAGACTTGCCATCGGACACCGCCTGCGTAATGCATTCTGTGAGCTTGTTAATCGCTGTAACGAATGATTCTAAGTTCGTTATGCCCTCGACTCGAGCTGGTAATAGGGAGGGGGAGACAGTCCCCGAAGGCGTCCTGGCTGAGGTGAATATCCCGTAGTTTAAACAGCTTTTACAACGTCACAGATATGGAGAAAGTGTAAGAAAACCGTTCATCGCATAGTAATTTAAGATCACCGCGGATGACAAATGCCCTTGCGATTATTCAGCTACGCAAACTATTGAACATCTACTCCAACCATGTCTCGCGTTTAGTGAAATGATCATGAGTTAATCTGTAGCATTTCCGGTGTGTTTCCCGTTAAAACAGCCGAACTCATATAATAATACCTAGATATAACTTAAGCATAATATAGATAAAACTTTTAATTTTATGGTACCTATTACAACTCAAGTTTGATTTTGTTAGTAATTTCATTACTTTATATTAAGTAGTATCCAGGCAAAATGTCACTAATTGAGAGTTTTCTTTAGTTTTAATGATTTTATATTAGCAACATTTTCTTTAATAATCCTAAAACGTTTAATTTTTCATAGTAGTATATATAGTATATATAATACGACAATTTGTAAGTAGTGCAGAAACTCGTAAATTTATAACTATATACTCGTACGGTCAAACCAACACCACTGTATCAAATTGCAGTGCTGTTTGTAATTACCCGTCTCTGTAGAATAAGCCTGAATTTGTTAATAAAAATATATTAAAAAAAATGAGTAACATTAGTTAATAAACGGCCACTGGGGATGGTGTAATATCTGGTTGAAAATAAAAAAAAAACCTCCACGGCTCTGACACAGTTGCATCGATAATGCGTCGTTGGTAGCGCTGCGGTGTTAGAAGAGGATTATGTTACACTACTTCTCTTACCATCCATGCCTAAAGTTGCACAATTCTCTTGGTAATGCTTTGGTCGAGATGTAACGTCTTTGCATATTATTATTTATTATTGTTATATACATGCTTACAAGCTAACATATAGTAGCATCCAACACGCTTGTAACATTAGATACATTAAATTAACATTAAATCTATACATACATACATACATAAACACTCACGCCTGTCACCCAGAGGGGTAGGCAGAGACTACGGATTTCCATTTGGCACGATCCTGACACACTTCTCTCGCCTCCTTTACATCCATATATATACGCATACACGCTCGTCGGTTGAGGGTACTCCTAATCTGGCCCATTTTCAATATATCGCCAATTTGATCGATAAACCTTCGTCTAGGGCGTCCCTTCCCGACTCTTCCGTTCACTTCTGCAACATAAATTTGCTTTGTCACTCTTTCCTCGTTCATTCTTTCTACATGACCAAACCACCGAAGCATTCCTTTCTTAATCCTGGTCAAAACGTCATCTTGCAATCCACACTTTTCTCTTATCACACTATTCCCACCCTGTAATTCAGATTCAACCCTAGCAAACTCCTTAATGACCGCATTTCTACAGCATTTATTCTACTCTCATGCTTCTTCTGCCAGACCCAACTTTCACTACCATACATTAAAGTAGGGACTAACACAGCACTATGAATTGCCAAACGTGCCTTTTTTGACACATTCTGACTCTTCATAATAGCGTGTAGAGCCCCATTCACTCTTTTTCCTGCGTTCACTCGTCGTTCTATATTCTTATCATATCTACCATCCCTGCTAAATAAACATCCCAAATATACAAACTCATCCACTTGCTCAATCATCTCCCCTTCTATTCTTATTTCACATAACGTTTTACTTACTTCTCTTTCAAAAACCATCACTTTGGTCTTACTTGCGTTCACTTTCATACCCTTTCTTTTAATGACCAGTTCATTAAAGTAACCATCATTGCAACTCGGCCTCCGACGATGCAAATATGACTTGATCATCGGCGTACGAAAAGCATTTCACGGTTAACTCACCCATTCTCAATCCACACTTCAACTTTCAAAGTTTGCAAACAACTGTCCATAAATAGGTTAAACAACCACGGGAAGCTACAGCCCTGTCTGACACCTTTTGGATGCCAAACCAGTCCAGTAGACCCCATTGATCCTGACACAAGCACTAGAGTCTATAAAGAGACCTTAAGGCCTGTATCAAACCAGCGCTCAAACCAAATGAGTTAAGTGTTTGCCATAACACATTCCTGTCCACTCTATCATAAGCCTTTTCCAAGTCCATGAACGCACAAAAACTTTCTGGTTTTGGCCAAAACTTCTCCGCAATCATGCGCATGGAAAAGACTTGGTCCGTACACCCCATCCCCTTTCTAAATCCAGCTTGCACATCCCAAATGTTTCCATCAGTTTCTTCCATAACTCTTTCAATTAACACCTTAGCATACAGTTTACCCACAATGCTTAGCAAGCTAATGCCACGGTAGTTTTTACAGTCCTGCTGTGACCCTTTTCCCTTATATATTGGGACTATAACGGCTTTGCACCAGTCTTCCGGTACCCGCTTCAGTTCCCAACATATATTAAACAAGGTGTGCAGCAGGCCTGCCACCACTCCCTCTCCAGCCCTTAGCATTTCGAGTGATACTCTATCATATCCGGCTGCCTTACCTGCTTTCATGCTTTTCATTGCTTTCATTATTTCATCTACACTTATCTCCCTACCTCTCCTTTTCTTTCGGAATTTCTATTTCACTTAATTCAGACGACTCTTCACTCATAAACACGCTTTCAAAGTATTCCTTCCATCTCTTTACATTAGAGACTTCATCATTCAGCATACAGCCATTCTCGTCTCGTATAGCATTCATTCTAGGCTGTATTGAATTTCCCCTGGCAGTTCTTACGAGTTTCTAGAACATTTCAATATTTGCCTGGAAGTTATCAGATATCCTTCTATCATTCTTATCCGTTATTTCTTGCTTTTTCCTTTCAACAACTTCTTTTACTGTCTTATTTATACGTCTAAAATCTGCCTTTTTTCTTTCAATCTCATCAATCATACCGCTAGAATTACCAGCTTTGGTTGCTAGTAAATCTAGCCATGCTCTCTTCTTTGCTTCTACTTCCATACGTACCTCATCATCCCACCACAACGTATTATTTTTCCTTTCATTCGTTCACTTAGTTACACGACATACTTCGGTGGCTGCATCCACCAAACCTTTCTTGACATTATACCACACAGTCTCCAAGTCTAAATCATTCATACACAATTCATCCATACCACTTATATTTTTCTCAGTCTACATTTGAACTTCTCTTTCGCACCTTCATCTTGTAACCTCTCTGTTCTTATACGCTGTAACGCAGTGGTAGACACAGATGTCCGATGCCGCCAACGTCTGAATAGACCATTAATTCGGCATAAGACCAAGTAATGATCCGTCCCTACGTTGGACCCCGGTAAACCCTTGTATCTACCACTGCGCTCCTCATTCTTTCATCCACAATTATGAAATCTATCATGCTTCTATCATCATGTCTTTCCCATGTATACATGTGAATACTCTTATGGCGAAAGAAAGTGTTCGTCACAAAATATTTTTTTCCACATACGGTGAGGTCTTCACCATTCTCATTTATACTTTCATCGCCAAACGTTCCTAATATCCTTTCATAACCAGACCTCTTCACCCCAACCCTTCATTAAAATCTCTAACATAATAATATTTTCATTTACCTTACATTTCATCAACACCATCCTTACCATGTCCCAAAACTGCTCTCGAATATAAGTGGGCTTAGACATATCTGGGGCGTACACCCTAGCACAAACAACTTCTTTAAGCCCACTTTCATTCGTATCCATAGCAGCCTTGGGCTTACACATTCATACTCTTTCACACATTGACCCATTCTTTCTGAAAGGATGACACCGACTCCCTGGCATGCCCGCTCGGTCTCGTCTACCCCAGACCAGTAAGCGGTATACATGCCATGTGCAGTGGCATCCTTTCCCTTTCGTTTCGTCTTATTTACACATAACACATCTATTCCTCTATCATTCATCATTTCGCATACTTCATCCATCTTATCATTCATTGCTCCACACACATTTAGCGTAGCCAGACGGGCCTCCGCAATCCACTTTTCGCCCCTCCGGGAGACAGAACGTGACGGATGGCGAACCTCGTCGGCGGTTTTCCTTCCGGAGATTCTTCGCATTAAATCAATTTTAAGTCATAATCTTAATTAAATAAAACACATAACATTAAATTACAAAATAAATCACATTATATTAAAAAAACATATATACAACATTAATTATTAAAATAATTACCTCTAATTAAACAAATAAAAAAAATAAAAAAAAAACAATATTACTCAAATTAATATAACACATCATTAAAATAGTAAATAAAGTCAATTGACATTGACTTATTTGGTTAAAAAATTGTTTAAAAAATTATACAATATCAGTTAGATCATTTCTTAATTTACTAATAAGTTTCCTCAATCCATCAGCAAATAAGTCAAGATGATCGTACTGAGGAAGTATGTCACCAATCATTCGTAGTGCGCGGACAGTGGGCGCGTGCTCACCGCGCCTGGTGCGCACGATAAGGCGCGCCAGCAAACGAGGCCGGCGGCGCGGGGCTAGCTACAGCCCTGACTCCTGCCGTATGTTACGGGGAACTAAGATGCGTACACTCTCTAGTACCTGCGGACTATCGATCTTGTGATACGGTATAGAGATAGTGTGTCAGCATAAGCATAACCAGCCTAAACTTCAGCGTTTCCATATCAACCATGCCTGATACGAACAAAGAAGGATACAGGTGAGGATAGTATCCATATCGCTTCCTAAAGCACCATCGGGCAAACTTACGCTGTATCTTCTCGACCATAAGGACATACATATCCTCAAATGGGTCCCAGACAACAGCACCATACTCCAGCTTGCTACGAACAAATGCGATAACAAAACCTAACATTCTATGTGCGTTCTTACATACACTTATCATGTGTAGATGAAAGTCTAATTTAGAATCTAATAACAGCCCTAGGTCTCAAATATCATTTACTCTTTCTAGAGGAGCGTTAAGTAGGCTATACAAATTTACAATTGGTCTAGGTTTCCGAGTAAAAGTGATTATTTTTCATTTATTATTATTTAAAGGCAATAGATTTTCTTGGCTCCAATTCAACACCGCATCAATATCTCTTTGTAGATTTATGGTATCTGATTCAGATTCAATACCCAGACTGAATTTTAAGTCATCTGCAAAGAGGAGGCATTCAGAAAAACAAAAGTGTTTGGCAGATCATTTATAAAGAGCAGGAAGAGAGTTGGACCCAACGTACTGCCCTGACTTACCCCTTACCTCGTGAAGTAATCACTGGAATTATACCGGCTGCACATACTGATATCGATTATTCAGATAGCATGCAAAAAACCGAATGAGTTTGGGGGTAAAGCCAATAAATGCCAACGTTTCTAACAATTTGTCGTTGTCGACTAGGTCGAAGGCCTTTCTGAAATCGAAGAATGCCATGTCCACTTGTTTGTAATTGTCCATCTCCTTATATATGTAGTCTATATGCGCAATTAAGTTTGTAGTAGTATAACGAGCCTTACGGAAACCATGCTGGCTATTGTGTAACAAATGACCAACCTGATTATTAATGTGTTTGGTGAGAATAGACTCAAATATCTTATCAAACACTGATAAAACAGCAATTGGTATAAATGCTGACACGTCCATACTCCCATCCCCTTTCGGCATGGGGGTAACCCTGGAACGTTCCAATTTTGAGGGTACCTAGCATTAGTTAGTGATAGGTTAAAGAGACGCAAAAGAGGAACCTCCAGTACAGGCAGCCTGCCCCTATACCTCGGTATCCTTATATACAGGGTATTTTTGAAACGCTCCCGAAAACGAAGACAGACGACAGTACTAACAATATATTTGATGATGGGTGAAATATAAAATCGATCCTGATGAAAAAAAAATCATCTTTTCACAACGTTTTATTAGCTTTATTCACGCTCCATCGTGTTAGTATAGTTAAATAAAACGTTAATTTCATTTAAAAAAATCATGAAAATACTTCAACATAAAACCAGCAGTGGAATTATTGAATTACAATCAGCTGACTAGGGGTCAATGTACGCGCGAACGCCGAATTCACGCTGCCCGCAACTAGCGATGGTACCACAATACCTAATAATTTACAACACTTGTTTAAATACCTAACATATCTACTTAAACTTTTGCCACTGTGCTTGTCTCCACGTAGCCACTTTAATTCGAATTCACAGGTTAAATAAACCAAATAACTGGTTCGATTCCCCGCTAATAAAAAAAATACTTAAATAAAATGTTAACAAGGTTAGAGTCATGCTTTTTTATCCATTGTGTAGGTATGTTTATTATTCTCATGTATTCAGTTATGTACCTTTTCAGATCAGTTCAGTACGTTATTTAGTTATTTAATATATTTAATATATATATATATATATATATATATATATATATATATATATATATATATAAAGTTATTTAAAAAAGTTAGGTATGAAACAGCTTACCGATCCTCCGTGGCCTTATGAGATTCTCCAAGGCACATTAACATGTTGCCGTATTCACGAGCACTATAAACGTACCTTCGTGTTAGGCATTATTAAAACAAAACAAAAAACACAAAACGTAACAACAAAAACAATATCATTAAGTAATAAATAACAAGTAATAACGACAATAATTTAATAAACAAAACAATTGAACTGTCGCTCGTGATAGTCAACATAGAACTGTCTCAAAAACTAAAATTATTAATCAATCCCGCCAAAACAAATGCGCAAGGTGGTAACGTCCTTGAAGCATGTGTAAATTCCACAGCGCGAGGTGACACGAGGTAGCGTGTGTGTGAAAGGGAAGGGTAGAGTGAGTAGTATACCTAATTCATTGTTTCGTACCGATCTAAATAAGAGTTCGGCGCCCGCGAGGATATTGACCCTATTGTCAGCTGATTTTCTTTTTTAAATTTCACTGCTGGTTTTATGTTTAAGTATTTTCATGATTATTCGGGATCGAATTTCTTTGTGATCATCATAAGAATCCTTAGTACTATCATCTGTCTTCGTTTTCGGGAGCGTTTCACAAACACCTGGTATATTAGTATCCGCACATCTTCAGCCACCTGGTTTTTTGTCATTAACGTAATTCCAAAATTTAACTGGGTCGTTAACAATATTCCGTTGTATCATTACGTTGATTTGTACAATCGTACAATTTCTCGTAGTACAACTCAATATCAATATCTTTAACAGTCAATATCAATATCTTTAAGTAAATATGACCAATCTAATTTGGATAAAGCCGCATATAGACCTTGATAATCTTCCTTGCGCCAGTTCCAGCTGTTGCTCTAAGTATTGGAAAGGGATGAAGTTGGCGAAGCAGGAGAAGAAATCAATGTTACACAAGGGAATGGAAGCTTGATTATAGTTCCAAGCGCGGGATGATACTCATCGATTTCTACCAGAGGGTCTAAATTTAGAGAAACACTTAACTGATTGGGCTCTAAATTGCTCAGTATGAGATCCAACATACCGCCTCGTCTATTTAATACTGTATTTAATAGGTAGATCGAACAAAAACTACAAAAAAAATCAAATTGGGTCTTTACATTAACGCTACAAGAATTCAAATTGAAATCACCTAAAATTAATACATTCATGTCAGTGTAGGTAAAAATAACATCTCCAATACAGGCCAAAATATTAAAATGCTGATCGTCATTATAATTCGGAGGTAAGTATACAAGACAACATAATATTTTGATATTTTTAAAATTAATAATTACAAAATTATGGTCAATATCAGTAACAACCCGAACAGGATAACAGTCTCAAACAGCAAGCACGTGACCGCCTGCGTCTCACCTCCACCCATCCGCCTTTATCGAGGTTATCAGAGTTAGGATCGCTAGCTGCAGGAGTAGATGTAGAGCGGGACTACAGCGACGAGGTACATGGTTTTTCATTTTGTACGACAGGCTTGGCTTTCGTCTGGGACTGAGTTTTAGTTTTAGTACCAGCTTTCATTTTAGTTGTATTTAAAGTCAAATTCATCATAAGTGTCATAAGTGTCTGCTTTTGTCATAAGCGTTACTTCTAATTGTTGGATTTGACTCGTCACCATATTGATTTTTTCTATAAATTCATTTTTAGCGCTAAAAATTGCTTAACAAGTAATTTATTAAGTTTTTCAATAAGCTGCTCTTCAAAATTGGCTTTCATTTTCCTCAGTTCCAGTATGACGGTTTCCTTCATTTCGTTCAGAACATAGTTCGATGTTGGGTTCTGGTTATGAGCTTGCGTAAACCGAGTTCCGCCACGGAGCATATTGACATTTTCGGTCGGACTAGACATACTTTCATTTAAGATTTGATGTGTGCGTACAGGGGTCTGCGAATTATTGCCCTTAGGTAGTCTACTGCGACATTCAACGCATATCCAGGACCACTTAAATTCCATCGAAAAAGTAGCAAACTTTTCAGGACTAAAATTAGTACAAAATATGTCAAAAATTTGCTTACATTGAGTACATTTCATATAAGTGCCGTCTTTAATCACTACGCCGCGACATCCCGCGCAGGAAACTTTCCTTGGGGTCATCTTTTCGCTGTGGTTGACTGTACTTAACGCAGAAATACGTAGCGAAAGGCGACGGAGGCCGGCCGGCAGGTGCGGTGACTCACAGCAGCGGGCGATCAGCGAGTTGTCGTTGGTCAGTTACAAGACCGTTGGACGAAAATTTTTAAAATGTTTTTGCTTGTAATCTGAGTAATTCTAGTCACACTGAATTTTTTTTAACCACTGGAATCATGAATTCAATAGCTTTAAAATGAATATTAACACAACTCGAAACGTGAATGTTAACTAATTATTATGACTGTTTCTTTACAGACCAATTTATTCATTTACCTATGCGGGAGTACTAGAGAAGGAGCCATTTTTTTTACAAAAATACCTCTATCTATTCTCTAATTTTGATGTTGAGCATATAATATGCTAGCATTGATACCACTCAATTCAAGAATTCGAAAAAATATCACCAGAAGACGGATCATCTAAACGCAATATTTTTTTCGGACTTTGTACTGCATTTTTTTTGTGCTAATGGTCGCATTGACCCGGAAGAACTTCCTAGACTATTTTAGGCCATTTTAAAGAACAAAAATCTAAAACAAAAGTAAAGGTAGGTAGTTTATTATTATTTCTTAAGGAAATATGGACATGGGGTCTCACAGACCCCGTCTAAACTTTAAATACCTGTAATTTACGTTTATGGAACCGGACGACACAACCTCCTTCACCATTGAGAGTTTGGTGACTAAACTAGAAGCTACTGAGACGCCCACCCGCGGTGGGTGGTGATAAATATGGTATTCTAAAAAATCAGCAAGTGCGAAAGGTCTGTAAGACCCCATGTCCACAGTTAATGGTTATAGTAGTTTCGGCGTTTACTGCATATTGAATTAGACTAGATAGTGTCTATTTCACATTTCACTTCGGAAACCTAACATCAATCGATCGATCGTCGATCGATGCCATTGATCGACGTCGATCGATGTCGATTGTGCAGCTTTCTCACGATGTTTTCCTTCACCGCCGAGTATGTGGTAAATGTAATGGCACGTGGACACCTCGCTTACGCCTTTATGTTATGACACCTTGGTCGGCTAGGATTGTGCGTAGTTCGCGCGCCGAGTCAAGTATTGAATTACTTTAATTTTTACTATCTCTTAAACTACTCGTCCAAATAATATACATAAGCCTAATAGGAGCAAATTTTATCTTCATAAAATTGTCTTGATGATGTTACTACATTCGTACAGTCAACTTTCGTTCGTAAGAATAAATATACCATGCCTTATAATAACGCTCATTGCTACTGTATTTAGGGTTCACTTTGCACTGACTATAGATTTGAAAATAAAATAACGTCTTGCTCTGAGGAATGTTTACTGCAAACTGATTCATTACAGTCATACTTTACACGGCGCATAGAAAATGTATGTATGCATAATTATAAACACAACATACCACCCACCAAAACCCTAGGTTTTTATTAATCATACATTATTCATCAACTAAGAAAATAACAAGGATATTAAATTACAAATGAAATATACTTTATTTTGTAATTTAATATCCTTGTTATTATTTTTTATTATTACTTTTTTACTTACTTATTATTACTTTAATTATTTAACAACAACGTAAAGTAAATTAAACAATTATAAAATTTGATAATTTCCATATCATATTATGAACTGATTTTTCTCATGAGATATAAGCAGATGAACTTACACCAAAATTTGTTTTAAACGTTAAATTTAATTATCTTAAATACTAGAAACCTTTTTAAAAATATTACTTACTAGCTGTTACCCGCGGCTTCGCCCGCATGGTCACTGGGAAATGAACTATCCATTGCTTTTTGAATTGAAAGAAAACTGAGTTTTATAGATTTGTCAGAGATGCAGCCATTAAAAGGAAACTGAGCAAAATTGATTCGTCAGCCTATTTAAATGTTTTGAAACGCAGCGTATAGGAAAGCATGAAAATAGCCTGTTTATTCCAAATGGAAATGGGATATTTTTTTAATTAAAGGAAACTGAGCATAATTATCCGTCAGGGATGCAGACTTTTGAAAAGAAACTGAGCTAAATTGATTCGTCAGAGATGCAGTTTTCTGAATTGAAAGGAAACTGAGCCAAATAAAAGATCCGTCAGAGATGCAGCCTTTTGAGTTGAAAGGAAACTGAGCTTAATAGGTCCGTCAGAGGTGCAGCATTTGGAATTGAAAAAACTGAGCTAAATAGGAAATTTTGAATTGAAAAGGAAGATCTGTGGAATTCTGATTAATTGATTGTGGGAATTTTGGAAAAAAACTAACTGAACACTATTTTAAGACGCTACTGTACACAATGTTATATGTTTTTCCATTCGGGAAAGAATGTGGATATTCTGGGCATTTGACACAGCTGACCATGAGAAAAGCACGGTTTTTCTAATTTGACCCCTGCTACCTGTAACGTTTGCCCTTGCGCTTTATTAATTGTCATTGCAAAACTGAGCTTAATAGGAAATGCAACCTTTGAATTGAAAAGGAAGATCTGTGGAATTATAGGATCCGTGGTATAATAACATTTTCAACTTTTCCAACGCCTGTCAAAATTGTAGCACCGATTATGTTCCGTCCAAGATGTGTCACACGCAGCCTTGTCCCGTTACATAACCGAGGAGCATCTAAATTTCGCATTAGCATGACTGGGATGCCTAATTTTAATTGAAGCTTATGTGAGGGCACACCTGACAACTCTAGAGAATTTAGAAACTCTACGGAATATAAAGTGCTCTGTTCTGTGTCCATAACTGTGTCTACTGACAAATACTCTGTTATTTCTCCTGCTACTTCGCTTAATATATCTGAATTTATTTTGTTAACGCTCATTTTTGGTGCAAGAGTCGCCCTTTCACATACCATTTGTCTTCATGCATGTTGTTCGTTAAATCTGAATAAACGCTCGCAATTAATTCGGAATGACTCTGTACTAAATTACAAAAATCTCTCGTCAATTTAACGCAGCCCTCAGCATCCGTTTCCAACCGCCCATCGCCAATTTTTAATAGTGTGTCAGCATAGTTTCCAGCATTGATATCTTTATACAAATGCACTCTCATTATCGTAGTTAAACTGAATTTTGTCACCTTGTTCCATAAAATAGACGACTTGAGGCATGCTTTAATTTCATCTGCAGGTGTGCCCTTTTGAATGACAGGTAAAGTTTGGCGAAAGTCACCAGCCAGTAAAACCACCATTCCTCCCATTACATCGGTATTGCTGCGCAAATCCTGGAGCGTTCGATTTAGTACTTCTACAGCTTTTTTATGCGACATTGTACTTTCGTCCCACACTAAAAGTTTGCATTGTCGTAGCATTATACCTCGTGCACTATTTTTGCTAAAGTTGCAGATCGGCGATTCTTCCTGGGCTAGATTTAGAGGAGTTTAAAACAGAATGTGCAGTGCGGCCCCGCTTAGCAGCGTGGCGGCTATACCGGAGGAAGCTACGGCCACAGCAATGTTTTTATCTTTCCGTACTTGCGCTAATAATAAATTTAACAAAAATGTCTTCCCAGTTCCTCCAGGGAATCTAAAAGAAAAGTGCACCATTTCCAGATTCAATTTGTCCTAATACTTTGTCAAAACTCGTTTTTGTTCGGGAAGCAAGTGGGGTACAAATTCGGCTACTTGCTGCTGCAAAGCTGGTATATCGTAGTTTGTTTCACGTATAATTTCATCACTCAGTTCATTTTCGGTTGTTCGCTGTGGGCTTATCATTCCAAAGTCGCTTAATTTTTTGCCTACCATTGCCATTACTTTATCTTCAATTTTTCCAAGTGCTTCATTATAAATTTGTTCATTGTATGTCATGTTCGCGTGTGTCTGCTGTAACCTTCTGCAAAATATCTTCCGCCATGTACTCTTTATATTTGTCCCACAATTTATGTGCATTAGATAGCCCGCAAGATGATATAAGAGTTGCATAAAGATCCCTAATTTTGGCTGGTGACTGGCACTGCACAGCTTCCTCCATGGTTTCATCCCAGTGATTATCGTTTTCTAAAAGATGCAGAGCTTCATGCTTCTCTATAAGTTGCGCATTCCTGACCGTTGGCAGTTTAAGGTCTTTATATCCTGTAGGACCCCGAACATGGTGCAGCGGCAATCGTAAACAGAAACATTCAAAATTAGTTACATGGACGGTATACACACGACCAAGGGCATCTGATGACTTTACACGGGCCAATTTGCAACAGGCGCGCCTTGAATACGGCATTTCCACCTTCCTAGATGTGTTCCAAGTATAATAGCGGGGACTTCAGAATATAACAACGTTTTTGCAAAGGGTCGGTTTGACAAAGTTGAAAGAAGGCTGTTAGTGTAGTTTTTGGCGGTGATGCAATTCTTTCTTGGAAATTTCTTTCGGCGAAATATACACGCTCTCCATTTTCTAAGTGCACAGCAAGGTGAGTAACTGTTGGGTGCCTTTCGTGTAAAGGGAAGCCAAGGAGACGCCACGCTGCCTCGTTACTGCTGACATAACGCCCTGCTTGAAAGGTCTGTACGAGTACTTCATTAACGGGATTTGCCTCATCTTCACTCCTGAGATTAAATATTGCTTGGTCGCTTCCTTTATTTATGTACTTACAGATATACTTGATTGCGCGGACAGAGCTACATGCTTCTACATTAATGTGGGCATTAAACATTTTACATAGAATGGGCGAATACGGGACATTCCAGCTGTTATCTAAGGTTTCGAACGCTCCAGAGCGAGATTTGATTGTAACTTTCCTGCCACCATCTTCGGGAGCTCTGCGTTTGTATAAAGGGTAGCCATTGTCATTGTGCACTGTTTCTTTTAATAGCTGTTTAGGGAATTTCTTTGTACATTTTCCTTCTTTCATACATGGCGATATTGAATTTCGTGCTCCACATGGACCGTGAATCATATTTCGGACGATGGTATCATTCTTTATCTTGCTCAGGATCCGGAATCTCGGCGCTTATTATGTCGTCTTGGCTGGGCCGCAACTTCTCTTTAAGCCATATTAGAATGTGGGCATGCGGTAATCCTCTTTTTTGCCATTCAATTGAATACATGAAGCACTGCTCCTCTCCGAAAATTTTCCCTTTATTAATTACATACATTAATTTTTGTACTTTTAATCTAAATACTCTAGCAACTAAATCGTGTCTGTCAGTACTTTTTGGCCCGCATTAGCTCCTCAGTTATTTCTTTCCATGTGGGATTGCAAGTAAAAGTAACAAAAGATCAGGTCTTCCGTAAGTTCGTGCATAGGCGAATGCGTCTTGTGTGTACTCATGTAGGTAGCAGGGACTGTTAACGAATGATGAGGGCAGAATTACCATTTACCTAAATCTCTGGGGTTTACATTGGCGTCGCTAGAAACTGCATCTTGTAAATGTATATAATTCTCAACGCGCAGCTTTTTTTGATTTAAAGATATATAACGGAGACGTTCACTTTCTACCTTCACATACATGTCTACCAAAAAATGATGAAATAATTGTCTACACCGGGCTAAGAGGTTAAAATCATTTTCTCGCAACATCATATGATACGCATAAAAATCCATACATGATACTTTTTTGTTCGGAGTAGGCTCCTTTGTGACCGGGTTAATGAGTGGAATTTGAAAATGATAACCCTCTTGTCCTTTGCAATAAATTAATTATTGCAAAGGGTATTGCAGAGCGTCATAAAACTTGTGTGTATCGGCTACCCGTTGTAACGTATCATCACGTGCTCGCAAGACAATGTCTCGTGAAGAAAATTGATCACCACTAATTACGGCTGCTATTTCGTTTATCAAAGGTGCATTGTAGCGCCTTTCATGCTCTCCTCGAGGGGTCCGATCTGCGTGAATGACGACTTTATAATCCTCTTCAGGTAGGTTATGTTTTGACTAAAATGTTACGTTCATGCAAGAATCTTTGAATTTTGAACACTGTGTCTCTCTCAACTCCCTGGATAAATTGGCAGCACCGGTCTACCTCAATTTCTTCGTCACCCATAAAAATATACTTGTAAAAAGTTATGCTGTTCGTTTTCAGCTGGAAAAAGTGAACCTATTCTATAATAAATTTGCCCTTGCACCGAAAATGTAGGCGAAAATCCCGGCATTATTATTTCCCGGTCAACTCCGAAGGACGTCATTTGAAAGCATGAGTTATATTTCCGGATCCTGTTTAAAAAGCGCCGTGACTCATTAGCATCATATAAAAAGAGAGTTTTCAAAGGTTCTTCTGGTTCCCCAAGTAACGGAAGAGACACTTTGCCATTGGAACAACACATGCCTGCGGTCTTATCTTTCCATTTTAAAGCGCTGCAAAATCGACACGCCTTGTCCATGATAACAACTAACTTGTGATTTTTATAATCAATCAACGGATCATAATTGAATGCTGCGTCATTAAAAAACGACCAATTGTTTCTTTGAAAATTTTGTCGACGTTCAGCTTGGAGCTGTGCATTTGCATCTCTTCGCGCCTGTATCTGTTCTGGTGTTTCAGATGCCCTTATAGTAGATTGACGTTCAGCTTGCTCAATGAGTCTGTGTTGAGTTTCATCAGGTGTTTCCGCGGCTCTTAAGCCGGCCTGACGTTCCGCTTGTTCGAATAGCCTTTGCTGACTTTGAGCAGGTGTTTCAGTAGCTCTTAAAGTAGCTTGATGCTCTGCCTGTCCAAGACGCCTTTGCTGACTTTGATCAGGTGTTTCAGTAGCTCTTAAAGTAGCTTGACGCTCTGCCTGTTCAAGACGCCTTTGCTGACTTTGAGCAGGTGTTTCAGTAGCTCTTAAAGCAGCCTGACGCTCTGTCTGTTCAAGACGCCTTTGCTGACGTTGAGAAGGTGTCTCAGATGCTCTAAAAGCAGCCTGACGCTCTGCTTGTTCTTGCCTTCTCAGTTCAGCATCTTCTAAAGATTCTAGCGATCGAGCTAATCTTTTCGCTTGTCTTTGAGAAGATACTCTTGAAAGGCTGGACTTACGTTTGCGAGGCATTATGAATTAAGAAAAACCTATTTATAAAAAACGTTAAAATACCTAAAAGAATTAAATTTCCTTTTAAATATTTTTAAAGCAAATCAAAATATCTAAAAGGAATAAATATTCCTTTTAAATATTTTAAAATCAAAACAACAAAACCAATTCAAGACACAATCCAAAAGTAAACAAAATCCAAAATCAAAGCCAGAGTCTAAATATGTATAAAAGAATACCAACCAAATCAACAAAACCGATTCAAGAAAATACACAAATCCGAAAATGAAAGCCAATATAAATCCATTCAACCTTAACCAAATCACAAAGCAAATAACAAACAACTGAAATCGAAAGCAGGTAGTCGAATAAGCTACGAAATAGAAACAATTTAAGCGTATAGGTACCGTATGCACTATAAGTTGACGCGCGGCTCAACGGCGGAGTTAAGTACATGTCAGGAAACATTTCGTTACCGCGTTTTAAAACCTAGTAACGACATCTAGCGGAATCAATTTAAACTATGTATACGTTAGTTAATAGGAACTCTCAAAAATATTTTTCTTATAATTTTGCACAATTTTTCTTATTGTAATACCGACTCATTCATAACCACATATAAGAACTGTATTCATTTCCGTTCAATAAATATTACTAAGGCTTATTAATAAGGCTTACTAAGAACTGTTTCTACCATTGTTAAGTAATAGTTAAGGGTGAAAGCGTGACAGGTGGTGATAGTATTTCTGATCCATACTTATAATCACGCCTGTAACCCTTGCGGGGTAGGCAGAGCATCAACGGATTACTTAATATCGTCTGCGAGGTTATCGCCTATTCTGTGAATTACGATGCACCAAAACGTTTGAAGAAAATCAGTTGGTGAATTTTATGTTTTTATCGCTCTCTTCCCGATCCTGCGTGGAAAAATACAGATCTATACATTTTTTATCTTAATTTTGGTAAAAAGACATAATAATCCAGATATTCTGACCTTCTGTGTTCGTCCATCGTACCGTCGTCCGTCTTATAGAATCACGGTGGCGCCACCTAGCTGAATTTAATTTTGCAACATATTTGATTTTCCCACGGGAATGAGATGTTTTTCCGCGGAAAAAAGTAGCCTATGTCACTCTACAGCCACCGAACTATCCCCATACAAAATCATGCCATGCCGACGCTCTGTTGCGACGTGAAAGAAGGACAAACAAACAAACAAACACACTTTCGCATTTATAATATTAGTATGGATAACCATTAATTTGAAGCAAACACTACTTAGTAACAGATCTTTTAACAATTTTATCTCTACATTTAAACTACTATAAACACGACTTATTATATTATCTGGTCCAGGATGCTTTTGTAAGATACGCCCCAAAGATCACTTCCCAAGAGGAAGATTTTCTTCTTTAATAAGTACAATATCGCCAATTTCAAACTCTTGAGTGTGTTTTAGCAATTTAGGTCTTTCTTGCAGCCTAGACAAATGTGCATTCTGCCATCTATGCCGAAAATCCTGTAATAATCTCTGTGTATACTGCCAATGTGATAATCTATTTACTTGAATTTGTCTTAAGTCCGGTTCTGGAATGTTAATTGAAGATTCACCAATGAAAAAATGTCCTGGAATGAGTATTTCCAAAGAGTAAATTTCTGTTGTATCTACTGGACACAAAGTTATAGAGTTCAAACAGGCTTCTATTTGACACAGAGTAGTGGACATCTCTTCATATGTAAGGTGGCTATTTAAAATCATCTTTAGTTGGTATTTAACAGACTTCACGCCTGCCTCCCAAAAGCCACCAAAATTTGGACTGTATGGTGGATCGAAGTGCCATTGTGTGCCATTTTCTGCGAGTATATCTGATAAAGATCCAGGAATTTCTAGTCTAGCCTGTTGCCACAAATCCTTTAACTCCCTGTTAGCTCCTATATTTTTTTTACATTTACCTCTTCTTGCTACAAATATTTTGAAGGCCCCTAAAAATGCGTTGGTACTCATATCTTCATCCAGCTCCAAGTCAATTGCCTTTGTAGCCATGCAGATATATGTCTTATCAGTTTTGATTCCTCGACCTCTTGTCGTAAGAATTTGCAGCCGACCAGCAAAATCGACTCCCGCATTTAGAATGGCCTCGACGGTAACTCTTACTTTTGGTAAGTCACCCATAATTTGGGTTCCAATGTTAACTCATTGTTTGGCACAACTAAGACATTTATGAATGGTGGATCTTATCAATTACTTAACTCTTACTATCCAGAAGCGAGACCTTACATAGCTCATGGTTGGTTGAACACCTCCATGTAGGGTTTTTTATGAGCAGTGAGTATAATAAGTATAGCCAAGTTATTTTTGTGACTTAATATCATTAGATATTTCATGTTTTCTGATATTGACGCATATTTGAGTCTACTGCCCACCCTGAGAATGTTCTTAGTATCGAGGAATGCATTTAAATTATTTATGGAACTCTTGCTACTTATGCGGTTTCTTCGTTTAAGACATGTAATTTCCTCAGTAAAATCTTCTTCTTGAGTAATTCTTACACCAATTTATAGGGCCAGATTTAATTCTACTGTAGAAATAGACATTGATATATCACTTATTTTTTGCTTTTTAAAATTTAAAAATCTTTTGCAGTAACTTAGTGTCCTTAGCAATTCATTTAAATTATTAAATTCTACAAAACGGCTAGACTATGAACAGCCTTTTAATAGTAATATATTTTCTTCCTTAAGATTGGAGGTGATAATAATTTTTACTTCTATGTCTGTTTCTTCGATACTTGATGTTTTCATTTTCAAATAAATATCTTCCCGTTTTATCCATTCATGGCCTTGCCACCACAACTTACACCCCTTTAATTCAGGTAATATTAATCCACAAAACGCAATGTTGGCTGGATTCTCCTTGGATTGGACTTGATACCATTGGTCTCAACTGTTCTCCTAAATAGTAACACACGATTTCTTACAAAAGTTTGCCATCTAGATGGGTCGCCTTGCAGGCATGTTAAACGATTGGTTGATTCAGTCTAGGCATAAATCTGTGCAAGAGGTATGCGAGTAGCTTCATTTATTTGTTTTAGTAAATTTGATAACAGCAGCGCACTCTACGTGGAAGCGAAAGTAGCTTTACCGGTGCTACACGACTTTTTGCAGCAATAAGGTAAGTGATAATAGTACAGTCTGTATGTTTAACTCTTAATTAAGTAACTGCTCCATACGCTCTTGTTGATGCATCCCAAAAACCATGTATTGTGATATTTCTTATATTTTTCTCTGTAGTACAAAGCCATCTAGGTATTTTAATCTGATTTAATTGATTTAAGCCATTTCTTATATCCAACCAATGTTTGTTATTTCAGGTTCAACGACATCATCTCAGGAGACTTTCTTTAGCCACAACTTCCGCATTATTACTTTCACAGGGAGGAGTGTTGAAGTTAACCAGCCGTGTGGATCAAACGACCGTTGGATTTCTGCAAGTATGATTCTTTTAGTAATGATTTCAGAGGGCGTCGGTAAGTTAAAAATGTACTCTAGTATTTCTTTTTCTATGTTCCAGGATAAATAAAGTGCTCCCACCATCCCATGTACATCTAAATCAATATTGACGAGAGAACTCGTTCGTTGGGTTCGAATTCCTTCAAAAAATCAAAACTATTAGACCCCCATTTTTGTAACTTAAAACCACTCTTTTGTAAAATGTAGGCAATTTCTTTTGCAGTTCTTATTAAAGTTACAGCCTATAAAGTTGCAGTTCTTATTGCATTTGTGATATTATCTTGACCAGACATTAAGTCGTCCATAAAAAAATCTTTTATTGTTTTAGCAGCAAGTGGGTGATCCTTGCCTTCGTTTTCAGCTACTTGATGGAGGATTATTACGTCACAAAATACGCTGGTAGCTTGCGTCCTCTTTTTTTACTAAGATTTGACGATACATTTTCTATAACAGCTACAAAACATATTTTCCTAAGCCACGAATGCATCATTAATGATCTTATATCTTCCTGAAGTTGAGATCTAACAATTAGTTCGCCATTAAGAGAAACATTATTTGCTCCAGGAGATGACGCGTTAAATACTATCCGAATCTTGGTTGTTTTACTCGTTTCTTTTATCAATGGATGATGTGGAAAATACACTGCTGCATTTTTTATATCATTTTATGGTACTTCTTCCATATGATGTAGTTTTAAATATTTTTCCATCACCTTAACATATTCATCTTTCAATTTTGGGTTTCTGACAAATCGCTTTTCTAATTGTAGTAGTCGAGTTTTTGCTATATCTCTAGTGTTTCCCTCTAGTGATATTTGGTTATCATTTTTAAATGGCAGCTTAACTATGTACCTCCCGTCTTCATTCCTTGTGTCATCATCATCATCATCATTACAGCCCTTCACAAGTCCACTGCTGAACATAGGCCTCCCCCACGGAACGCCACAAAGCACTGTCCCGAGCCACCTGCATGTAATGTTCCTTGTGTAATTTTCTTTATATAATCGTTCTAAGGTTTCTTCATCCTTCGTAAGTTTTTTAGAAATTTCAGGCTTTCTCACCATGTTTGCTGCATATCATCAAAGCTGACGTGGTGATGCATTACCAGTATCTCATCCCGTGAAGTTTTGTCTCGGATAGTCCCAAAAAGGATACAGCCTGCTTTTGTTTCTTGCGCACATGGAGAACCAGGGGGTCCTATGATTATATTATTCTTCATTATATGGGCGCATACTTCAACTCCAAGCAGCATGTCTACTCGTCCTGGCTGGTTAAAACTAGGATCGACCAGGATAAGTCCATGTAGATGCGGCCAGGCGTGCTCGAGATAAGGGATAAAACTTGATGGTAGCAGTGTGGTAAAACGTGTAGACATGACGTATGTGTTTATACGGAGCTTGAATTGGTGATCATGTTTAGAAAGAAGCTCGATATGTACTTCATGTTTAACCCTTGTTTGTGTTGAACAACTCCTGTGATGACTACATTACCCTTTGCAGACGTTCTTTTACACCTTAGCAATTGTACCGCTCCTTCAGTTATGAAGTTTGCCTGCGATCCTTGGTCAATTAGAGCGCGTAACATCGTCGTATGCCTGTTCTAATCTCTTACAGGTCAGCCAATAAAGATGTGCATCTTCTTGTTGCTAAGTGTGATGGTAATGCTAATTCGTCCTCCTTTACACCCTTGTCGGCATCAAGGGGTTCCATGTAATTATGGTGAGCTTGTACATTGTTTGGCTTGTTAACATATTTTTGTTGATGTAGTAATGAATGGTGTCGGCAATGGCATAACTTACAGGACACTTGAAGACGACATTTCGTTGCAGTATGCCCTGGAGCCAAACAATTGTAACCTAAGTTCTTATTCCTTACAAACTCAGACCTCTCCTCAGTTGTCAAATTTGCAAAATCTTTATAGTGACTTATAGTGTGTTCATCATTACATCTTATGCAAGTTCTTGTCGGAAATACAGCAAACGTATGGAATGACCTTTCCTTTGTTATTTTAGATTCCCGTGAAATGGATGAAGATGGCGTTATTAATTCTATTGTGCGGAATTTTGATTCCAAAAAACTTTTTGACTCCTTCCAGATAGGTAACTCATTGTGGTTGGTTTTGTAGGCATGCTTTTTCCATGCTTTATGTGAATCTGGGTCCAATTTTTGAACGACCCGAAATATTATTAGTGGATCCCAAGAATCGGTAGATAACTGAAGGTTATTTAAACTATTTAAGCATTCCGTAGTTGTATCTAGTAATATTTTATTTGAAAAGCTGTTTGTTCAATTAGCTTTTTTTGTCCAAATAACCTTTTCATTATTGAGTTAACGATAAGCCTTTTATTTTTATACCTATCTTTTAATAAACACCAAGCATGTTCATAGTTGTCTCTGTAATTTTAATATGTAAACGTGGTAGAGCCATGCTACAGCTATATCAATAGTACAGTTGTAGCACGAATGAGTCGGCTCGACCGGGGAGCCGGCCGAGTGGGGCCGAGATTAAATCTAAAAATAATTATAGTGGTTTGAGATTTATCCTTCATTTTATAGTTCAGACCAGAAACTTTTGAACCTATTATAGGCTGTAACTTTAACTTTAAGCTAGGTGTCATGTCGCGCGTCTCAGACGCGTGATATACGCAGGTAAAACCGCGGGGTACATGTACCATCATCATTATCATCACCATTTCTGTACTTCACAAGTCCATTGCTGAATATAGGCCTCCCCCACGGAATGCCACAAAGCACGGTCCCGAGCCACCTGCATCCATTGACTTCCTGCATGTCTTACCAGGTCGTCACTCCATCTAGTGGGGGGACGCCCTACACTTCGCCTGACGGTACGAGGCTGCCACTCGAGAACCTTTCTTCCCCAACGGTTGTCGGTTCTTCGAGCTATATGGCCGGCCCATTGCCACTTCAGCTTACTAATCCTTTGGGCTATATCGGTCACTCTGGTTCTACTGCGGATATCCTCATTTCTAAGTTTATCACGCAGAGAAACCCCGAGCATAGACCTCTCCACAGCTAGTTGAGTGACGTAGAGCTTCCTCATCCGGCCAGCAGTGAAGGACCACGTCTCAGATCTATAAGTCATCACTGACAACACGCACTGGTTGTAAAATCTCGTATTCAAGTTTTGAGGTATACCTGACGAGAAGATGTGTCGCTGCCCAGCCGAGATGAATCCGTCGGACTATTTGTCCCAGGTCGTCTATACTCGTCGACAACTTCGAGCTTAGTGCTCCCAAACAACTACCGGCATAGGTGTGACATGGACGTTACACGTGATCTTTAGGTCCTCCAGCGATTCTGCCATAAGGAGTATATCGTCGGCACTTCGAAGTTGAGTGATGTACTCGCCATTGATGTAAATACCGTATCCTTTATTTATATTAATATATTCACAAAGGTCAGAACTTTCAAATATGCATAACGATCACGTTTGGGCTCGCGTGAATCCACATGCTTCACGGCAGGGCAGATTCCAACACCAGTAGCGGCTGAATGTGTGGGCTGGCTTTTATGACGGGCATGTCATCGGTCCCGTCATTATGCCATCACGTCTGAACGGTAGCAACTATCTTACGTTTTTACAAACGAAATTCAAAGAGGCGATTGATGACTTTCCTGTGGCTGACTGGGATTACTTTGAGAACCAAAGAAACATGTTGTTTTAGCATGATGGAGCTCCGGCACATTTTGCTCGCAACGTACGAGAACAACTTAACGTTCGCTTTCCGCGAGGATGGATCGGCCGCGGGGACCGGTGCTATAGCCTGCTCGTTCTCCGGAACTCACAATCTTGGACTTCTTTTTGTGGGCTTATGTGAAGGACAGAGTGTATTTCTCCGATTGCCCAACGGTTGCCGAGATGGAGCAGCGTGTTAGATCGGTTTTCGCATCAATAACACATGAAATGAAGCTGCAGTCTTCAACAGATTTGACAGCATACAGGCAACTGAACAGACAGATCTCCAAATGCATGCGGCGGGGCTCACGCAAATCAATACATCTCGTATTGAAGAAGCGATCGAGCGGAACCAGGGATCCAAAGTCTTTACCAGAGATCTGTCTGCCAAAAAGAGCTAACTGTCAAAGCTGACGACCGAGTGTGGCAGCATCGTTTCCGAGACACCTGAGATTTTGAGTGTGATTGAGAGGTTCTATGGGCAGCTGTACGCGTCATCGTTGGAGCCACACGCAAGTGTGAGTAACAATCAAAGAGCAAGTCTTATCCGACACTATTCCGATTATATCCCGGACGCCAGTCTGAGCGAGATTAGAATGGCCCTCCAGCACCTTAAAAACGGCAAGCCCCCAGGCGAAGATGGAATTACAGCGGATTTTCTGAAAGCGGGTGGGAAACCGGTACTTGAAGTCCTTCAGAAGCTCTTTAATTCCGTCCTCCATGGTGGGACTACTCCAGAAGCGTGGAGCAGAAGTGCGGTGGTCTTGTTCTTCAAGAAAGGCGACGACGCTCCATTGAAGATCTACAGACCGATTTCCCTTCTGAGCCGCATCTACGTGCTGTTTTCGAGAGTCATTACGAATCGTCTCGTACGCAGACTCGACGATTTCCAGTCTACCGTACAAGCCGGTTTCCATAAAGGCTTTGGCATCATAGAACACATACATACCCTTCGGAAAATTGTACTGAAGACCGAGGAGTACAATCTGCCACTATGTCTTGCGTATGTGGATTATGAGAAAACCTTTGATTCCGTCAAAATTTGGGCGGTGCTGCAGTCCCTTCAGCGGTACCAAGTTAACTGTCGGTATATCGAAGTGCTGAAGTGTTTGTGCAGTAGGGCTACGATGGCTACCCGAGTACGGAACCAGAGTACAAAACCTATCTAACTGCAGACAAAACAAAGATCATGAAAGATGTAAATGTCACACCTATGCCGGTACTTGTTGGTAGCAATAAGCGCGAAGTTGATGACGAGTATGTGTACCTGGCACAAATAGTCTGACAAGTTAAGTTCAACTTCGACCGAGAGATCTATCGACGGATGTAGCTCGGCTGGGCAGCGTTTGAGAAATTACGACACATCTTTTCGTCAGGTATACCTTATAACTTGAAAACGAGATTGTGCAACCGTTGCGTGTTGCCAGTGATGAATTATGGATTCGAACGTGGTCCTTCACTGCTGGCCGTATAAGGACGCTCAAGGTCGCTCAGCGAGCTATGGAGAGGGCTATTCTCGGAGTTTCTCTGCGTGATAAACTTAGAAATGAGGATATCCGCAGTAGAACCAGAGTAACCGACGTAGCCCAACGGATAAGTAAGCTGAAGTGGCAATGGGCCGGCCATATAGCTCAAAGAACCGACAACCGATGGGGAAAAAGGTTCTCGAGTGGTAGCCTCGTACCGGTAGGCGAAGTTTAGGAAGACCCCCCACTAGATGGAGTGACGACCTGGTAAGACATGCAGGAAGTCGATGGATGCAGGTGGCTCAGGACCGTGCTTTGTGCTATTCCTTGGGGGAGGCCTATGTTCAGCAGTGGACTTGTGAAAGGGTGTAATGATGACGATGATGATACAAACCATACAGGGTAAGCTAATATATAGAGAGTAATAAAAACAAGGGTGCAAATGTGTAAATACAAAATCCGTTTTACCACTCGGTCCCTTTGACTTTCACGCATAAATCCTCTCAAGTAGCGAGATAAATAATGAGCGCCTTGCTCAAATAATGTTGTTTTCGCAACTTACCTTGTGTTTTGCCTCGCCAAACGCACAAAAGTGTAAAGATTTCTATAAAAACAAACATAAATCTCCCCATAGAATGCTTTATAGAGGAATATTTGCCATAGTTGACATGCTTGAGAGGTGGTTTGGCAATCGCAGTTTTTTTATTTTCTATTTGTATCAAAAATACGCTGTCGTTCATGTCCGGGTCTGTTTCCCCAAAGAAAATATCAGAAATGATTTTGTATTACAATCAAATCATAAGTGGTGTAGAGTTTAATGACCCAAATATGGGCAAATTATAACGACGGGCGGCGGACAAAGCGAAGGCCAAAGGTAATATTTGTTCTTTTACCTAAGGCACCTGGAATCAATGCTCTTAACAGTAACACGCAGAGCATATAAAAGCATCGAAGCAATGTGTTAATCTTGGTGGTCCTTTCTCTAGGTGTGGCCCATCGACATTCTACAAAACATGTCACATTTCCTCAAAGCCATTAGACAAAATAAAAAGAACTGTATGCTCTAAATGTGGCAAATAGGTTTGCCATGACCATACTATAATAACTTGTGAAGTTGTTATGAATAAAACTGTACCCAGATATATCTGTCGATATCTTGATGTTGAAAAAATAATAATTATAAGTAATGTTATTATTTAAGTACGTCTTAATTCATTCTTAAATATAATATATACAATGAAGCAGTAAAAAGACATGGAAAGGAATGGATGGGTATTAAAATTTTACAATTGCGGTAAAATACGCCTTAAGCGAGCGTTAGTGTAACTTAGGTGCGAGTAAGATTTAAATATCCACAAAAACGAAGAACTAGTTACTAACCTGCCCGCCAACCTGAAAATTAAAAAAAACTTTCTATTAGAGGCTTACATTTAACAGTACTTCAGAACTTTTGTTATAACTGTTGGTATGTGCGGTGGTGGTACAAAGGAATTTATAACCCCATCTGATCCCATGGGTTTGTAAGACAAATATTGTCTCAAGTGAATAACAATATCTCGTCACCTCCGCTAGATATCTGTATAAGTATAAAATTTTGGACATGTGGACTTCGCCAACAGGACTGAAGTAGTTAAGCACACTACAATTTACAAGCAGTGGCATGTACTATGTAAAATAGGTTTTAAATTTTATGCACATAAGTGGACCGCTAATAATTGTCTTATTAAGTAGATGATGAAGATAGTAAGATTCTCAAATAAATTAATTTAAGATGATCTTATTTTTAGTATACATATCTTAAATATTATTCTTTAGTAGCAGCCTTTCCATTTTAGAGTTTGTTATCAACAAGCATTTTTGATGAATGTGTACACTTTGTTCATAAATCACGTTGTTCGATAAAAGAAACGGCATTGTAGAAACTTCGGGCAGTGTTTTTACTAAGGTAGAAATATTTTGAATAAAATTATTTTTACGGATTTTATCGCGTTTAATTATACTATTTTGATTCCCGACGTTTCGGGTGCTTTACAGCAACCCATGGTCACGGGGGGGGGGGGACATACCCGTGACCATAGGTGGTAAAAATAGTTTTATTGAATGTGTAGTGTTCGCGTAAATAGTAGAAGTATTTGTCATATTATTTTTAATTTTTTTGCGCACTGCAATAACAACTTTATCAAGAATCACTATTCCCACATTAAATGCAGTTTTATAAAAGTAAAAAACTTAACACAAATATCAGGCTTATTCCTTAGTATTTTTCCTTAAAATTAATGTGCTATTCATCACGTGCTAGTGAGGTATGAAAATAATAAACCCGATTAAATGTGCGAGTCACGTAACCTTAACAGGTCGAGATTAAAGCCTCTTTTGCACATCTCGCACGTAAAACGGAGAGTGAAAGTGAGTTCCTTCAAAGTTTAAATTGATGTGTTATATGATTGACTAAGTAGTGTCAACAAGCAATGGATTACGAAATTTTATTAATGGATTACTTTTAATTTAAGCGACAAATCGATTGAATAATGAATTCAATCGATTTGTCGCTTTGCTGCCGCAGTGACTGCTTGGAGATCAAATTGTTCTAGGTCTGGGGTCATTTAATGGCCGATACTTGTTTATGACCACTACATACTTTGCTTTATAAATACGAATTACACGCATTAATTCCTTCCCCCTATTTCTACCATTGGACAACTAGACGGTCGGCGGGTCTTCATTCCTTTGTAATCGATATTCCACTCATTCGAACCAAACAGTTTACATCGTCTTCATAATGCGTAGAACAAAGGAGTGAAATAATTTGCTGGTGTCTGTTTTTCGGTCCGATCACAATCTGGGCGTCTTCAAGGCAGGAGTGAAAAGTCTTTCGTTAAACTAATTCATTGTGTTTTGCCATATTACGCTACATTACTACTTAACGTCGGAAGGGATAGTGGTCAAGCACTGGCTTGTAATAGTTAAAAGAAATAAGATCATAAATTTTATTAGATATTAATCTCTTGTAAAAACTCTGAAGTAGTAAGCTTTTAATAAATATTATCAAAGATGCAAAAACTTTGTTAACTTTGTTAATAAGAAATCTTTGAAAATACCTATATTCACTAACGAATATAATTATTTTCAAAGATTACTTGTATGAAGAAATTGTAGGGAAGTTTCAAAATTCACAGATAAAGTTGGATTAAGTATTCCGCGTATACAAATGTGCATCACGAAAACGTAAATTCTCTCCACACTTTATTTTGAATCTTCAGCAATATAAACTACTTTTATTGCACATAACACACATTCTTCTTTATTCGTATCAACATAGTTTTTAAGTAAATATTGTACTAACACTATTTGGGCCAATGCCTGAAGTAAACATATTTTTATTTGATTAATTTTATTTTACACATCATTGCACTTGAGATTAGTTTATGTTTTAAAGCGGCTCTACGTTACGATTTTATGTGGTAGAAATGGCTCCAAATGCTGCAGTTATAATGTGGTTGTAGCACTATTGGGACGGCTCTACCAGGAAAGGACCACGGCTTTACAAAATACCAGCATTAAACAGCAGAGTTATACTGCTGTGTTTCGTATGTTTTTGTATTATTGTAATTTTTAAGATTAAAAAGAAATGGATAGTATTTATATTATAAAGAATTACTTACATATGAAAGGTAGCGACATCTTTTTTAAATTTGATGTGGCAGATCTCTTTTTGCAGCAAAAAACTGAATAATTTGGCATTTTTGTAGGACGTCGATTCAGTCAATGTGTTTGCTACTAGTTTTATTGTAAACACACGGCCATCGTGTCATATATGAACTTATACTTTGGCAAAGGGGAACCTCTTGTGCGGTACGTCGTCGGCCCGTGTTTCTTTATGGCCACCACAGTATCTACACTTATTCTATTATTAAAAAATGATCGTAATGCTCTAACTATGTATGCTTGTGTACACTTAAGCGTACAAAACACTTTATTCAATAGTGATAATATTAACACCCAAATCTATCCTCGATTAAGAATCAAAATTCCGATGCGTTGTCATCCCTAAAGATAAATATGGTGGGTATTGTTACCATTAAAAGTGTACCAGGTTCTCGTCACTTGACATACGAAACACAGAAGCATTATGCTGTATTTTCACGATAGTATTCTGTGAAAGCGTGGTCTTTCTGTGGTCGCACTAACCAATTCTCACTGCAGCCATAATACGCCACAGCGTGACTACACCATGAATAAATGCTGAATTCGACAATAACTCCCAACAATTTTATGTATGGAATTACGTACGATATCGCTACCAGCAAAAAGTGCGGCGTTTTCTTGTTACTACCATTAAAAAACACAAAAGCACTATTCTGCTACAATTTTTTTAAATAATCATTAATATATATCAGAAAAATAGCCAAATAAATAGTTCGATGGAGTCGTATATTCATCAGGGGTAAAATTCAAACACCTTTTTTTTTGTAAGAAAATATATATTTATTAATTCGAATTGTATAACCTCATTATCTATACATTATCGCCATCTCAAAGGAAGATAAATTTATACATCTAGAGATTTGGACTCAGCAAAGTCTCTGAAGACATTATGTATCGCTTCCTGAGAACAATCTTTTTGCAGATAGTAATATATAGTCAATATTTCACGTTCAATCTTTTATATATAGTTAGATTTAATGGATCGACTTTGTCACCTTGACTTTAGTAAGTAATTAGGGACCCTGCCGTCTAAAATCATCCTAGAGATCCTGTGATGAAAAGAAATATAAAAATGTATTACAGACCAGACTTAAGAATATAGATGCAAGTGTAGGTATAATTATTTTATGGCATGGTTAACTTAGTTGGAACCTTTATTTAATAATAATAATTGTTTAATTATTTCTATTTTGTATATCTTGGAAAAATTTATTTTGACTAAAACAGACTGTTGGCCGCAATAAATGCTTTCTAATTAACTAATCTACTACAATTTGGTTTGAAACATGAAATTACAATTTTACCTAATTACAGCCTTTGTTAATTACACTCGTCAACATAGGCCTTCCCTATCGATTGCCTTATAGATAGTGAAGATAACGCATAACCTTTAAAAATAATATTAGGTATTTTTATGTCATTCTTTTGAAAAAATAAACATATCTCGGAAAATTCTAGAATTACCTACCTCTTCTACAATTAAACATCCCCTAATAATCGACGTTTTACGCATAAATACAATGAAATAACTTTTTTTTTCAAATTTGGTAACGTTACAAAATGAAGTTGCTTTGACCTAAGAATAAACTGCGAAAGTGACTATACGGCATACAGAAAAGGAGTAGAATTATTTTCCAGCGCATATCTTTCCCTTCGATGACTACGAGTATGTCTTCAATATAAGAGTGAATATGCTTTTATTACGCTAAGATGGTAGGGTTCCGTCTCCACTTATCAAAAGGTGTTATGTTGTGCTGTTGCTGTTTCAGATGTTGCTTTCGTACTAGAATTTCGTTTCAGAGAACAGATCAGAAGCAAAATAAAGAGGTAAAAAAGTGTTTCTGCACAAATTCGAACACAAGACACAGTCCATGGACACACGCAGCCAACTGTAAACAAAGAAGACTGCATATGCGTGTCACCTCTGTAATTATACTGTAATTAAACTGTAATTATACTGGCTCTCTATACCCAGTGCTCGAAAGGTCGGAAATATAAAATAAGTTAATATACGTGATAAAATCCGTAAAAACTTGTTTTATTTAAACATGTAGTGTTCGTGTAAATAAAAGAAATCATTAAAAAATCGTTGTTCATTTTTAATTTTCAATGAATTCCAATAACTGGCTTCCGGCTTGTAGCGGATAGATGCAAAAAGAAAGTTATAACGACATTTTTTTGAGTATTCAACTAATAAAGCAATCGTATCATCGAAATTGGTAATAAAAATGTCCGCTTGAATATTGAAACATCCCGAGTGAAATACTCGAGAAAATACTTCGACCCTGTAAAATTGATTAAAACAAAAATTGCTACAATAGAATAAGGATTTTAATCCCAAGCGGAATAAAAGCACTGACTTGAAATTGCATTCGGTACTCATCTTTCATTTATTTGAATTCATAAAATATTCAAACTGAATAAACTTTTTATACAAGTTGGAAAAATTCTTATTTTGAATTCATAAATACATCAATACTTACAGAATTTTAGCATAGCAATGCAAGTCTTGAAGTCAAGTTTTCAACGTGGTACAGCCACGCTATAGCTATTTTATGGTTGCAGCACGAATGGGTTGGCTCGACCGGGGAAAGAGCACGCTCTCACAGATTACCAGCGTAAAATAACAGCTTAATGCTGCTGTGTCTCGTATGTTGATTGTGGGGAACCGGAGACCCTTTTACTGTAAACAGGGCATTCTATCTTCAGTCCTCAAGGGTGACAACGCATTTGTATTTTGATTCTTAATCGAGGATAAAAGTAGATTTCTATGGGCCACAGCATGCACTTACCATCAGGTGGACTGTGTGCTCGATTGTCACCCTTATTTTATTAATAAAGTATAATTGTGACTAGATCTATTGTGATCGCTGCTATGAATATAGTTTCGCTATGCTTTCTCAGTTCATTTGGGCTTAGTAAGTAATTTCCCAGCTGCTGCTACAATTGCTCATTTGAGGAATTTGGAATGCTCGCATACAGTGAAATTTACAGCAAACGCTTACCCCATTCTACAATTATTGTTTTTATATAATTACAAAAAAATATATTTCAAAATTGTATACATAGATAACCAAAAAGCTATTTGTTATCAAACTAAGGTACATCTAGATTAGCGGCATGCGGCAGTAAAGGTCATAGGTCTCCCAAGGCGTGCCACTTAGATCGGCCGTCAGCTTCGGCAAGATGGCTGTAGGAACTGAATTCATGAAGTTCCTACAGCCACCTTGCCCGAGTCATCGCTCCATTTAGTCTGGGAGCATCCCTCACTACATTTGCCTAGGCTATGTCTCCAATTCGTGATACGTGTACTTCACCGGTTGTCACTTCTGCAACAGACGTGCTCATTGCCACTTCAGCTTACAAACATGGATAGCTATGTCAGCAATCTTGGTATATTTTTTAGTGTGTGTGTTCGTATTACTGTCAAGACAAGTGAAATAAAGTGAAACTGCACACATGATTTTTTCTAACGAACCGATTTAATCCGTTTTAGTTGCAGCCTATCAAAAGTCCACTACTAAACATAGGTCTTGTTGAAATAATAAAATTGTACTTTACTCATTACCGAGACACAACATCTTTTTCTCTGTGGTAGTACTGCATAGTAATTACTAATCTGTGATTTGTACTCTGTGGTATCACTTATTAAAACTACGTGTTAATAAAACTTCTTTTTATTATTTTAATCAAAAATATATCAGGTTATGGGCCCAGGCCATCTGATTTCTTCCAAATGTTAATAAGAAAAGTAAAAATGATAAAAGGAAAAATAACAACTGTGATATTAGAAGTTCCGTATAAGTATAACCTACCAGTCAACACGTGTTTCTGTGCACAATTTCTTCATCAGCAAAATGTCTTCTAATAATACACTGACATTGATTGAAAAGCTGACCGGAAGAGGGAATTATCCATTATGGAGATTTGCCGTCCAAACATATCTTCAACACGAGGAATTATGTCACAGCAGAACAAAAAGTCGATGTTAAACAAGATACGAAAGCTAAGACTAAAATTATTTTATTAGTTCATCCCATCAAATATGTACATATACAAAAGGCCAAAACTGCCAAAGAAGTGTGGACTAACTTATGTAAAGCCTTCGATGACAGAGGGTTGACACGCAGAGTTGGCTTATTAAGAGATCTGATAATCACAACATTAGAAACATACCAAAATTCAAGACTATGTAAATAAAATTATGTCGACGGCATAAATTAATTCTATATAATATTGATTTTGATGTAAATGATGAACCTTGCTCCTGGCTGGTTTACCCGAGGTCTATCAGCCGATGATTATGGCCCACGAAAGCTCCGGCGTGGCAATATCAGCTGACTCTGTGAAAACTAAACTCCTTCAAGATGTGAGACACTCTGAATCTAATGCCTTATATTATGTTAATAAAAGCAAAGGAAATTGTCGTAGTAATAAGTCGCAGACTGCCAAAAAAGCTTCAGACAAGATCAATAAGGGGGGATGAGTCGCTCGCGTCCGTAGGCTTTGACCACCTAACGCTAGGCCCACCCTACACGTGTCCCCCGGGTGGTGCTAAACGAGCGACAAAGCCGAAAGTATAGACTCGGCTCCTCGCCGTATGGTAGCGGTGTAAAAGCTACCAACCCTTAATTCGCACCATGAGCCAGCAATTAAAAGAAATGGCCCCGTGTTTCCGGCGCCCCTTTAATGGGGCAGGGGTGCGAAGAATCTCCGGGAGGAAAACCGGCGACGAGGTTCGCCACCGTCACGTTCTGTCTCCCGGAAGAAAAGTGGATTGCGGAGGCCCGTCTGGCTACGCTGAATGTGTGTGGAGCAATTAATGATAAGATGGATGAAGTATGCGAAATGATGAATGATAGAGGAATAGATGTGTTATGTAAATGAGACGAAACGAAAGGAAAGGATGCACTGCACATGGCATGTATACCGCTTACTGATCTGGGGTGAACGAGACCGAGCGGGCATGTCAGAGGTCGGTGTCATCCTTTCAGAAAGAATGGGTCAATGTGTGAAGAGTATGAATGTGTAAGCCAAGGCTGCTATGGATACGAATGAAAGTGGAAGCAAGAAGTTGTTTGTACTAGGGTGTACGCCCCAGATATGTCTAAGCCCACTTATATCCCAGAGCAGTTTTGGGACATGGTAAGGATGGTGTTGATGAAATGTAAGGTAAATGAAAATATTATTATGTTAGGAGATTTTAATGGAAGGGTTGGGGTGAAGAGGTCTGGTTATGAAAGGATATTAGGAACGTTTGGCGATGAAAGTATAAATGAGAATGGTGAAGACCTCCTCACCGTATGTGTGGAAAAGAATCTTTTGTGACGAACATTTTCTTTCAACGTAAGAGGATTCACATGTATACATGGAAAGAGGTGATGATAGAAGCATGATAGATTTCATAATTGTGGATGAAAGAATGAGGAGCGCAGTGGTAAATACAAGGGTTTACCGGGGGTCCAACGTAGGGACGAATCATTACTTGGTCTTATGCCGAATTAATGGTCTATTCAAGCGTTGGCGGCATCGGACATCTGTGTCTACCACTGCGTTACAGCGTATAAGAAAAGAGAGGTTACATGATGAAGGTGTGAAAGAGAAGTTCAAACGTAGACTAATAGAAAATATAAGTGGTATGAATGAATTGTGTATGAATGATTTAGGCTTGGAGACTGTGTGGTATAATGTCAAGAAAGGTTTGGTGGATGAAGCCACCGAAGTATGTGGTGTAACTAAGAGAACGAATGAAAGGAAAAATAATACGTTGTGGTGGGATGATGAGGTACGGATGGAAGTTGAAGCAAAGAAGAGAGCATGGCTAGATTTGCTAGCAACCAAAGCTGGTAATTCTAGCGGTATGATTGATGAGATTGAAAGAAAAAAGGCAGACTTTAGACGTATAAATATGAGAGTAAAAGAAGTTGTTGAAAGGAAAAAGCAAAAAAGAACGGATAAGAATGATAGAAGGATATCTGATAACTTCCAGGCAAATATTGAAATGTTCTGGAAACTCGTAAGAACTGCCAGGGGAAATTCAATACAGCCTAGAATGAATGCTATACGAGACGAGAATGGCTGTATGCTGAATGATGAAGTCTCTAATTTAAAGAGATGGAAGGAATACTTTGAAAGCGTGTTTATGAGTGAAGAGTCGTCTGAATTAAGTGTAATAGAAATTCCGAAAGAAAAGGAGAGGTAGGAGATAAGTGTAGATGAAATAATGAAAGCAATGAAAGCATGAAAGCAGGTAAGGCAGCCGGATATGATGAGTATCACTCGAAATGCTAAGGCTGGAGAGGGAGTGGTGGTAGGCCTGCTGTACACCTTGTTTAATATATGTTGGGAACTGAAGCGGGTACCGGAAGACTGGTGCAAAGCCGTTATAGTACCAATATATAAGGAAAAGGTTCACAGCAGGACTGTAAAACTACTGGTATTAGCTTGCTAAGCATTGTGGGTAAACTGTATGCTAAGGTGTTAATTGAAAGAGTTATGGAAGAAACTGATGGAAAAATTTGGGATGTGCAACCTGGATTTAGAAAGGGGATGGGGTGTACGGACCAAGTCTTTCCATGCGCATGATTGCGGAGAAGTTTTGGCCAAAACCAGAAAGTATTTTGTGCGTTCATGGACTTGGAAAAGGCTTATGACAGAGAGGACAGGAATGTGTTATGGGAAACACTGAACTAATTTGGGTTGAGTGCTGTTTTGATACAGGCATTAAGGTCTATTTATAGGGACTCTAGTGTTTGTGTCAGGATCAACGGGGTCTACTCGGACTGGTTTGGCATCCAAAAAGGTGTCAGACAGGGCTGTGTAGCTTCCCCGTGGCTGTTTAACCTATTTATGGACAGTTGTTTGCAAACTTTGAAAGTTGAAGAATGTGGGTTGAGAATGGGTGAGTTAACCGTCAAATGCCTTTTGTACGCCGATGATCAAGTCATATTTGCATCGTCGGCGGCCGAGTTGTAAATGATGGTTACTTTAATGAACTGGTCATTAAAAGAAAGGGGTATGAAAGTGAACGCAAGTAAGATGAAAGTGATGGTTTTTGAAAGAGAAGTAAGTAAAACGATATGTGAAATAAGAAAAGAAGGAGTTGATTGAGCAAGTGGATGAGTTTGTATATTTGGGATGTTTATTTAGCAGGGATGGTAGATATGATAAGGATATAGAACGACGAGTGAACGCAGGATAGAGTGAATGGGGCTCTACACGCTATTATGAAGAGTCAGAATGTGTCAAAAGGCACGTTTGGCAATTCATAATGCTGTGTTAGTCCCAACTTTAATGTATGGTAGTAAAGTTAGGTCTGGCAGAAGAAGCATGAGAGTAGAATAAATGCTGTGAAATGCGGTCATTAAGGAGTATGCTAGGGTTGAATCTGAATGACAGGGTGAGAAATAGTGTGATAAGAGAAAAGTGTGGTTTGCAAGATGACGTTTTGACCAGGATTAAGAAAGGAATGCTTCGGTGCTTTGGTCATGTAGAAAGAATGAACGAGGAAAGAGTGACAAAGCAAATTTATGTTGCAGAAGTGAACGGAAGAGTCGGGAAGGGACGCCCTAGACGAAGGTTTATCGACCAAATAGGCGATATATTGAAAATGGGCCAGATTAGGAGTACCCTTAACCGACGAGCGTGTATGCGGAGATATATGGATGTAAAGGAGGCGAGAAAAGTGTGTCAGGATCGTGCCAAATGGAAGTCCGTAGTTTCTGCCTACCCCTCTGGGTGACAGGCGTGAGTGTTTATGTTTTATATGTACAAGATCAATAAGTCTAAAGGTCCCAGGTATTTTGCATGCAATAAATATGGGCATGTAAGTAAATATTGTCGAAATTAGAAACAAAAGTCAGATAATATTAGTACCAATTATGTTGCTGTATTTTCTTCAACTACAAGCAATGATAATGGGTGGTACATGGACTCTGGAGCATCAACGCATATGACTATGTACAGTGACTGGCTCTATGATAAAAACCCACCTCCGATTAGTACCATCAAGGTGGCGGATGATAAGAAACTTTTTGTAAAAACCTGCGGAAAGATAAATTTAAATATTGCCAATAGCAATGGCAATATAAATACAATTCAAGTGCAGAATGTTCTCTATGTTCCTGGGCTAGCCACCAATCTTTTTTCTGTTAGTCAAATTATTAAAAATAGATGTCAAGTACAGTTTGATCAGAAAGGTTACAAGATAATAAACAAAAACAATGAAGAAGTTGCCGCTGCATAGATGATAAATAATTTGTACAGGCTAAATACTCACAGCATTCCAGCATACATATCCGCATCAAAAGATAATGATTGTTATCTATGGCGTCAGAGAATGGCCCATTTAAATTTTGAAGATTTAAATAAACTAACGGAATCTGCAGGAATCAAGTTAGAAAATAAAGAAAAGGTAATATGTATTTCATGTCTACAAGGAAAGCAATCAAGAATACCTTTTCCTCCTGAAGGATCTCGAGCACAAGCAAAGCTAGAGCTCATTCACTCAGATGTCTGTGGACCTATGGAGGTACCATCTCTCGGAGGAGCTCACTATTTCGTTAACTTTATTGATGATTTTATCAGAAAAGTATTTATATTCATATTTAACAAGAAATCTGATGTGTTTGAGAGATTTAAAGAATTTTAAGTTTTAGTGGAGAACCAACTTGATTTGACTATAAAGACTCTCCGTACAGATAATGGAACTGAATTAAGATTAGAACTGAAATAGTAATGAATTTCAAACGTTCTTTAAAAGGTCCAGAATTTCACATCAAACTTCCGCTCCCTACACTCCCCAACAAAATGGTTTAGCAGAGCGTATGAATAGGACTCTCTTAGATCGAGCAAAATGCATGCTACTGAATGCTAAACTGCAAAAACAGTATTGGGCAGAATCCGTATCAACCGCAGCTTACATCACAAATAGGTGCCCAACCCGAGTGTTAGAATTTTTAACACCAGAAGAGAAGTGGAGTGGTAAAAGGCCAAACATTACTAATTTAAAAATCTTCTGGCTACGAAGCCATGGTACATGTTCCAAAAGAAAAGGCCAAAAGGTGGGACACAAAGACAAATAAAAATTTTCTTTGAGTCCCATTTTTTGGCTTTTAGATCCAAAGACAAGAAAAGTATTCATAAGCAGAGATGTGATTTTCATTGAAAGTTCGGTTTAGAGAGATAATGCAATGATGCCATTATCAGAGTCGGTCTCAGAACCTAAGACCATTGAAGATAACCCCACCAATAATGATACAACATTGGGAAATGTATCTGAAGATACTGAAACATAATCAAGAAAACTGTTATGAATTTTTTCACTCAGACGAAGGATCCCTTTATGAACCAGACCAAACAATTGATTCAACAGAATTAACACGAAGTATAACAACAAGGTCTAAGAATGGCTAAAATGCAGGTTAATACATATATATGTGCAAATGAAGTTTCAGAATTAGACGATGTTCCAGAAAACTACTCTGCAGCAATATGGTTTATCTTCAAACAATGTGAATGCAGAGAAGTGGAAACAGTCAATTGAAGATGCGTTGAGAGCACATAAAGAAAATAAAACTTTGAGTCTAATTAAAAAACCAAAAGGATTACGATTAATTGACTGTAAGTGGGCCTTCAGAATAAAAGATGATCCATCTAGTCCAGTCTTTAAAGCATAATTCTGTGCCAAAGGATGTGGACAAAAACGAGGCATTGACTATACCGAAGTTTACTCTCTTACAGTGAGATATGATTCAATCAGAGTTTTACTTTAAGAAGCTGTTCAACATGGGTTAGAAATTTCCCAGTTTGATGTCAAAAATTGCATTTTTATATGGAGATTTAAAGAAAGATATATACCTGAAGCCACAAGAAGGTTTGGAGGTTAAATCGAATCTGGTTTTTAAACTTTATCGTTCACTTTATGGATTAAAACAATCTCCAAGGTGCTGGAATCAAAAATTTTACAGTCTACTAAAAATATGGCTTTATTAATAGTCATGCAGATAGATGTGTTTACATTGGAAATATAAACAACAATAAAGTTTACTTGTTACTGTATGTCGATGATGGGCTTCATATGTCTAGTTCAAAAGACTCACTAAAAAAGTAAGTTAAATGGGCGTCAATGTTAAATATGACATTATATTCTTCATTGATTTGGTATTTATTAATGATTTAAACAAATACTAACATTAAATAGACAAAATACTCAAAAATAGAAAATGGCAAAGTTAACCTCACTTTGTAACAACTTTGCCATCGGGGTTTATGATGAAAATAATAGGATTTGACTTCAAGGTTGAAGGTAAGTTTACCTTATAATATAATACACAACACTCAGAGTTATGATTTGCTTCTTTAATTGTGTTGCAAATAGCAAAGTTTGCGCTTGTGGCAAAGTTGCACTCCCAATTTTTCAATTTTTCATACAAACTTGAAAATATGCGTCAGGGCTGTCAAAAAACCTTGATTACATACTTAACTTAATTTTTTTATTTAAATATTGTCACAATAATTTTTTAAGAAAAAATGTAAAATTTTTCAAACAAAAATACTCTCGTCTAAAATTGAAAATAAAATTGGTGCAATTATAAGCTTAAATAAATTATAGCATAGAATAAAAAAAACTTGTTACAATCATTTTTTACAAGTATTAGTTTTTTTTATTAGTCATCATCACCATTTTATTACGGGTCGTAATAAAATGATGTCAGGTCATAATTATTTTAATCAATCTAAATATTGTTTTCCCACAATAGCAAAACATTAATAATCATTAAAAATGACAATTAATGTTTTGCTTAATATCAATACACTAAGTTGAAATTATGAAAAATACTGAGTAATAATAATATTATTAATGCCCGACAACGCAGTAAAAATAATATAGATTTCTATATACTTTTCCTTCACTTTTAATAAACTGAATTGATTGACGACTTATTTGGTAAAATCGGTCTAATGGGCTGCTACGGTGAAACATCAATACAAACATACATACAAATATAGAATGTCAAGTGCAGAACACTTTGTTTAAATAGTTGTAATCGGTTAAAAATATAGGTTGAAAGTGACAACCCTTGGTTGTAACAAAACATGGCAAAGTAACCGTCACATCATATCATCACTGGTATGGTAACTTTGCCAAGTTAGTTTTATAGATAAATGTTAATACCCACATGTTAAAAACGATATAATACATTTGATAACCATTAATATTACGTTACTACAAAGATATAGATACCTACATTCAGTATTTCAAACAAAAAAACTAAAGTTCTGGAGCACTGAACTGAGAGGTTATTTCGCCGGCACAATTCCGCGTTAAAATAAAATGCCAAAATTAATTCTCATGTTGCCATATCGAAATAAATGCTGTCAATTAATTATTGTATTTTCATCCAAAACATGGCTTATCTCGAAAAACGTTACGTTCTCCGTGTTAATCGTAATTTGTATCAGTACACCCCTGATGGCAAAGTTAACATCCATTGGTAAAATTGCCAGACAGTATTGAAATACTCGAAAGGAACAAAAGAGTATGGTTTATGTTATTCACCTTCAAAGAGTAATCTTAAAGATTATAGTGATGCAGATTATGCAAAAGATACATGCACATGCAGGATGGATATGTATTTATGAAAAATGAAGCTGCTGTAACTTGGGCAACACAAAGTCAACGTAGTGTAGTATTATCTACTACTGAAGCAGAGTTTATGGCCGCATGCTCTGCGACAAAAGAAGCTATATGGTTAAAGAGATTGTTAATGGACATTAATGAATTTAATCAGAACTCTCTCTGTTTAAACATTGATAATCAAAGTGCAATTTGTTTAATTAAAAATTTAGACTACCACAAAAGATGTAAACATATAAATATAATATATAACTTTATAAAAGAAAAGTATTTAGAGAAACAAATAGATATGAATTATGTGAGCACTAAAGAGCAATATGCTGATATATTTACTAAAGCTTTATCAAAAGATACATATCAATATCTTAGAAGTAAAATTGGTGTTAAGCAATTGTTATTGTTTTAATAGTATTTTTGTTTTTGGTTTTGGGTGAGAGATATCAGATCACTCATTTTTGTTTAATATTAAGATGTAAAGTTCAAATTTGGTGAGAGTGATGAAATAATGAAATTGTACTTTACTCATTACCGAGACACAACATCTTTTTTTTCTCTGTGGTGGTACTGAATCATCATCATCATCATCATTACAGCCCTTCACAAGTCCATTGCTGAACATAGGCTTCCCCCACGGAATGCCACAAAGCACGGTCCCGAGCCACCTGCATCCATTGACTTCCTGCATGTCTTACCAGGTCGTCACTCCATCTAGTGGGGGGACGCCCTACACTTCGCCTGTCGGTACGAGGCTGCCACTCGAGAACCTTTCTTCCCCATCGGTTGTCGGTTCTTCGAGCTATATGGCCGGCCCATTGCCACTTCAGCTTACTAATCCTTTCGGCTATGTCGGTTACTCTGGTTCTACTGCGGATATCCTCATTTCTAAGTTTATCACGCAGAGAACACCGAGCATAGCTCCATAGATCGCTGAGCGACCTTGAGCTTCCTCATACGGCCAGCAGTGAAGAACCACGTCTCAGTTCCGTATGTCATCACTGGCAACACGCACTGGTTAAACAATTTAGTTTTGAGGGTTTGAGGTATGCCTGACGAGAAAATGGGTCGTAATCTCCCAAACGCTGCCCAGCCGAGTTGAATCCGTCGATTGACCTCTCGGTCGAAGTTGGACTTACCTAGTCGGACTATTTGTCCTGTCCCAGGCAAACATATTCGTCAACAACTTCGAGCTTAGTGCTCCCAACAACTACCGGCATAGGTGTGACATGGACATTAAACATTATTTTTTGTTTTGTCCATGTTCATCTTGAGACCTATCCGTTGGGAGACACTATTGAGGCTGAGCATAGTGCTTAGGTCTCCAGCGATTCTGCCATAAGGACTATATCGTCGGCAAATCGAGGGGTGATGTACTCGCCTTTGATGTTAATACCGTATCCTTTCCAGTCCAGTAGCTTGAAAACGTCTTCCAATGCAGCGGTGAAGAGTTTCGGATATTACGTCAACCTGTCTTACACCTCTCTGCAGTTGGATAGGTTTCGTACTCTGGTTCTGTACTGAATAGCCATCGTAGCCCTACTGTACAAACACTTCAGCACCTCGATATACCGACAGTCCACTTGGCACCGCTGAAGGACTGCAGCACCGCCCAAATTTCGACGGAATCAAAGGCTTCTCATAGTCCACATACGCAAGGCAAAGTGGCAGATTGTACCGTCGGTCTTCTGTACAATTTGCCGAAGGGTATGTATGTGGTCTATGGTGCTAAAGCCTTTCGGAAACCGGCTTGTTCGGGAGGCTGGAAGTCGTCGAGTCTGCATGCGAGACGATTCGTAATGACTCGAAAACAGCACGTAGACGCGGCTCAGAAGGAAATCAGTCTGTAGTTCTTCAAGAGAGTTGTCGCTTTTCTTGAAGAACAAGACCACTGCACTTCTGCTCCACGCCTCCGGTGTAATGCCACCATGGAGGACGGAATTAAAGAGCTTCTGAAGGACTTCAAGTACCGGTTTTCCACCCGCTTCAGAAGCTCCGCTGTAATTCCATCCTCGCCTGGGGCCTTGCCGTTTTAAGGTGCTGGAGAGCCATTCATCTCGCTCAGACTGACGTCCGGGATATCATCGAATAGTGTCGGATAAGACTCGCTCTTGATCGTTACTCACACTTGCGTGTGGCTCCAACGATGACGTAACAGCTGCCCATAGAACCTCTCAATCTCACTCAAAATCTCAGGTGTCCCGGAAACGATGCTGTCACAATCGGTCTTCAGCTTCGACAGTTGGTTTTTGGCAGACAGATCTCTGGCAAAGACTTTGGAGCCCTGGTTCCGCTCGATCGCTTCTTCAATACGAGCTGTATTGAAGTTGTGCAAGTCCCGCCGCATGCATTTGGAGATCTGTCTGTTCAGTTGCCTGTATGCTGTCAAATCTGCTGAAGACTGCAGCTTCATCTCCTTCTAACAACCATGAGAAGAGAGTGATCGGAGAGTTTTGTGTTCTTCTGCGACGGGTCTTACAGAACTTAGCTCCGACCGCATGGACAGTTTCCACAAGCTTGTCATTCATATCGTCCACTTCATTGCAAACTTCTAGGCACTGAAAACGATTTTGTAACTCGAGCTGAAAGTTTTCGGGACTTTGGATTAGAGCACGAGGGGGACGGAGCGTTGACTTCATTAGACGTGACCTCCAACTTAACGTTTAGGTTCAGTGTGCCTCACCATTCGGTGATCGCTGCCAGTTTTCACCCTCGCGATCACTGAGACATCACTGAACAGTTGTCGTCTGGTCGTCATAATGAAGTCAATCTCATTTTTGTCGAACCGTCGGGGCTCGACCAGGTCCACTTTCTGTGGGGCCGCTTTTGGAAAAGAGTTCATCATAAAGAGTCCTCTTTCTCCATAAAGTCAGCCAGCTGCTGGCCCCTTGGGTTCCGTTGCCCTATTCCGAATTTCCCTACTTTCAGCTCACCGCTCTCTCTTTCCAGGAATAGCGGGGCCGCCGGGGACTGGAGGGTTCATTGTCGTCGCTCATGGGGGGTAAATTGCCATAGTTGCCACGCTTGGCGAGCGGGTTGGCAACCGCAGTTTTTTATTGTTTTTTTGGCTTTTATCAGAAAGATGCTGCTGCCCATCTTCTGTTTCAGTTTCCCTTTGTCGCCTCTTACGACATCCACGGGAAGATATGGGGTAGTGGGTATTCTTACCCGCCACTACACGGGGTGGTATACTGAATAGTAATTACTAATCTGTGATTTGTACTCTGTGGTATCACTTATTAAAACTACGTGTTAATAAAACTTATTTTTATTCTTTTAATCAAAAATACATCAGGTCTCCTCCATAGATTGCCTCGTAGGGTCAAAAATTGCCGTAGTGTCCACGCTTGACAAGTGGGTTGGTAACCACAGTTTTTTATTTTTTTTATAAGCTATTATGAAATCCGGCTCTGCATGTTATTCCATGTGCAATTTATGTAATACGCCTTCACTATAATGGAGAAAATCCCAGGAACGTTAATATTTTAACAATTTTAGAATTAACCAGGTAAATATTAGGTCCTTACATATGAAATTAGCGTTTTGTCTTACTGACCACTTTGATCTGAAATATCTCCTCTTAGGTTAAGAATTCCAAATTCAAATTTATAAATTCATTTACCTGGTATCGCGTCGACTGCTGTGTTACTTTGCTCAACCGACACAATAATGAAGGGATTTTAAATCGAATCATTACTTGTGATGAAAAGTGGATACTCTACGATAATGGGAAGCGCTCGTCGCAAAGTCTGAACGCTGGAGACCCAGCCAAATCCTGCCCTAAACGAAAATTGACTCGGAAAAAGTTACTTGTGAGTGTTTGGTCGACTAGCGCCGGTGTCTACACTACAGCTTTCTAAAATCTGGCCAAACGATTTCGGCAGATATCTATTGTCAGCAACTGCAAACCATGAAGTAAGAACAAGCTGCTAAACAACCGAGATTGGTCAATCGCTCTAGGCCACTGCTGCTTCACGACACGATTTTTTTAGTAAAGGGATCAATGAACTACCTATGAGATGAAAAAAGAGCATAGATAACAACGGTGTATACTTTGATTAATTAAATATATTTTACAAAAAAAAATGACTTTATATTCCTCCCGTACAAAACGCCAATTTCATATGTAAGGACCTAATATTATAGTGGCCTTATACATTTCTATGTCTTTCTGTGTCTGCAAATTCTGTCGATAAATGTCTGTGTATTCTAAACAACGGCAAACGAGGCAATGAAGCATAACATAACGTCAAAGTTTGAAGCTTTTTAAGGAAGAAGCTGCGGAGACAAAAATGGATCCGAATTTCATTTATAAGCATCAAAATTCCTTACTTGCGCCATGTCACAAGCTCAACAACTAAGAACATTTAATCCTTTGAATTAAGAAATTTATAATTGAAATTAAATTTACGCTTTAATACTATAGTTATAAAAATCAATACTTCTCTGCAGTGTTAGTAATTTAATCATTTCATTTTTTCCTCACGGTATTGTACTAGTCGATAAAAGATTTTTTATATTATTTAAAAATTTAAGGGAAATTGATTGACTGTGTAGTGGCGGTGTTAGAATATCTACTACCCTATATCGTCCAGTGGATGTCGCAAAAGGCCACGGAGGAAAACAAACTACGAGATGGGCAGGGAGCGCCCTTCAAATATGACCTAAAAATACCCTCTTGCCAAGCGCAATTATGCAAATATTTCCATTAAGAGTTAATCAATGGGGGAGGCCTATGTTCAGCAGTGGAATTTTTGATAGACAGTAACGCTAACGGTATTTTATTGAAAAAAAATGTTCATGTACAAAACCGAACTCTTTACATGATGATGATACAAAAATAATATAACTTTTCAGTCAGTTTCTACTGCTTTATTATACATAATTATTATCATTAATAGCCTAATGGTTAAATGTGCTTACAGCAAACTCGAAAAGTCGTGGGTGCGAATCCACCATTTACTACTGCCATAAACCACTCCTAACAGCGTTTTAAAGCTTACTTGTAGTGGTGAACGGAAGTATTTGAAATGTTAATAACGTAACTAATATTCTCTTTATGGAAATAACGCTGAAATTTTAGTAGTCTCTTACCAATAGTTATATGAAACATTTTGCCTCAGAAACGAAGAAGTTTGTATAACGATCGGATATATAATTTGTTGAAATTTAAGAGCGGAGGTTAATGAGAGACCGTTTAAAATACGAGCAAACCAATATCTATCCCCGTACAGTATCAGTTAATTTGGTAGTTGCGATTCTAAGTGATTTTCCGTCCGGCGACAAGAGAAATAAACAGTGCTAATTTTATTATTTCAAAAAGCTACCAGATCGTATTTTATAGGCAATGACTTTGGTTTTACGACTTTTAAAAATTCGCTCATAAAATTTCACTGAAATAAAAATATTGTTTTTATTTCTCTATGTTTGATATCAACTCTTTGAACAAGTGGTAAAATTAAAAATTTTGTACAACCGACTTCAATATAAATTATTAAGGATAACTCAGTTCACAATGGAGTTAGAGGCAAACAATTCTTTAGCTTTTCTATATATATGTGTAGTAATTCGGAATCCTGATAACACCTTGAGCCACAATGTGTATAGAAAAAAAGACCCATACATATATATATTTAATTGGAGATTCTCACCACTATCCTTTACAGTTAGCTACCGTGGGTGTAAATCTTTGTTTCATAGACCACGAGGGATCTGTGACAGTAAACACCTGGCCACCGAGCTCCAACACGTCAAGCACATTTTGCACGATAGCTAGCTTCGGGTCCCGCGCCTACGTCATAGTGAACGAGTGAAGCCGGCCACAGTCGAGCGAGTGCCTGCTGTACTGCCATGTGTCAGAGTTGTCACTGACAAGATTGGCTACATCTTGAAGCGTTATTCCATTAAAACATACTTCAAGCCGTCGAAGAAGATTAGTCAGTTTTTACCATCTATCAAGTGTAATGTCACTCTGCAAGATGCAGGAGTGTACAACCGTGATTTATAGGACTATTTCTTATATAGGACAAACTAAAAGATCAATAGAAACCCGCGTTAAAGATATAAAGAATCGAGGCTCCAGGAAGTCTGCAGTCTGTGAACACGTACAGGTTCGCCCCGGTCACTACATTAAATTTGATAGACCATAAATCCTCTCTAAAGAACACCGATTCCTTTCAAGGATGATTCGCGAGGATATTGGAATCAAAAATAATCCTAATTTCAATATAGAAAGTGGCTGGGTGCTAACATCTGCTTGGAATTCTATAATTAATAAAATTAAATCCCAACCCAAGCATACAAAAGCGAGATTTCAAGATACTATAAGTTCATATTCGTAGATCGGAACAAAACTTAATAATTTTAATCCGTGGTTAACTATGAAATTGCGACGTCAAACACCTCAGTCCCACCCGTGACCATGGGTGGTGTAAAGTACTCGAATCGTCGGGAATATAAAATAAGTTAATATACGCGATAAAATCCGTAAAAACTAGTTTTTTAAATAGACATAGACATAGACATGCATTTATTCAGCAACTTACACTTATACAGTTTTGATACAGAAAATAGAATGATACATAAAAAAACATCAATGATAAAAGTAAATAAGAAAAAAACAGACATAAAATGATCCGATTGCATTAGTGATGTGATGCTGAAAGGGGCAGTGACTCAACATAATGCTATCGCAGAATTGCGATAGCATTGGTTTTCAGCAATGCCCATTGAGGTTGGACTCGCCCGCGAGGATAGTTTGTTCGCTTTATTTCTATTTTCGAGAAAGATGTTATAAAAATAATTAAAAATAATAATGGAAATGAAAAAGGATGGGAACTTTACTTATGCAGTAGGTATATATAAATTTATATAATAAATAATATAATAAGTATTTACAATAAAACAATAGAGATATTTATATTATGCTATGAAAATATAATGCAGCTATTTTATCCGCCCTAAAAGTTAAACTAACAAAAGTATTCTTTTACTTTTACCTTGTAAAGGCTGATGGTATTTAGTTGAAGGATAGGTGGGGGTAAGTTGTTCCAGCATTTAGTACCTGCATATCGGAAACTGCCGCGGAATGCTGCCGTTGTGTGTTTTGGTATCGAAAGGACATTTGATTTTGTTCGAATGTCATTTTAGTTTTTCTAACAGATACCCGGGCTTTTTGTTTTGAAAGACACCGAACATTAGTGTAGCCAAATGTAGCGCTCTTAATTGGGACATTCTTAATAACTTTGATTTGTTCAAATAGGGACTGACGTGAGTTCGTGGGGGAATGTGGTGTATATATCTGGCACAAGCTTTTTGGATCCTCTGAATTATTCGGTCAGTTTTCGAAAGTAGCCTTGGTCCATATACCGTATCGGCATAGTTTAGCCTGGAGAGTACAAGGGAGTTGCAAAGCTTAACGCGCAGATCTTCACTCAAAAAGTCACGTATTCGGTATAATACTTTTAGTCTGTAAAAGCAATTACGTGCGATCTCGAGCACGTGTCTCTCAAAGCGAAGCGCTTCATCCATCAGCAACCCCAGATTCTTGGCTTCAGTCACACGATTTACCTTCTCTCCGAAGACACACAAATTAGGATTATTTGCAACTATTCGATTTATCTGTCGCTTTGATTCCAATACTATGTATTTTGATTTTGCTGGATTGAGTACAAGAGTGTTGGCCACTGGGCGATTTTCTTTAGATCTCTATTAAAATTATTAACAGCCCAGTTAGTTTGACTTGGTACAAAGGAAAGATATACCTGCAAATCGTCTGCATACATATGATATTTACAGTTCTGAATGGCTGTACTAATATCTGCTATATACAGTATGAATAATGTGTAGTGTTTGCGTAAATATAAGTAATCATTACGACTTTAATGCTCCGATCTTAGAGAAAACTGATCCAATTGGATAATTTTTTGGGAAGTCCATAAGATGGGAGCTGCGAAGGAAGCGCTGTGTGCCAAAACCGATCGAAGGCCTTCGCTATGTCCAAACTTACTGTCAAGGCCTCCCCCTTGGACTCGACTACCTGCGCCCATCGATGTGAAAGTTAAACAAGAAGGTCACCAGCTGAGCGACCCCGACGGAAACCGTACTGGCGGACACTTATCAACTGGTGTTTCTCAAGGTACCGCAAGAAAGAATGGCCATTATTAATTTCGAGAACAAGGAGGTGATGGCGATAGGCTTGTAGTTGGACGGATCAGAGCGGTTACCTTTTTGGGATCGGGTGCACGAAAGCTGTCTTCCATGAATTTGGGACTACGCATAGGGAGTAGGAGTACCGGATAAAACGCGTAAGAACCGGTGCCAACTCTGGAGCACACGTCCTCAGCACAATTGGGGGGATTCCGTCAGACCTACTGGACTTGTGGATGTCTAGGGAGAGGAGTGCTTACAGTTACTCAGCACTGTGTGAATCTTACATCAGACACAGAGCATTTACACTGCCGGATGGTCGGTGGTGTGTATCCCCGTCATCGGAAGTCAAGTTGGAAGCAAAAAGGAGCCTAAAAGGTCGGCTTTCTCTTTTGCGACTTGGGCCAGTGAGTCATCCTCAATGTGCAGAGATGGAATTGATGGCTTCCAGAAATTCCCTTGGAGAGCCTTAGCAAGAGACCAGAACGCACGGGATCCCGAAGGAAGGTGAACTAGTTTCTCGACAATTATTATATACGATGTGCTCTGACTTTGTCTTGGTGAACACTTTTGAAGGACCTGGAGGCGGAGTTATACTTCTTTTTAAGGATTCTGGTATTTATATCATGAGCCGCCAAATGGTCAGCCTAGTCCTGGATACACTCCTGCTTACCGCGTAATGGAGTCTCAAAGTAGCGATCAAACCAAGGCTGAGATCTGTTTCCGATGGGTACCACAGATGATGAATACAGTTCCATTCCCTGAAGCACCACATTAGTGACAGAATCAACAACAGCGCTGGGACTATTCAGCGAGAAGCAAACCCGACCCCATGGGTAGGATGTAAAGAAAGAGCGCATTCCGACTTGTAATTCCAAACTCGGCGGAAGCGTGAAGAACGCAATTGCGAAGGGAGCGTGACACTCCGAAGGGAGCGTGACACACGTCCACACTCCGGATCAGACAATGGTTTGAAGAGCCGAGAGGGGCGTTGACGGAAACCTGATTACCGTTCGGATGAAAGGTCAGCAGAAGGTCCAACAAGGAAGCTGCATGATACTCTACATTTGGAATCCGTATAGGCGAAGTAATCAGTTGTGTCAAACCATATGCCAAGGCAAAGTCATAAACATATCTCCACGCATAATCGGTTAAACGTGAACCGAGCCATTCAGAGTGGTGGGCGTTAAAATCGCCAAGGATCACGATCTCTTCGGATAGGATCTGTTGTAGCAAGGAATCTGTAGCCATTTCAACGTGGTAGATGAGTCGGTCTGTGTCGGCATTACTGCTATCGGACCTATAAAGGCACTTGTAGACGCGAAGATGGTCATCGCTGTCTACGCAGTAGTAGCAGTAGCAGCCGAAACATCAAGACTGGCGAGGGTTGGGCCTCCGGCCCTGCACCTACACTAACCAAGCAAAACGCAGAACACATTCATTTTCTACTTCACATTGGTATTCTATGAGGTCATGGTACTTCCCCGGTTCGAACCGGCCCATCCGTACAACAGCAGAATCTGCCGCGTGGCTCTACCACTGTTCGTATTGTTCTCAAAATCTTCTAATATAGAATGCAGGTTTCTGTCGGTCGAATGATATGTTTGTTTGACGATTTGGTAATTGTATTGTAAAATACTTTATTTTTGTTATTATATTATTAACTCGAACCTTATATTTATTTAAAATAATTCAATTAAAATTAAATCGAACTAAAAGGTTACACACGCTACCAACTATAATATAGAAAAATTAAATTAAAAATTTTAATTTTCATACAGTCCTATTCCCCGTGGTATCGTGCCAAGAATGCTGAATGCGTTTCCTCTCTAAATGGCTATACTTAGTCTTTGAGCGAGAAAAGAACCAGCCCTTTTACAGCAGCGACGACCAGTCGCGGATACAGTTCCTTTAGGAAATTCATCGCACATAGACCCCACGGAACGATACACATCACCCGATCCGACCGATCTACAGCAGATGGCACAAATATGTAATCATCTCCCAAAGACTCATATTTGCGCCACTTACTTAATTCAGCTGTCTCTGATGCCGCCCCGGCTCTAAACGAGGTACCCTTGAGATGAAAGGTTGCCAAAGTGTCTACGCAAGTAGCACCCTACTCTAGGGTTTTACCTCTCTTCCAAGGGACTAAAGTCATACCGTCGGGTCTCTTACCATCTTCTCTAAATATTCCACAGGGCTCTACACTAATGGAAATATTAATAGAGGCAAGAGCTCGAAAGACCTAGAAAGCGGGCGTGATCTTAGTCACTTATATTGAGTTAGATAATCACCCTCTTCACTCATCATTTTCTTAGATTTATATTATTATTTTTTTACCTAAAAGTGGACTGCAACACATCACATTCAAAGCATTATCTAAGATAGTAGTTAGCCCGTCTACGTTCGTTGGAAGATTTATAATCTGCATTAGTGAAACTACTTCGATATAGTACTAGTTAAACTTGCGCAATAATTAGTGCATTATGTTATTGTATATAGTATAGAGTGCAATAATAATTAATACTATAAATCTATATATATATATATATATATATATATATATAAAAGATTTCGACCTATGTATTGACTCATCACGATATCTCTAGAACCATAAGGCCTATAGACTAGAAATTTGGTAGGAATATTCCTTTCGCCAAGTAGAGGTCATTTCCGCAGGGGGGTTGCGAGGGCGTAAATTAAATAAAAATCACATTTTTAAACTAAAGGCCTTATAAGTATAAAACTTGGCAAGAATATTACCTTTAGCATGTTAAAAATTACCAAAAACGGATTTTATGAAATTTATTTATACAAATGACAGTGCGGGGGCGTTAAAAATAAAAAAAAATTAACTTTTATTGTCGCTTCCCGCAGTCTGTACGCTTAGATCTTTTAAACTACGTAACAGATTTTTATTAAGTTTTCATCAACAGATAGAATGATTCAAGAGTGGTATAAATGTATAAAAATTTACATAAGTCTTCTGTTTATGTGTATGTAATTGAACTCCACCTAAACGGCTGGACTAATTTTGATGAAATTTAGTGTGTGTGATTAAGTTGATTCAACGGTTTAGATTCACAATAGATAGGGTGAGTGGTGCTGTTGATGAAATCCAGAAATCACCCGTGCGAAGTCGGGGCGGATCGCTAGTAGTATATATATAGTATTAAGGCACTCTTTTTAGTACGGTGTGTAGGTATAAATACATTACGTCATTACCCACAAAAAACACGAAAAGTACAAAAACTTGGAGAATTTTAGAACAAATGACGTTCGTCTAACCTTGAAGATGCCTCAGGGAGCAATGGCCAGGGCGGACGTTTTCCTTCCATAAGATAAAAATAAAACCAATTTTCTTGTCTTTTTACTATAACTTTTGCCGGTTTTATTACGGAATCGCTGCAAGAAACATGTTTAAACCACTGTATTAGTGATTTAGTGACATTTTTGAAACGTTCAACCATTATGACTCACGTTTCTGTTTGTACACATCTCTTTTTTCAACTTCTACAAAAGATTTTGTGTTGCACATTAATAAAATTAACAGAGTATAATAAAATAAAAAAGTACTAAACGCCGCCTTAAGTGCCACTTTTACTATTAGTTTTGCAATATTCCATCGTGAATATTTTTTTCTCAAATGTTTAACAAACGGTGCTTTAAAGACATTTTAATAAATATCTTACACAAACATGTCAATAAAAGATTCTCTTTTACCCCACATAGGTCCATATATGTAAGTGTACAGGTGCAAATTAAAACTATGCCATCTTTGTCTACGTGAAATAGAATATGTTATTTTAAGTACAGCAATAAATAAAGTATTTATTATACTATAAATAATAAATAGATTGTAAATAAAAATCTATTTGTACCCATGAAATTTATGGCTCGTACGTGAATTTAAAATGAATATAATACACGTATAAGTTCTAGAATACCTAGGCAAGCGACTGCATAGAGCGGATACATAGAGTAAGTATAAGCGCATAAAACCGAAGGGTATGTTAATATGGTACATAGTCAAACGTAATTCTGATCACTCAGCTACTAAATAATAAACTTAATTACATAACATTATTTTTATAAACAGTTTATGTACAATTAGGTAAACTAACACAGTTCGAATGAATGTAAATAACTGCAAGATCAAGGCAACATCTTTGTTATTAAATTTTTAAGGAATCTAAAAGGAGTATGTTCTGTATTCGATTGGAACTTTAATATATCTTCCTTCGATGTAAATCAACTTTTCAGATTTTTAAGTCGAAACAAATGTTCTTTATTGTTAGAACCATTGAAGTCCTGTTTCTTTATTTATATTAATATTTTTTAGATATATGTTGTAGTGGTTCATAACCCTATTACTCGTGTGAACTTTGGTTCAAAAATTATTTTAAAGTATAAGCACAAGCAAAAAAAAAATTATTATCGTTAATGTAGGATACAGTCCACCTGTTGGTAAGTGGATAGTGCGGCCCCTTGACACCTACAATCAACTTTAAGCAAAGAAGGCTACAGATGCGTGTCACCTATGAGAGCTAAGATGGACTGGCTCACGGCCTGTAATTATATTGACTCCCTTTATCCTCTACCGGACCGGATCGGAAAACAGCAGTGCAGGTACTGCTGTTTGGCAGTAATAAAAGAATCTCACCATGTACAATTACTTTTATAATGCTGCCTTTTCTTTAGTCGCCTGACCCTCGTCTGTTAATGAAGTTGAAGTTAATAGAGTGCACGTTTTGGTGTTCATGCATGGTGAGATGAGGTTGGCACTTAAAAAGAAAAATGTAAGATCCCTTTTACCCGCCACATAAAGATAATTGTTCAAGATCAATTTGAAGGTGGTAGAGCCATGCTGTAGCTATATTACGAATGGGTCGGCATGACCGGGGAAGAACCACGCTCTCACAGAATAGTCTTTCCGCTTTAGGGACTTTTGATATAATCACCACGCTTTACACGCGGATTGTTGATGAAATTAGTAGACGTTTTGCACACTTAACGCCGTAACTGTTACCGGTCTGGGTATTTTACATCTGGAGTATACGGGTCGTTTAAACCGCCTTTCAGTACCCTGACGGTACGAAATAGGGAAATGCACACATTATTGCTCCTTAATTCTCTCTGTAACAAGAAGAAGTCAATGAGTCATATTAAGGCTGTTACTTATAATTAATAGATAACTTACTGCATCGCTTCGATAACAAAATCAAAACTCATAGGTAGAGATACAGATATTATGTATATATGCCAGAAATAATTATTTAGAACAATCGTATCAAGTTATAGAATTTAACTTAGAAGAAATCATTATTTGTTTAAAATTACCGAAACTTTATTGAACTTGTGTCCAAAAATGTAAGGCTTGTTATTACAGGACCATTTAGTGGCAGTGTAAGAAAATCCACTACCCCATATCATGTGGTGAGTGTCGTAAGAGGTGACAGAGGAAAACAAACCAGGAGATAGGCAGCATATAATATGAGCTAAAAATCCAAAAAATGTGGCAACTATGACAAATAATTCCCAATGAAGTAATCTAAGGGGAAGGCCTTTATTCACCAGAGGGCTTTTGATAAGCTGTAACGGGAATGGTTAAAAATTGACAGTATAGTCATCAAATTAATTAGTACGTCACCTACAACACTATAATTATCCTTCTATTTCAACAACATAGCTTATAGCCTCTTTATCTTCTATTGGATCTGAGAAACAATTTCTTTACCTGTCCATAACAATAGATTACGTTGCTTTGCATAACAACTCTACAGGAATCTAATGAAGCCACGGACAATGAGGGTACATACTACAATGCCTAAATGTTTCCGACCTTTGTAGACCTATGATAATAATGATTAAATAAATTATGCAGTTCTTAAAGGTGTTCGTTTATCTTGAGAATGATGCAGTGTGGGAGGGCTTTGATAATAAGTCTATGAAAATACCTAAATGTTATGAAATATTTAAAATCAATTTCAATTTCCTTTATATATACCTTGCTAGTATGTTTATGCAAAACGTTTGTAATATTTTTTGTATGTTACATAATATAAAACAGGATATAGTGAAGAGGTTTGGCATAATCGCAAAATCGCAATATTCGGCAGGTGAATGGGCCATTTTAGTACAATATATTTTGTACTTTTTGCATTTTGATGCTGTTTCGGGATTACCCGTAATCTATAGGAGACCAAGAATAATTTTTAGGTTTTCCTTAAGTCGCCTCTTACGCCACCATCGAAACCAAATAGAGTGTGGCGGCGCTGTCGTCGCGCCACAAGCGAAATACATCAAAGCCTAAATCGCGCTATCAAAGTTCCGAATTAAAAACAGTATATATAGAATAGCTCCGAACTACCACTGGGAGCGTTGGCCGCTCCCCGGGTAGAACACCTTGCCCGGCGGGAGATCCCCCTTTTCTTTCCACCGGCCACAAGAGCGATGGCTTCTGTTAAGACATCGTGTAAGACAAGTGGATATTATGCCAAATGCATGTTAGGAATGAAAATCCAAAAACTGGATTAACTCGCAACGTGGCGACATGTAAGTGCACTTCATCATACATGTTATTCGGATGAATATCCTAAAAGAGGAAATAATTCGTAACTATTCACGATGGGTGGAGAAAGATGACTGTTCATGTCTTGCTTTGCTATGACGCAATTTAAAGCCGTAATGCTGTGTAAGGACCATTTGTAAGTATTAGCCGTTACCGTTACCGTTATGGCTTTTTAAAGTCCACTGCTGAACATAGGCCTTCCCCATAGATTGCCGCATAGGGGGTATATTTGCTATAGTTGCCGTGCTTGGCAAGTGGGTTTGCAAACGCAGTTTTTTAATTTTAGTCGTTATTAGGAAGACGTTACTGCCCATCTCCTGATTTGGTTCCTCTGTTACCTCTTACGATACTCACGGGAAGATATGGGGTAGTGGATATTCTAACACCGCCACTACATTGTACGCTAAAGTATCAGCCACACAGGAAATATAATAGTGCCACAAGTTTAAGCTGACGCATATTATGTCATATATAATCACAATGCCCTCAGACCCGCAAACCGAGATTTTTTTTGCGCACAAACGTTTCTTTTAGCTAGGTTTCCAACTTCTACTTGCGCCGCGATAGCCAGATATTGCTTCGAGACTTTGATGTATTTTTATAAACAGTGATAAACATGAATCAAAATTTATATCTGTCTACTTGTTCTCAAAATTATATTTCCAGATGTTCCTTAACTTTGGGGTTGCTCTCCGTAGCTGACCTGAGTTTTTTATCTAGCATATTTTTTATAGAATAAGGGTGATAAACGAGCACACAGTCCACCTGATGGTAAGTGGATACTGTGTTCAATAAAAGAATCAAAATTCAGATGCGTTGTCACCCCTGACAACTAAGATGGAATGCCTCGTTTCCAGTAAAAAGGATCTCCGGTTCTTTACACTCACCGTACGAAACACAGCAGCATTAAGTTGCTATTTTACGCTGGTATTGTGTGAGAGCATGGTCCTTCCCTGACCGAGCAAACCTATTCGTGCTACAACTAAATTATAGCTGCAGCTTGGCTCTACCACGTATGATATCACATTGGTGGTCATACTGCCATCTATCGGAAGTCATAGCAATTTTCTGGCATTTCCGTAGTTGCCTTTTACAATACCGACGTGACGAAATGAAGTGAGGTCTCTAACACAAACGACGGATTCTCTTACTTCATAATTGCTAGAGTATTCATCATTTAAGTCTAACAAAAGTCCTCTACTGAACATAGACCTCCTTATAAATCGCCTCTTAGGGACTTTTGCCGTAGGTGAAAATGCTGCTTGAATATTTCGTTGGAATCCTTATGAGTCCAAGTATGTTCTCACCATAGAAAAGTTCAAAAGGCCTCCTTACGTTTCCTTTATAAAATAAATTACGGATACTATCCGTTTTTCTATCCCACACAATGTATTGTTGGGTACCTTAGGGTATAAATATAAAAAGAACCCCTTTGTCGTGTCTCCTCAGTTTCAAGGCAATCCCCTTGTTGCCTCAGCCAGTATCGGAATCCTCGGCGTCGACATATCGAGTGACGTGCAGTTTCGTGGTCACTTGGAAGAGAAGGCCAAATTGGCCTCTAAAAAGCTTGGCGTGCTCAGCAGAGCGGGACAGTATTTCATGCCAGCACAACGCCTGCAACTTTACAAGGCGCAGGTTCGGCCTCACATGGAATACTGTTCCCATCTCTGGGCTGGGGCTCCCCAGTGCCAGCTCCTTCCACTTGACCGCATCCAGCGCAGAGCGGCTCGAATCGTCGACGACCGAGTCCTTTCCGATCGGCTCGATTCATTGGCGCTGCGAAGAGATGTTGCATCTCTTTGCATTTTCTTTCGCATTTACCACGGGAGTGCTCCGAGGAATTGTTCGGATTAATCCCAGCCGCCAAATTTCACGAACGCACATCGCGGCAGAACTCCCGATACCATCCACACCTTCTGGATGAGTGGCGGTCCACCACTGTGCGATTTAGAAGATGCTTTCTTCCTCGCAAAACTTCCTTGTGGAATAGTTTACCACCAGTGATTTTCCGGACCGATACGACTTAGGAGACTTAGGAGAAAGAGCCTACTCCTTTTAAAAGGCCGGCAACGTATCTGCAATTCCTCTGGTTCCCCTGGTGTTGCAGTTGTTCATGGGCGGCGGTAGTCACTTACCATCAGGTGAGCCGCATGCTCGTTTGCCCCTCTCCTATAAAAAAAAAAAAAATTATTCTCTTGCAGTTCGTCGTTCTCGCAACATACTTATCATTGCACTCAAAATTCTAAGAGGCGTAATAGATGCCCCCGAACTTCACATATCTTATGCAAGATCTATGTGCCTGACCACTACTTGCTACATAGTCCATCTCACCGGCTTAGATTATTCGCGACGGCGTCATTACGCACGCTGTTGCGCGCTAATTCCCCACTATGTCGAATGCACAGCGCAATCAACGCTCTACTGAGGTCGGCACCCGACTTTGATATATTTGCGGATAGTTGGAATGTGCTGTTGTCAGCTTGTTTACGATTTTGCGAAAGTAATGATATATAATTTGTATTTTTTCTCTTAGCATAGTTTATTCACATGTGCCTTTCGAAATTATTAATTACTGTAATTGCATTAAAAACCGTTGTAATTAAATAAATAAATAAAATAAATAAATAGTTGCTACACTTAGTGAGCGGATTGGACACCACAGTTTTATTAATTATAACAGTTGTTTTCAGGGAGATTCTGCTGCCCATCTTCTGTTTCAGTTTCCCTCTGTTAACTTGTCTGTTAAAACTGAACAAAACTGAACAGAAGTGTAACTTCAATTAGTAATTCAGTTTATATTCAATTCACCTTTATTGAAGTAAATTTGGAGTAATTCAGTGTAGCGAGATTATGCAATACAGGCCGTTGTTGTTCCTTGTCTATAGGAAGAAAATCTTAATTTAAAGTATATACACCGTAACGTAATTACAGGTATCTTGTGCACAGAATACATTTTCTTCTAATACCGCCGTTCGAAACGTGTCACAGTTCATTATGGGTAAAACGTCCTGTAACATGACGCACAAAGGAATTAAACCGGTGCTACTCTGCCCCACCAAAATTCATTAGCAAATAATCATTCGTTAAACCACACGGAATACGATTTTATAAATTAAAACAGAATTTCGAAGAAAGATATGGCAGTTATTTTCCAAAAAAAATAATAATTTTAATTTAAGGAAGCTAGAGTTGCTAATAAACCGCGACATCAAATTACGGAAACTGTTGTTAAAGCTGCTTGTAGAACTTACATCGTAATGTTTTAAAAGGTGAATCAGGCACTTTGCTCCAGAGTATACGTATAGTGACCTAGAAAAAAAACTCTATAAAGTAAGAACAAAGAAAAATATAATCACAACGCGCAAAGTAATAATATGCGAACTTTTTCCAAATGTCGGCACCATTTTTACGCTATTCATCATACTTATTATCTAGGGTCTAATGGCCTCTGATGTCGAAAGTTTTTTTTAAAATACAGAACAATTCCTACAAAATTCTGCTATCAATTATACGCATTCGCAGTGTTGTGAGTGTGATCTAATACGCGTTGTCAGAGGAGACGGGGAAGGAGTTTCTTCTCTCGAGGAGGGGCTGCTATGTAGCAGACGAGGCTGGTCAGGAAGCGAATGTGTGCGAAAATGTTTCCGTGGACATGCCAATATGCGAAAAAGCTGGAAAACCATGTGATTCTAGTCGGTGCGAGTCCGTTATAACCCGTCCTTGCCAGGTATGCGTAGGCATATCCCCATCAAAATAATACTTTAACGATCTTCTGATGTCGGAAATTTCGGTTATAAATATCTAATCCTACGAAACTATACTATCAAATATAAGTATTTGCAGCCTTGTGAGTATGATCTAATAACTACATTAATAAATGAAAATCTGATTTTGGATTCTTGAGCCTTATGCTGTGTGCCAAGACTGACAAGAATGTTGACATGCTGCTACATGTCATCCTTAATTTAACAAGAGAACAATAATATTAAAATTATCAGCAAGAAAAAAAGAACTGGTGAAAATGATAAATTTCCAACCATTTTATGACAGAGGAAAACTGAAACAGGGATGGGCGGCAACATTTTCCTTGTAACATTTTCCTGGTAATAAAAGTAATAAACAACTGCAGTTTACCTGTCAGTCAAGCGTTGATACTATGAAAAAATTCGCCCTATTAGGCAATCTATGGGGTAGGCCTATGTTTAGTTGTGGACATGGGCTGTAGTGATGATTTGATTAACTAACGACCAAAAAAAATCTATAGTCTCTACACGATATAAAAAAAATAATGTGTTGCAACTGTATGCTTAAAACCTCTACATTTAAAAGTCTTTTACATATTTTATTCAAGGTAAACCAGCAGAAAGAGTGTTTCTTAGAGAAAGTTTAAATTTATGATTGATATATAACAAGAATGTTGATATATAAGTAGAACCAGCTGATATGATAATGTACATAACTTTAAAAAATATGTTGACTTTAAATAGTATGACAAAAAAGTCTAAAGATATATATATTTTTTTCACTTATAAAATCACTTTTAGGATTGAACACAAAATACATCAAATAAGAATTCCGTTTGTAGTAGTGCATAAGTTTGATCATCCGGATCGCCACCAATTCTCGACCGCAACGACCAATGAAAACAAACTATCCTCATTATTTACATATCACAGCATAGATATATTACAGATATATTACATATCAAGCACATAAACCACCTGATGGTAAGTGGATGCTATGGCCCATAGACGTCTACATATATCATTGATCAAGGATCAAAATGCAGATGCGTTCTCACTTCTAACAACTAAGATAAAATTACTCGTTACAAGTAAACATGATCTCGTAACCCACCATACGAAAAACAGTTCTACACCGTTCGAGCCGACCCATTCGTACTACAGATACGAATACCTAGCATAGCTGCAGCATGGCTCTACCACGTAAATAAAACTCATATATCATAATGAGAAGGAATCTGTTATGGTTAATTGAGAATGGAATCTTTAATAGAAACCTTTTGTTTGAACTATCATTAATAGATGTACGAGTATAGTTGGAGAAATTATTCCCAGTCCATCTAAACTGACCCATCATTTTATTTTGAAATTATTTCTGCACATATTTAAATGGGTTTAAAAATAAAGGTAAAGAACTGGTTTTTATACTAGAACCAGAACTGAACCTGAAATCTAAATGAGAACCAATTTTATTGGCACATGAGCATAAATAATTTTATTGGTACGTTATGTTAACTTAAATGAAGGAACGTAATGAAATTCAGAACCAGGTTTTAAAACCTGATTTTGTATATTTATTTATTATAGGTGAAGGAAAAAGTTTGTGAGACTTAGCATAGATAAAGTTTGTATGGAGAAGGAGTGCAGAATGTTTATGTAAAATGTGTTACTCACACGCAACACATGAAACAAAATAAAATAAAACAGTCAATATTTAGGTTCACACTTAGAGTAATTACATACATACGTATGCATAGAGAGAACCTACAATTTTACAAAAATTGAGTCAATATACTTGTCTCGCTTTTCCTAATTTTATTTTAAAATAAGGCAAAATGAGACAAATCTATTGAAAAGTGTTGCGTTTAATTCATGCGGGGAAATAGAAATGTCAAGTGGTCATCTTCGGTCTCTTTATATTATGCCAAATATGAGAGTAAGTACACACGTATCTTCTGATTTACTAGAAAAATGACATTCCTATTACACACCTCATAACGCGAAGCGTTATTTACGATACTTTATGGGATTTAATTTCACTATGTCGTCTGAGATAAGGAAATGAAACAGGAGATAGGCAACAGTATCTTCCTGCACTTGCTAAGAGAGGAAACTATGGCAAATATTCCCCCTAAGTTCAGCAGTGGACTTTTGATAAGCTGGAATTAATGAATTAATGATGGACAATATCTTAAAGGAGCAGAAAGGAAAACGGGTAATACGTTCGTAACGATTTATTGGTAGCTATGGTCTAGTGACAAAAGAGAAGGCAGACCGCGGTCGTGCCGCTGTTATTGTACTATCGTAGCAGTGCCCTCTGTGTACGTTCCGTGGAGCAAACCCAGTGTCGATTAAATAAACACGGCTAATATTCCCTGTGAAACCCACATTAAGTCTAAGGATAATTTGGCGGAAATATACCGGCTGAATTTAAGTACATTTCATAGTGACCTTTTCAAGATATATTTTAAATTATACAACGATAGTACGAAATTCCGCATTATTTGACTACATTTCTGTTGTAAGATGTCAGATGAAGTTTCCATAAACTTTCATTGATTTAAATAAGTATTACGAACCGGAATTATAAAAATCCCTAATTTTACTATGTCATATACTAAATGAATTTATCGAGAACGTTTTTGGTTTCGCTAATGGCACATCAATAGAGGTGTCTATGGAATGGAAAAACGGCAACAAACTTGTAAAAGAAAGAAGGTGAGAATAATACAGCTAAAATCTTATTTTATACCATGTTAAACGTAAGATGTAAGAGTTCAGCTATAAGAATTTTGTTCTTATTTTAGGACTCTCTCTATGCTAGTAATTACTATGAGGGTTCACACTGCCAATGTCAAACACTTATTATACTGTCGTTTGTTTACGTTCATAGTGCCAATATCAAACCAAAGACCTCTATCTACGTGTCAAACACATATTAGTCTGTCATCGACCAGTCGCACAGAGCAAAGAGTATATAATCACTTCGTTTTAGCACAGAGTAAATAATTCGAAAATGTTGCTAACAAATAATACTTACCTACATATTGGCAAAATTTGATGTGAATTTTCTGTTATTTAAATGTTTATTTTTAATGGTCTGTGGAGTGTATGTTAAGGAAAATGATAGTTTCTCTTATTTTTTGTATATTATCTGTGTTTTATATATTGATGTGAGGTCTTTGTTCAGCAGTGGACTTGTGAATATATGTAATGATGATTATGATGATGTGCAGTTGAAAGTGAAATACAGATTGCTTAATAATATACGAATTATGGTCAAAAATTGATCCCTGAGCAACCACTAATATAAATAAAGCACCGAGCTAAACCCTTGTCGTTACAGTTAGTTTAATATTTTTTGTTCTTAATTCTAGCCGGTCCTCACCCGGGTTACTTAGTAGAAGAATCTGTTTAAGCTGGCCTCGGGCTTAAAGTCACTCAACGTGGATTATACCGAGATATTTTATATAAGTCAAGCTTGTGGATATTACTATTAAAAAATGCCAAACTTACATTTTCAAATCAACAGAATCTGACTATATGTATGTAGCTCAAATAATTACTTCCTCAATAAATAATTCTAAACGTAAGGTTGAGGCACGTTATTTAAAATTACTTGATTAATGTTATTGATTTATATATTATATCATCGTGTATCATCCACAAATAGTTTGCAGACAGTGGTTCGCATAATATTACATATAGTGGGAATTAAAACGTTTACAAAAATATTTTTAGAGAACATGCCATCCAGGATTCTTTTTAAATAAAATATTATTTTTTAAAAACTCAATTTACTCCGAGTTTGTATTCCTTCTTATTGTTTTTTTAATTAAATTACTTCTATCAAACCCATCTATTGGCAGTGTAAATGAATGCACTTCCTATATCATCAAGAAGGAGTTTAACTATACAATTTAAAAGGAGAGGGCAGCAGCATTTCAACAAATCAAAATAATAAAAAACAGCGTTTGCCAACCAACTGCCAAGCCTGGCAACTATGGTAAATATCATCTTTCTTTAGGCATTCTATGAGGAAGGCCTATGTTCACCAGTGAAACTTTTATAGGCTGTAAAGAATGAATAAATTATCTTCAATCAAACTTTTATAAAGTTTTTTTTTTAAAGTGATATATTAATATTAGTAAGTCGTAATTAAAAACAAGGTGATAATATTTTATTTTTAGAAATAAATATGAATTAGATGAAAAAAAAACAAGAAATAATAATACTTCTCTGGGAGTCATATTATAAGAATTTAATAAAGCCTTGGGTATACGTCGTTAAAGTTTAAAGTCTCAGCACAAAAGTGCACAAGCACCCTTACTCTAGAAGTGCGATGTCACGGCAATCATTCCTTATGCTGGGCAGCTACTGGGAATGTCTTGACAGAGAAATAGATGATTTTGGTTCGACTCTGGATTCAAACCGAGGACCTCATGATCAGCAGTCGTGTTTACGACCACTAGACCAACAAAGCAGTTACGCCCATCGTAGATACTACGATGGTATTCACTAGATGGAGTGACGAACGTATCTTGTTGCCAACCGTAATGATGACGATAATGATGGTATTATGCAACCACCGGTAACTTTCTGACTCCGAAAATGTATTGACTGAAAGACCTAATAAATGATTTTAGTCCGATCTGGATTCAAAGTAAAGGAAACCCCTTAGTCAGCAATCGCCCTTACGACTACACGAGGCAGTAAATAACTCGTTTATTTTTCTTGTACGCAGCTTATGCATAATCATATCTTTTTATGTTTGCACTAATATTGGGTGGCTTCTATAAAAACAATTGATAAAGATTTATATTTCTTTTAATAAAAATAGGTAAATATCTAATTAAAATCAACGGCAAATCCTTGTTTACGGAAAATCTTACAAACAGCGAGGTAAATTGTCCGACGTAAGGTGATTTTGCTAAAGGAGTAATAAATCTTCATTAATCCTTAAATCTAGTTTAGAACGAAGCTGGGGTGTATTCAATTAAATATTAAGAGAGTCACTAGATTATATATTTTTGTGTTCGTTAACTTAACTTGGCCATGTTTGAGAACAATATCCACGTTTTGAGCTACATATAGTCGGATTCTGTTGATTTAAAAATGTAAGTTTGGCATTTTTTAACGACTTTATATAATATATGTATGCGTTATCATTTTTTTCTGAATTATGTCTTAAATATAACCGTTGTTTATTAATAAAAGGACCGACCGTGTACAGAGTAGTGGCGGTGTCATAAAAGGCCACAGAGAGAAACAAATCAAGAGATAGGCAACAGCGTGTTCCTAATAACGACTAAGTTAACTAAGTTAAGCTAAGCCAGTTGCACTGGGGTTAATCACTTTCTGTGAATTTCATAATTTAGAATCTCAGGTTGAATTCTATCCTCGTCCGTAACAATTAAGTAATTAATTGCAATGTTAAGCTCCGATTTAACACCTCATTAATGAAACATGACTCCTGCCCAGATGTAGGAATTATATAAGAAGAAAATATTATGTCTTAAAAACCGCAAACAAATAGCCTTGCGAGAAAAGCCTAACACAAACTAACTGCTTAGATATCTTGCGATATAGGCGATAGAGTGAGATAAATGTCCGCAATTTGTCGTAACGATTTCGTTCTCAATGAAGCGGTGAGCAGAGCTAGTTACTCAGAACTTCTAAAGATTTTGCTTGTTATCACTACGAATAGTAGTGTATTTTATATGTATATATAATTTTTCTGTATGTTTGTTTGTCACTGAACTCCTCCTAAATGGCTGGACAAATTTTGATGAAATTTTTTATGTCTTTGGATGATTTAGATTCACAATTGGACCCGGTACCGGACCGGTAGGTGTTGCCGTTGTCAAACCAGAAATCACCCGTGCGAAGCCAGGGCAAAATATATAAAATACCAGCGTTTTCTAGATAAGATTGTGATGATAATATTATCTTGAAAACAATAACATTAGCATTTACTTTAGAAAGAAAAAAAATGGCACAGAATTTTCTAAAATGACCTTATGGATTTTTGTAAAACGTTTATTTACTTTCTGTAATATATAGCTATATATGTAGGTATAGTGATGGCTGCGTCCATCTTATAATAATAGTTGCATTCGAATAAAAGGGCAGTGCGTATTCAGCTATACATCGTTTCACTTGTCCCCGTTCGCATATTTAACAGTGGCGACGATTTACCCGCGTGTTAAGGAAAAAATAAAAGTTGCCTAAAAATGGCTCATTTTGGGTTATTACTAGCTTTGACCATAATTCGTAGACCTGGCAAGTGTATAAGGTCTACAAAGACTACAGATTGCTCTGGTGTTAAGCAACGAGCAATCTTGTTCAGTGCACTCAGCGAAGCTACTTATAAGCTAGCTACAGATTTAGCATTGCCGAAAGACCTCCAGTCAGTACCATTCGAAGATATACTGAAGCTTTTGGACAATCATTTTACGCCCAAAAGATGTGGATTCGGCGAGAGGTACAAGTTCTATTCTGCAGCGCAAGAAGAGGGCGAGAGCTACACACAATGGGCTGCTAGACTACGTGGGATGACAGCACACTGTGGATTCCTAAACGTGGAGGAAGCGTTAAGGGACCATTTTGTAATGGGAATGCTACCGGTAGCGGAGCTTGAAAAATTGTTCGCTCAGGATCCACAAGATTTGACTTTGGCTAAAGCAGTGGAGTTAACGGAGAGCGTGCGGAGTGCGAGCGCTGCAGCAGCGGCGTCTTCGGGGGCGTTGCCGGCACAGTTGCCGGGGCCATTCCGAACCGAGCAGCTGTTCAAGATTAACTCCAAAAACGGTGCTAGTGATAAAGTGTTAAAATTAAGTACGTTCGCAGTGCCGATAACTGCGCCGATTATCTGTCCCGCGCGAGCGTAAGTAGCGTTGAATCACGTGCCGTGGAGGGCCATGAAATATGCAAGGCGCCGGAATTTTTGAGGATAGGGCCTCATATGTTAATTTCGTATTAGACTTGAGTTTATAACGTTACAAAATTTACGAGGAAACAAAAGATTTAGAGTTAAATAGGGTAGCTCAATACATTATAGATGGTTGGACAAAAAAGTAGCGGATGAAAAATACGCCCTTACTTTTTGTGTAAACTCAACTTTCTTACGAAAATGGTATAGTCATGCGAGGCTATAAAGTGTTGATACCTATAACTTTGCGTAAAAAGTTATGTCCGAACTTCATAAATCACATTTAGGTATTCTGAAGTGTAAGCTGAAGCAAGGAGTAGGATTTGGTTCCCCAGTATAGATAAAGCTATCGAAAGATGATCGGCAGCTGTGGTATGCACACTCCGACCATCACCGGTACGGGCACCGCTCGCTGTGCCACACCCACCTCAACCGTTCTATAGAATACACATTGATTTTCTTTGTCCCATTTATAACCAAATACTTAGTTATCGTTGATGCGTATTGGAAATGGGTCGAAGCATACAAAATGAATAGTACGTCCTCATCTGCCGTGATAGCTAAGTTATACGAATTTATGTCTAGATTCGGTCTCTTTCATACACTGGTTAGTGACAATGCTACATGCTTTTATCAGAAGAATTTTCGCAATTTTGTGCGTCAAACGGAATATCGTATGTGACATCGCCAGCTTATCATCCGGCTAGTAATAGACAGGCAGAAAGCTATGTAAAGGTTATAAAGAAGGGTATTACGTCTTGTTTATTAGATAACAGCAATTTAAAAAGACCTTTGTTTGTTAAAATAGCTTTTCGATTATAGAAACTTAGTATACATTACAACAGGGCTTTTACCGGCGGAGTTGGTTTTTGGTCGAAAACTTCGGTCGCGCCTGGAGTTAATTAATCCTATATATAACACCACCTTCCTCATCTGACACTCTCGCTGAAGTGGTCAAACGCAATCAGTCTTTGCAGATTAAAGCGTATAGAGGAACAAATAAAAAGTATTTTAAAGAAGGGGACAGTGTGGTTTATAAAAAAAATAATGTGAATAAACGGTTCGTATGGGAAAGAGGCCGGTAATAAAAAAAATAGGTAGAACAATATATTTAATCAAAAACTTTGCAAGCTCTTTTAGTGTTTAAAAAGCACAAAAATCAGATAATTCCTTATATAGGTACAAAATTTTACAAAGACTACGACAACTTCAGTTCTGTCGAAATATTTGACTTTACACCAGCTATCACTAACACGCACGCGCATCCTACAAACGTGTTGACACAACAGGCAACCTTTGACGATGAAGGCGTCCAGGAGACCCAAAATATGGAAGGGGAAAGGGATGGTCATCAGTCTCCATCATCCACTGAATCACAATCAACGGGAAGCGTGTTACCGTCGGAGCTGTCAGAGGGTGAAGAATAATCACAGGCAAGCGCAGATAATAAGATCGTTCTCATTTCGAGGTCGGATTCATCGGGAAGAGTATTGCGTCCAATACCTAAAGTTAATTAAAATTAACCTTTTATCTGTATAGGTGTATGATTAAAATTTATGTGTGTATATGTACGAGTATATTTGTAGAATTAGAGGGAGGATTGTTATATAATATATAGCCATATATGTAGGTATAGTGATGGCTGCGTCCATCTTATAATAATAGTTGCATTCGAATAAAAGTTTCACTTGTGCCTGTTCGCATATTTAACACTTTCCTAACTAATTGAGTGGATTTAACCACAGCAAAAATTTAAATTGACAAAAACAATGGTTGGTCTAATTTATAAAACAAAAGCTAATTTCTCTATTTGTCTTGCTTAGTAGCTATACAGTGGTTTGTATAACGACGTGAAATTTATACAGTGGTTTGCTTAGCACCAACAAACGTGTAAAGTAGTCAGCTAATTCTTTGCGAGTTTTATTGTACTGGTAAACCGTTGCAAACTAATTAGTCCGATTATTAAATTGTTAGTTAAAAGTCGTCCATCAAATAAATTATAACCTGACTGAATGTAAAAGTCAAACAATTATACTATTTTAATAATACATCTGTCATTTTTAACTTGTTTATGTTGTATTTTACTCTATGAACAGCTTTTGTCTGACGATCGAAAATTGGCTCTAAAGTACATAAACGTTTAATAAAAATTTAGTATATATAATTTTTATTATATTTAAAAAAAATTGTAAACAAATTATTATTTATTTTGCCGTGTAGTGGCGGTTAATAATATTCACTACTCCATATCTTCCCGTGGGTGTCGTAAGAGGCGACAGTGGGAAACAGGCAGGAGATGGGCAGCAGCATCTTCCTGATAACAGCAATAGCACAATAAAAAACTGCGGTTGCCAACAACAAGCGTGGCAACTATGGCAATATACCCCCAATGAGTAAAGTTACGAAGAGACGGCCCCCCGTCCCTGGCGGCCATGCTATTCCTGGCTACGGTGGCGACCATAGTAACGGCGGGGCAAGGGGTGCTGAGAATCTCCGGTGGAGGTTCGGTTGCCACCTATGACGACTCGACCTGGCAACTTATAACGCACGCACCCTGAGGACTGACAAAAATTCTGGAGCTGGAAGAAGAGATAGAAAAGTTGCACTGGAATATTATAGGATATCCAAGGTCCGCAGAGAGGGGGAGGACACGGTATTCCTTAAATCCGGCAACTGGTTCTATCACCGGGAGGGCGACCATCTGTCCCAAGGAGGTGTCGGATTCATCGTCCACAAGTCTCTCATTAACAACGTTGTAAAGATTGGGAGTGTGTCGACGAGGTTGCGTACCTTATACCAGAATCACCAAACGGCATTCGCTGAAGGTCATACAGGTTTACGCACCCTCGGCACACCCCGATGAGGAGGTGGAAGAAATGTATGAAGATATCTCTAAGCCATGCATTCCTCCAAAACCCACTATACCTTGTTAATGGGAGACTTAAGGCAAATAGGCACAAGAGAACGGTGAACTGAAAGTGGAGAAATTCGGAATTGGGCAACGGAACCCAAGGGCCAGCAGCTGGATGACTTCATGGAGAAGAGGACTCTTTGTGATGAACTCTTTCTTCCAGAAGCGGCCCCATAGGAATTGAATCTGGTCGAGCCCCGACGGTTCGACAAAAAATAATATTGACTTCATTATGACGACGAGACGACAACTGTTCAGTGATGTCTCAGTAATCGCGAGGGTGAAAACTGGTAGCGATCACCGAATGGTTAGAGGTACACTGAACCTAAACGTTAAGTTGGAGAGGTCACGTCTAATGAAGTCAACGCTCCGTCCCCCTCTTGCTCTAGTCCAAAGACCCGAAACCTTTCAGCTCGAGTTACAAAACCATTTTCAGTACATAGAAGATTGCAATGAAGTGGACGATATGAATGATAAGCTCGTGGAAACTGTCCATGGGGTCGGAGCTAAGTTCTGCAAGACCCGCCGCAGAAGAACACAAAAACTCTCCGATCACACTCTTAATGTCATGATTGTTAGACGGGAAATGAAGCTGCAGTCTTCATCAGATCTGTCAGCACACAGGCAACTGAAGAGACAGATCTCCAAATGCATGCGGCGGGACTTACGCAACTTCAATACAGCTTGTATTGAAGAAGCGATCGAGCGGAACCAAGGCTCCAAAGTTTTTGCCAGAGATCTGTCTGCCAGAAAGAGTCAACTGTTAAGCTGAAGACCGATTGTGGCAGCATCGTTTCTGGACACCTGAGATTTTGAGTGAGATTGAGAGGTTCTATGGGCAGCTGTACACGTCATCGTTGGAGCCACACGAAAATGTGAGTAACGATCCAAGAGCGAGTCTTATCCGACACTATTTCGATGATATCCCGGACGTCAGTCTGAGCGAGATTAGAATGGCTATCAAGCACCTTAAAACGGCAAGGCCCCAGGTGAGGATAGAATTACAGCGGAGCTTGAAAGCGGGTGGAAAACCGGTACTTGAGTCCTTCAGAAGCTTTTAATTCCGTCCTCCATGATGGCACTACTCCGGAGGAGTGGAGTGTGGTGGTCTTGTTCTTCAAGAAAGGCGATAGCGCTCTTGAAAACAACAGACCAATTTCCTTCTGAGCCGCGTCTACGTGCTGTTTTCGAGAGTCATTACGAATCGTCTCGCGCGCAGACTCGACGACTTCCAGCCTCCCGAACAAGCCGGTTTCCGAATAGGCTTTAGTACCATAGACCACATACACACCGTTAATAACATACACACCCTTAGGCATATTGTACAGAAGACAGAAGAGTACAATCTGCCACTTTAACTTGCGTATGTGGACTATGAGAAAGCCTTTGATTCCGTCGAAATTTGGGCGGTGCTACAGTCCTTTAGCGGTGAGAAGTTGACTGTCGCTATATCGAGGTGCTGAAATGTTTATACAGTAGGGCTATAATGGCTATCCGAGTACAGAATCAGTGTGAAACCTGTCCAACTGCAGAGAGATGTAAGACAGGGTGATGTTATATCCCGAAAATCTTCACCGCTGCATTGGAAGACATTTTCAAGCTACCGGACTGGAAATGATACGGTACTAACATCAATGACGAGTACATCACTCACCTTCGATTTGCCGACGATATAGTCCTTATGGCAGAATCACTGGAGGACCTAAGCACTATGCTCAATGACCTCAATAGTGTCTCCCAACGGATAGGTCTTAAGATGAACATGGGCAAAACAAAGATCATGTTTAATGTCCATGTCACACTTATGCCGGTAGTTTTGAGAGTACTAAGCTCGTTGTTGACGAGTGTGTTTACCTGGGACAAATAGTCCGACTAGGTAAGTCCAACTTTGACCGACAGGTCAATCGACGGATTCAACTCGGTTGAGCAGCGTTCGGGAAATTACGGCACATCTTCTCGTCAGGTATACCTCAAAACTTGAAAGAGTCTATACAACCAGTGCGCTGTTGCCAGTGATGACGTACGGAACTGAGACATGGTCCTTCACTGCTCAAGGTCGCTCTGCGAGCTGGGAGAGGGCTATGCTCGGAGTCTGCGTGATAAACTTAGAAAGGAGGATATCCGCAGTACAACCAGAGTGACTGATATAACCCAAAAGATTAGTAAGCTGAAGTGGCAATGGACGGCCATAGCTCGAAGAACCGACAACCGATGGAAAAAAGGTTCTCAATTGGCGGCCCCGTACCGGCGGACGAAGTGTAGGCGTCCCCACTAGATGGAGTGTCAATCTGGTAAGACATGCAGGAAGTCGATGGATGCAGGTGGCTCAGGACCGTGCTTTGTTGTATTCCTTGGGGCAGGCCTATGTTCAGCAGTGGACTTGTGAAGGGCTGTAATGAATGAATGAATAAATGAATTGTACACCAAACAATGTGTTACAAGTTCGGAAAAATAAACAGCGATACTATATTTGGTGTATTAAGCCCTCAATTTGACTCTAAAAAATGGGCATGCGATTAGAAATAAAACTGCGGTCGCAACGCACCGGCAAAGCCACTGTAGCAAAATTTCTTTGAGCAACATTACTAGTAATATTTATTTAAAAACGTTTATTCATGTGGGAATATAAATCAAAGTACATATTAATATTTAAGTGGTAGAGCCATGCTCAACTATATAAGGCTTTTACTGTTAAAATCGCTCATTACTCCGAATATTCGTTAAAAATAAGTTAAACTGGATAACTAAGTACCTCATTAAGTAAACAGCTTAAACATAAGTAGTATAAGTGTATAACAAAGAGTAATGTGACTACTATTTTTGTAGTTATTTGCAAATTGAGATTCACGTCAATTAACGGCTTTTTAAACCATTGTAATTTCCATATTGCATGCGCTCAATGAAGCTAATGGAATTTTGTGGTATAAATTAACCGTAACACGTTTCACATAACTTCACATTTTGTTAAAATAAAATAAATGTATATTATAGTAATACCAATAATACATATTATTATCTACGAGGGGCGGCTGATAAGTTCGCGGCCTATGGTACTTAATGAAAGAAAATATATGGTTTCTATTTTTTGTTTTTCAATATAATCTCCCTCAAGTAAAATACATTTCTCACATCTCGCATACAATGTCTTTAACCCACTCAAAAATATTTTGTATCTTTCTCTTCAAAATGACGATCAACCGCAGCTTTCATTTCGTTGTCATCTGTAAATCTCTGTGTTAGGTGTTAGGTCTGGGCTATTTGGAGGTGGTCAATCTTTGAGAAACCCGTATCTTTCAGGGCTTGCCTCGCAACATGTGCGGTGTTAACGGGCGCGTTGTCTTGCAGAAAGAGCACTCCGCGCGTCAGTTCCCCACGTCGTTTCTGTACAATAGCCTCGCGAACCTGAGTCAATAAATTGGCGTAATATTGGCCATGCATCGTAGTTCCCCCGGGTAGGTTGGGTAGTCGATAAGCAAAATACACTCGCTATCACAGAAAACAGTCGCCATTAGCTTGGACGCCGACTTCTCCAGCTTCAATTTCTTCGGCGGCCTTTCTCCTTTTCTTATCCATTGCATGGACTCTTGTTTGGACTCCGGATCATATTGGCGAATCCATGTTTCATCTACAGTGACTATCCGTTGCCAAATGTCTTCCTTGTTATCGCCGACTAGCTCCAAAATCTTTGCAACTTACGAGTTGACGTTGCTTGTTGAGCGGTGTGAGCATTGTCGGTACCCAGCGCGTGTTAATTTTTCTCATATTAAAATGTTCATGTAAAATTTCTCCAACTCGTTCTTTGCTAATCTGCAGTTCTTCAGCAATTTAATTCTTCGGTCGGCCAGAACGATTTTTTCGACTTTTCGTTTGACGTTTTCTTCGGTCAGTACCGTGACACGGCGGCCCTGGCTAGGTCGTCTTCACAGTTCTCTCGTCCTTGCTGAAATATGCGGGCCCATTTTTCACCATCGTATATGAAGGCGCAGAATCCTGAAGAACCGATGACATCTCTTCAAAAATGTCTTTCGGTGTGTTTCCTTCTCTACGAAATTTTATCACAGCGCGGTGTACAAAATTCTGAAATTTCCAGATTCGGCTGACATGGTGATGTTTGTTGTTTAATAAATAATTCAACTATTATAGTTCGGCCGTTCAGAGAATGCGTTCCTGACACGTCGCGATTGAACTGACGACGTAACTTTGTAATGGCGTTGCAGTTACGATAAAAATATTTTGCTGGTTGTTTACCGTTTTAACAATTGATGAGCATTAAAACAACATTATTATATCAATAATCAATGAATGTTATAATTTGTGCCAAACTGAGTGTCAAATAACTTGGTAAACAATATTTTTCTAAATCTATACTGCGCTATTACAAGGTTATGTCAGCGCTTTATATTTGTAGTGCTGTGCTAACAATAACAGGCAATAACTGTATCGTAATCTGTTCTTATACAGTTATACTTTATAAAATAAAACGTTTTGTTTTTCTTTTTAAGAATTTGAAAATAATGGACTATAAGATAACTTTTATTAAATATAAAAATAAAACTACGACCAAACCGAACGCGCGAAAGAAAGTAGCATTTTATATTTAGGTTGAAAATGGCAACCCAAATGGCGTTATGGGCCGCCATTTTGTGACGCTAAAACAGTCGTCTGTTGTCGTTTCGTGAGCATAGACCACGTTCTTCAAGTGTTTTCGATCTGTTTTATTTGATTACCCGGCTTTCGTTTAATGGACTGTTTCTGCTTTTCAAACTGACATCGGCGCTAAATCGGACTTCGATTGTGTTTTGTATTGCGTTCTTTTACTTTTGGTGCATAATAATGCCTAAACGTGGATAAATATTGAAAAGTGGAGCCCGTGAGTTAATCATCAAGCTGCAAGATTACTGAGCGGGAGCGGCAAAATGGCGGACCCCAGTTACCTGTCGAACAAGTACAAGAACGCGTCTCTCAGGCGCTTGGAGTGAGCAAACGAACGATAACAATATTAATAAAGAAAGTTCGGCTCTACTGGCACGGAAGATAATATTTTACGTACTCCGAAGAAGAAACGTAGAACTAACACCGTGACAGATATTGACACTTTTGACGCCGATGCAATCAGAAATCATATATATGGTTACTATTCCAGAAATGAATATCTCAACAGGAAGAAGCTTTTGGCATCGTTAAGAGAAGCTGGACTGTTTAGCGGGGGTAAACTGCTTAAACCAAAATCTTAAAAGATATTGGTTTTTCGTATAAAAACAGACAAAAGAAAATTTTATTAGAACGATACGACATAATTTTAAAACGGATAAGTTTTTGAGAGAACAAAAATATTGATAACTGGTATAATGTCGTGTTCATTGACGAGACATGGCTAAACGCCAATCACACGGTTTCCGTTCTTGGACGGATGATACAAGCGTCGACGTCGAAAGTACCAATGGGTAAGGGGCCGTCTGATAATATGCCTGCAGGTTCTGCAAAATACAGCTTGTGGAGAACGCGTTACTGGCATTTCAATCAAAACCACAAATGACTACCACGAGGAAATGAATGCCACTACATTTAAAGAGTGGTTCCAGAACGCTTTTTGCCCAGCCTACCAGAGCCTTCTGTAATATTCATGGATAATGCCTCCTATCACTCGGTTCAAATACAGAAACCACCTACCCAAGCTAATAAAAAGAAGAAATGGTGGTTTGTTACAAGCAAAAGGCATTGACGCAAATATGCAGATGCTAAAACCAGAGCTAATTAAATTAGTTAAAGAAAATAAAGCGGCAAATGTGCGATACGAAATCGATGAACTGGCTCTTGAGTACGGTCATCGCGTTCTAAGAATTCCACCGTATCATTGCCAATATAACGCGATTGAGCTAATCTGGCTCAAATAAAGGTTACGCCGCCCGCCACAATACTTCCCGCCATTCAGCACGAAAAGATGATGACCCTATTAAAAGAAGCCTGCGGGGAAGTCACAAGAGATGACTGGGCAAAGGTTGTTGAGAAGACTAAAAACCTGATTGTGGAACATTTTGACCGAGATATCAGGATTGATTTTGTTATTGACAATAATATAATTATACATGTAGGCGAAGATGATGATGAAGACACCACCTCCTCAAGCGAATCGGAGTCTGATTAATATTCTGTACGCACATTCAATTCAATGTACTTTATTGCATAGAAACACAGATTGTAACTTTGTAACAAAGAATAAATAAAACAATTTTATTATATTAATATTACCTTTTTTTGGTTTCCACTTAAATTACTAAAATATAAATTTTAAATGATTCCGCCAATTTAAAACGAAAATAATCTTAAAAATAACGAACTCAGTGTTATGCTGTGCCCATCACTAGTCGTGACTAACTGATAGGTGTCAGGAACGCATTCTCTGAACGGCCGAACTATAGTGCTTGTTTAAGAAATAATTGAACTATGAGTGCAAACTTAATTAGTGATTGCTTTTATAATACTACCGAGTGTTGCAAATAGCGACATGAGTAACAAGCTAATTCCTCATCGTTAAGTACCTTAGGCCGCGAACTTTTCAGCCGCCCTGGTATCTCTCTTTTTCTCTATATCTCTCTCTCTGTCTCGTTCTCTCTCTTTCTCTCTCTCTCTCTCTCTTGCGAGCCCACATATTTATTTTCTCATAAAAAAACAGAGTTTCACTTATAATGAGATACATAGTAAACTATATATGACAAATGTTTTCTTATATTTACGCGAAGACTACACATTAAATAAAACAAATTTTTACGGATTTTAAACGTCGGGAAATAAAAAGTAAAATTAAACGCGATATAATCCGTAAAAATTAGTTTTATTTAATATATATTATGAAAAAATTCAAACATTGCTTCTGGTACTTAAATTATAACTAAATAGTAGAAGAAAGTATAATATGTATATATTACAGTCAAAACTCATAACCAGTCAAAACCACTTTTAACTGAAAAAATCAGGCAAAAGTAGTTTTGACTAAGGACGTTGGTCAATACCACTTTTAACTGATTTTTGCAGTCAAAAGTAGTAGTAATATTGGGTAATAGAGATTTTGACCAAATTATATCGGTTAAAAGTGGTTTTGACAAAGAATGTTAGTCAAAACTACTTTTGACTTATGCTTTTGAATTTTTAAAATTAATAAAGTTGAATTATTCTTTCAATATTACGTTTTATATTATTGTAATGTACGCGGCTTTAGGGTGGCCCAGGAGCCACACCAGCCGCACCTTAACCTACTCTCACTGATACTGCGAGTTTTCACCGATAGTCTGAACTTTAAATGAGGCAAAATTACTTTTGACTAAGAACGTTGGCCAGAACCACTTTTGACTACAAAAATCAGTGGAAACTGTTTTTGAGTAAGGGCATCGGTCAAAACCATTTTTGCCTGATTTTTGCAGTCAAAGGTGTTTTTGATCGGTTATGAGTTTTGACTGTGACATATACATGATTTTTTAACTTATTTTTAAATGTATTAACATTGTCATTTCTTAATTTCTGTCATTCTTTAATATTATTTGGCAATTTATGCAAATACATCTGCACTCCTTCGTATACAATTGTTTTCTTCCATAATTAGTTCGTTTATTAGCGAGCTCAAGTTTGTGTTTGTTTCTTAGGTTGTGTGTATTTGTCTTTTTTGTAATGGTATATTGGAGTGATTGGAATCTGTAGTGATATTTTTGATAAGAATGCATGTATGGTATGTATAAAGCTGAGTTATATTTAAAATTATTGTTTTTATATACTTGTTGTGTTGGAGAAAGGTAATGATAGTGGAATAAAACTTTGATTATCCTATTTTGAGTTCTTTGTAGACTATTGAGATTTGTTTAGTCCGCTGATTCCCATATTTCAATTAAACATTCTACATGTGATTTTACTAAAGAATTATATATTGTAGTGCGCACAGAATTTGGAATGCAATTTGATAACTTACGTAAAGCCCTCAGTAATGCTGCTAGCTTTGATCGATCATGCTCGATGTGATATTTCCAAGTTAGCTTTTCATCTATCCACAGTCCAAGATATTTCTCTCGATTCGTGCGTTGTATTACACTATTATTTATGGTAAGAAGTGCGAAATCTGGTATTTGCTTATTTTTTGCAGTTATAATCATAAAAGATGTTTGAAACGTGTTAATAGTTAGTAAATACAATTTTAGTCATTCGCTAAGTATATCGAGATCTCTCTTTGCATTTAGCTATAATGTTTTCAATTGACCTATCAAAGTAAAAGAGACAAGTATCGTCCACATATAATGTCAGGTGTCCGGTAAGACCTATTTTACCAATATTTTTAATATAAATCAAAAAAATTAATGGGCCGACTATTGAACCTTGTGGAATTCCGAAGGTGAAATTTTGAGAAGCACTAACAAAGTTATCAATCTTTACGACTTGACGCCTATTTTGTAAGTACGATGTAAACATGTCCAGAGCTGTACCTGTTACGCCAATATTACTTAACTTTAGCAGTATCTTTTGACGGCTTACCATATCGTAAGCCGTTTTCAAATCGATAAAGATCCGTAAAACAATGTTCTTATTATCAATATTTGTTGTTTTTTTTTGTAATTAAATCTACTGCAGCTGTTAGTGTGCTTGATTTAGAACGAAAGCCATACTGCTGATCAATAAAAGATTCTTCTTTGAAAAATAAGTGTTTAAACGATTATACAAAACTCGTTCAAATATCTTAGAAATGACTGGCAAGACTGACACGGGTTTATAATTATTTCGGTTAGATCTACTTCCGGATTTATAAATAGGACAAGCACACATTAATACAATATGTAAGTTTGTCAACAATTATGCTTTTAAACATTTTATTTCCTTTGTACTGATTCTATCAACTCCATTCCTTGTTTTGCTATCTAAATTGTCAATGATTTTGGATATTTCTTCCATAGTACATAATGTGAGCTCACACAGCATACATAGTGTCATATGTGTAATTGTGTTCATACAGTAAAATGTTACCGGTGTTCATATGAAAATTTTTGGTATTTTATTTGGCAAATCTGCACTGACTGTCGAAAAAATTAATTAATTGCTTCGCAAAATGAGTGACCTTCAGTTATAATGAGTCCTGAATCCAATTTCAGCTTCGGAGGAGTGCAGCTATTCTTAATATTATTTAAAGATAAACTATTAATAACTTCCCACATTTTCTTTGGGTGATTTTTGCTGTTATGAAATAAAGAATAATAATAGTCTTTCTTGCGAGTCTTGATCATTTCTCTCAACCTGTCTTTCTCTTCTTTATATTTTTGGAATAAGTCTTTATCCTTTGGATTGACTTTAGTTTGCTGCCACATATGGGCGGGTTTTCTTCTCGCCGGATGATCCCAGCGCTGTTGCTGACTCTGTCACTGATGTGGTGCTACAGGGAATGGAACTATTTATTCCATCATCTGTGGTACCCATCGGAGGCAGATCTCAGCCTTGGTTTGGTCGCTCCTGTAAGACTGCATTACGCAGTAAGCAGGAGTGCTATCGGCCTGGGCTGCGGCTTCAGCGGCTCGGGATGTAAACACCAGCATGCTTAAAGTATAACTTCGCCTCCAGGTCCTACAAAGGTTATTGCCAAGACAAAGTCAGAGCACATAGGCAGAATTGGCGAGAAACTAGTTCGCCTTCCTTCGGGAACCCGTGATTCTGGTCTCTTGCCAAGGCTGCCCAAGGAAATTTCTGTAAGCCATCACTACCATCTCTGCACAGGAAGGACGACTCACTGGCCCACGCTGCAAAAAGAGAAAGCCGACCTTTAGGCTCCTTTTGCGTCCAACTCGACTCTTGATGAAGGGAACACACCGCCGACTATCCCGCGGTGTAGGTGCTCCATGCCGAATGTGCAGTTCTCACAGCGCTCGGTTCGCAAAGCACTCCCCTCCTGGACATCCACAAGTAGAGTGGGCTGACGGAATCCCCAATTGTGCTGAGGACGTGTGCTCGGACTGGCACCGGTTCTAACGCGTCTTTCCGGTACTCCTATTCCCTAGGCGTAGTCCCGAAATCATGGAAGACAGCTTTTGTCTGCCAGCTCATGCGGTACCTTGAGGATCACCAGCTGATTAGTGATCGCCAATACGGTTTTCGTCGGGGTCGATCAGCTGGTGATCTTCTGGTCTACCTGACTCATAGATGGGCGGAGGCAGTAGAGTCAAGGTGGCATTGACCGTTAGTTTGGACATTGCGAAGGCTTTCGATCGGGTTAGGCATAAAGCGCTTCTTTCGAGCTCCCTTCCTATGGGCTTCCTGAGAAATTGTGCAATTGGATCACCAGCTTTCTTGCAGATTGGAGCATCAAGGTCGTTGTAGACGCAGCATGCTCCGACTACAAGCCTATTAACGCTAGTGTTCCACAAGGCTACGTGCTATTACCAACGCTGTTTTTCTGCATATCAATGATATGTTGCAAACCGGTAGCATTCATTGCTATGCGGATGACAGCACTGGTGATGCTCTATACACCGGCCGTGCCAATATTTCTCGGGAAAACGTCGCCGATACCGGAACAAACTTGTGTCTGAAGTCGAGTCTTGGCTGTACAAAGTCTCGGATTGGGGCGACTAAATCTAGTCCAGTTTAATCCTCTGAAGACACAAGTTTGCGCGTTTACTAAAAAGGAACCCCTTTGTCGTATCTCCTCAGTTTAAAGGCACTCCTCTTGTTACCACAGCCAATATCGGAATCCTCGGCGTCGACATATCGAGTGACGTGCAGTTTCGTGGTCACTTGGAAGAAGGCCAAATTGACCTCTAAAAAGCTTGGCGTGCTCAGCAGAGCGGGACAGTATTTCATGCCGGCACAACGCCTACAACTTTACAAGGCGCAGGTTCGGCCTCACATGGAATACTGTTCCCATCTCTGGCTGGGGCCCCCAGTGCCAGCTCCTTCCACTTGACCGCATCCGGCGCAGAGCGGCTCGAATCGTCGACGACCGAGTCTATCCGATTGGCTCGATTCATTGGCGCTGCAAGAGATGTTGCATCTCTTTGCATTTTCTTTCGCATTTACCACGGGGAGTGCTCTGAGGAATTGTTCGGATTAATCCCAGCCGCCAAATTTTACGAACGCACATCGCGGCAGAACTCCCGATACCATCCACACCATCTGGATGATTGGCGGTCCACCATGTGCGATTTAGAAGATGCTTTCCTTGCACAACTTCCTTGTGGAATAGTTTACTCCAGCGATTTTTCCGAACCGACCTTCAAGAAAAGAGCCTACCTTTTTAAAATAGCCGGCAACGCATCTGCAATTCTCTGGTTCCCCTGGTGTTGCAGTTGTTCATGGACGGCGGTGGTCACTTACCATCAGGTGAGTCGCATGCTCGTTTGCCCCCTCTCCTATAAAAAAAATATAATAGTAAATACGTATATTTATTGAATTGATAAGATCTTTGTTAATCCAGTCTTTCTGGGGTTGATTTAAAATTTTGATCTTATCTTGCTTATTCTCTTCGACTAGTTGAGTAATAAACCGTTCTAAGTAAAGGTAATCCTTTGCATCATTAATGTAATCCGCCTCTAAAGCACTTTTATAAAGATTTTTATAATTCAGAGCTCTGTAGTGTTTTTTTTTATTTTCTTGAAGGGACAAAATGTTAATTTCAACAAATATTCGTTTGTGATCGGATAGTGATAAATCAACAATCGAAACGCTAGAATGATTACCTATATTTATACATATGTGTTCTAAAATAGTATTTGTGGTATTATTTTAACGTGCTGTACATGTTATTTGTTTTATTAATTATTTCGTAGCCATTTCGTGTAAAAGGTCTAAATACTGGGCCACGTGTTTCTTCGTGCTCAGCAAATCAATGTTGAAGTAACCAAAACGATCGCCTCCTCCTTCGTTGCGTTGTTCCACCTGAGAGGAATATATGTCCATGAAGTTGTTTACATTAGTCTCACCAGGTTTGTAAATAATATTTTAAGACAGCTTATTTATGTTAATCCATAAGTAATAATTACCTTTTTCGATTAAATTCTCTGTGATTTCGTATTTTATATTGTTATGTATGTAAATGCAAACACCGCCACCTCTACTGATTTTCGTATAGTTATAAATATGATTATAATTCGGTATTTCGTATAATTTCGTATCACTCACTTATGTAACCCACGTTTCTATAAATATCATTAGGTGCTTAATCTGTTATGTTGCCCTTAGTATGCATTTTATCTCATCGAACTTACCCGCCTTCCGAATGCTTCAAAGATTGGCATAAAAAATCTTAGTGAGTTTGAATGTAATGGAATACCTTAGTTTAGAGACCTTACAGTTGTGAAACACCTTTAATGTCAGGCAATGCCACCACCCGCGGAGGTATATACGCAGCGAGCGTGTATCCTAGGTGTTATCACAAATCTATAACTTTATGTAAGACTTGTAAACAACTTTTCAGAAATGGTACTGATCTAATTCAAGAAGTCTGAACCAGAATTTGATCTTTTGAATTGACCTCATTACCCCGTGGGTGTTGTAAGAGGCCGCAGACACAGATATACAGACCAAACCGTTGGAATAATTATAATTCATCACGCTATCTATCATAGGAGCTGGGCAGTAGGCATATATTTCCCTTTTGCAGCTACAAAAAGGTTTAAAACTCACATATTCGTGAGATTGAAAAATTACATCATCCGAATTTGAGTTGTTTTTATATTATTCCTTCCGTTATTGTATAAATATCGTAGTTTTAATTTTAGTGTAATAATCAATAAATTATTTTAATCTCACCTAGATGGCGCTATAGGTATTTATAAGCGGAGCTATGGAATAGAATAGAATAGAATTGAATGATTTTGTATTTAATATTGATTATTACATAATACTTATTGAAAGTTATTTTTTATTTACCACTGGTTCGGAAAATACCTCGATTTTTAAATGAATTTTCATAGAACCGACAATTTATGGACGCAATAACTGTAATGGTGGCAATCACATTATTCCCAGGGTTATTTTCATTCATGTATTCTTGATATTATAAAACCCTTTTGTACAGTTTTTCTTTAATAAAACTTTAAACTTTTTATTGACAGACTTTAAACATGTTGTGCGATTTTGTTGTAAAAGCGTATACATTTATAAATGAATTACTGATTTTGTGAAGTCTAGTAACTGGCATTACAAGCTTTGTTCCTAGTATTTAAAGTATGAAGATCCTTATTCTTATTAAAGCTATTTATGTTTTTATGTACATACATTACATTTTCATAAATATATTGCGATGCCAAAGTTACTATGTTTATTTCTTTAAATTTTTCTATGAGAGACTCCTTACAATTTAAGTTATAAATCGCCCATACGGCTTTCTTTTGCAAAACAAATATGGATTCAATATCAGTCGCATTACCCCATAGCAAAATTCCATAAGACATAACGCTATGAAAATAACTGAAATAAACTAATCTAGCTATCTCAACATCTGTGAGACTTCTAATCTTTCTTATATGCTGCATAACTAAGTTTGCTTGATAATTTAGATATATGGGGGTCTCATTGAAGTTTCGCGTCAATAGTAATACCAAGAAAAACAGTGGTATCCACAGACTCAACTACTCCCATTTAAAACACATTGGTATTCGAATGTTTTATATTAGGTATTGTAAATTTAATACATTTTGTCTTATTGCCGTTTAAGAGCAAATTGTTGGCGTTAAACCAATGCACTGATTTTGGTAGGGCATTATTTACATTGTCATAATTAAATGACTGCCGTTTGAGTTTGAAAATTAAAGAAGTATCATCAGCAAATAATACTATATCGTGATTGTCCCCTACAAGATAAGGTAAGTTATTAATATAGATTAAGAACAGATATGGGCCAAGAATCGAGCCTGGAAGAACGCCCATTGATACTACCGATCTGGAGGAACCTTTACCATTGATCACGACTTTTTGAGTTCTGTTACTTAAATATGAAATAATAAGTCTAAGCGCCAATTTTTCTTTTACATTGTAATGTAGTTTCCTGATTAATGTCTCATGATTAACACAAGCCAGAAAGCCTTGGAAAGGTCACAAAAATACCTAAGGCAACTTGTAAATTCTCCCAGACATTAAAAATATATTTCATAAGCTCAACACCAGCGTCGAGCGACTTCTTATAAAACCTAATTGGTTTTTATGAAGTAATTTATTTTTATTAAAAAAAATTAGCAATTGATCCAAAATTATTTTTTCAAAAATTTTACTGAGAGTTGTCCAATGTACTACCAGATAAAGGTATTACTTTACTATATTTCATTAAATCAGGAAACACACTATAATCGCTACAAGTATTAAAAATAATAGCAAGATGAGCTACAATTAAATCAATTATGGACACAATAACTGTAACGAAAATCTCCCACAAATCTGCGGGTTTCTTTACGCCAATGGTTTTGAAGTATTTATCAATATCTTGCGGTAATACTTTTTCAAATCTTAATTCTTTTAAACAGGTATTAACATTCTGTTTCAGTAATGACTCGGTGACAGTTGGAGAAGTATTCAATGACTTTATTGTCAAGATAGGAATATCAGTGAAATATTTCTCAAACACCGCTGCGATTTCTTGATTTGAGTTAGTCAATTCATTGTTAATTTTTAATTAATTGTTTGAGTTACGAGGTTTGTCTTTACCGGTTTCGCTGTTCATTACACTCCACGTCATTTTAGTTTTATTCTTAGCCATCTTAATTTTGTTGCTTATATGTAAAGATTTGGCTGTGGAGCAAACTCTTTCAAACATTTTAGAATAATTTTTGACAAATTCTTTAAAAGCATCGGAAAGACTATATGATCTTTCATGGTAAAGTTCATATAACCTTCGTCTGCTTTTATGAATTCCTACTGTCGCCCACTCATTAAATGCCTTGCGACTGTTTCTGGAGAATGTTTAAGAAGTAAATGTTTTATTAAATTCATTGCTTATAAGGGTAAATAATTTTCCATATAAATAGTTTGCATTGTTTTTATAAGAAAGCGATGGAAGGTTTTTTACCATATTACTTCTAAATCTCTCCAGTCGATTTGCATTAATAGGAACAAACACAATTTTCTTAATGACCTGTTTTTTGTGCATATAAGGTAATTAAACCAGTTGTCCACAGAGATCTGAACTAAGTTTTTGAATAATTGATTTGTTGATTGGTACAACACCTGTAAAAATATTATCAATACAAGTTGCACTACACCCTGCAATATATGTAGTTTCAAAGATTAAATTATCAAGATTATAGGATTTGAAATTTGAAATTAGAATTTGAAGAGCAAAATTTAATACTGATGGAAGAAGTTTCCAGGAGATTGATATTAAAGTTAAATGGTGGAGATTGATATTAAAGATATATGATTTTATTATACGCGGGTTATAATATATTATGACACATATTTAATATATAGTGCTTTCAACGCAATGATTAGACCAGTAAATGTAATTTTCTTACTTTTATCCGACAAAGGCGACGCAAAGAAGCGGGTTTTTTCTTGCTCCTCATGTTTATATTACTCTTAGGTGAATTCGCTCATAAACCGATGTAAACTTTCTTAGGATATATTAACTGTAAATGCGTTTTGATGTAGAGTTTGTTTAATAACGCCTATTTGTCAATAATGTTAACAGAGTAAATAGTTCAATTAAGAAGTAAAATAACAGCCAATTTATGGTCCACGGCTTAGTATAGGCATTCTCAGCTTGTTAAGAGGTTTTTCTTGGGGCGGGGAAGAGTACATCGCGAAGCCTTTGACGTGCTGTCCTGACGCATTTGTTCTCTTTACTTAATTTTTTTTTATTTACTTAATTTTAATTTTAAAATTTAGATTTAGTTATCAAGTGCATGTTAATAATTTATATAATTATTTGCTAAGGGAATTCTTAGAATTAGACAATATACTACCTTTATAACAGAACTATAATTAGATATAGCGTTTATAAAAATTATTTTTTAATGGACATGATATCAATTTAAATCGAATAGAATAAAATTTACTAAACCCTAGATTTAGTTCTGCCATACACCGACAAGCGTCAATGTTTACTGTTTATCTACTATATCCTCTTTTTAATATAAAAGATTTCCTAAGTGACCGACTCATCTATCAACGCACAGTCCAAACTGCTTGACGTAAATCCATTGAGTAAGGATTATTATTTATGGTGATTAGCTGTCACACGTATTTGCAAAATTTTCTTCGGAAATTTTTATTTATTTAATTATTTAATTAAATTTCAAAGTTATTAATTACCGTACTGTACTACGAAATATTTTAAAGTCCGCCTATCTGCTACGATATATCCAAATTACAGCAAACACCTCCAGTTAACAAAGTTCTTCAAGTATCTTTAGAAAATGATATATGCAACCTAGATCCGGAAGAACCAATAAGTATCGGGGAAAGAAGACAGAAAATACTTCGAAATGATGTTCATGACACAACTCTCAAAGAAGAACTTCTATCCATGCTCTCTAGTTGGTAAAAAGAAAAAGATCTAACTTTAAAAATTGTGTTCAGATATTAAGGAGGTGAAACAGCAAAATATTAAAATTCAAAAAACAAATATGAAATGGAGATTTTGTCTAAACAATATGAAGACTTAAAAGCACAACTACATAATTCGAAACAAGAACGAAAAGATAGCATAAATTATATTGCCTCATTAGAAAATAAAATTAAAGTTCTAGAAAGGAAGCTTCAGTCCTCCGTAACTTACCTGCTGCGTCTGAACAAGTCCATTCGGAGACACGCCAAGATCTATGCAAATTTGTTCAACAAGTAAGTGAAATTTTAAAAGTTCCTTAAAAAGAAATGACTAGGTTCGGCTCAATATTATGCTTATTCTAATCATATTATTATTTTATTTAATTTCTCATTATTAATTTCAACTACATTCTTAGCTCTATATAACTCTGCCTTGATTTGTAATGTAAGACTTGTTTTCATTTTAACACAATTTCAATATTACACACTTAAACACCATACATAAATTACTTTATCAACACACAAATCTAAAATCTATTTTTACAATTGCACTCTCTGGTTTTTAGGAGTATATAAACTATGCAATATATATTATAACCTTAACCCAGAACTAACATCTATTATCTATTCTATACACATTATTTATGAAGTATATTTATGCAGCCAGGATAATCATATACCACTCAAAACTTACTATTCATATAATGATCTTTATTGTATTTTATAGAGCTGCATAAATTTACACTCGAGCGCTACGAAGCTTAAGAGTGGTACCAATACCACTCAATACGATTTAAAAAAATAAAATAAAATTCGCTGCTTTAAATGATTTTTTAAAACAAACTTAGATGATATTTCTTTCTGTGACTCAGTTTTATGTACTCCTGAAGATTGTGCTAATCTTACATCTCAATCAAAAACTTCACTTATACTTTTATCGAAAAATATTCGAAGTATTAAAACAAGCTTTACAGACCTTCTAATTTAGCTAGAAGGAATCAAACTGTATTGTGATTTAATTGTTCTCTTGGAATGTTGGCCCTCATACAACCCCATAATCCCTAATTTAGATGGGTACACGCTTTAGGTCTTCAAAATTACAATCAATACAACGGAGTTGTTGTTTACATAAAAAGTAAAACTGTCAACGTATGTGTTAGGGAGCTCAATGTCTCTGAATCGAACTGTTTAATGATAAGTATTGTAAAGGGCATTGCTATTCTCGCTATTTACAGACCTTATGCTTTTAATGATCCTACACAAAATCCATGCTGCAGCTATATTAATAGTATAGTTGTAGCACGAATGGGTCAGTTCGATCGGTTGAGGACCACGGTCTCATAGAATACCAGCGTAAAATAGCAGCTTAATGCTGCTGTGTTTCGTATGGTGAGTGTAGAGAACCGGAGACCCTTTACTGGAAAAGAGGCATTCTATCTTAATCCTCACGGCTGACAACGCATCTGCATTTAAATTCGAAAACAAAGATAGACTTAGATGTCTGTGGGCCACAGCAACCATTTACCATCAGGTGGACTGTGTGCTCGTTGGTCACACTTATTCTATTAAAAAAAAATATCATGGAATTTATTCAGGTCATAACATACCAACACACGGATCCACATGTCTTGACCATGCCAATCTGAAAACTAGTTTCCCTGTTAACGCTCTAGTATTACAATCGACTGTTACAGACCACTACGCCATTTTGATATCAATCTCAACAAATAAAATTATAACATGTAATCGCACTTATTTTAACAAAATAGATGATGAAAAGGTTACGACTGATCTTATTAACTTAAATTTTAATGACGTTTACTCAACAAATGACCCTAATCAAGGGGCTAAGTATCTAATTGATCCTATTATCCATATCTTAACTATCAATATAAAAATTATGCTGTCACTCAAATATATGCGACATAGGGACAACTTGTACAAGAAATATCATAAAAATCCTAATAATGAAATATTAAAATATAATTTTCGCAACTTTTGTAATTCTCTTTTGCAAAATACAAATAAAGAATACAAAAATTGGAATATAAAAAGCTGGTAAAAATTCAAAGAGAATATAGGATGTTATTCGAAATATCACAAATCTAACTAGTGTGAAGAATTCCAGTTAATCCCCAAAATTCGACTAATCAAATTAATAATTATTTTATTGGTGTGGGAAGGAAATTTGCAGAAAAAATAAATGGAGGTGTACCAACAGATTCAAACATTACGCAACAATCAGAAAATTTTGTAGTACTGAAGACTGATGTTCCAGAAGTAAATCGATTGGTTATGTCTCTGAAAAGCGATTATGCTACTGGATGGGATGGTATTTCTTCTAACTTTCTAAAGAAACACAAATATATCATAGTCCCTCCACTCACACACATCTGCAATTTGAGTCTCACTACTGACATTTTTCCTAATACGTTTAAGATAGCACTTTTATATCCAGTTTTTAAGTCGGGTGATCGGACATGTGTCGAAAACTACGGGCCAATTTCAGTTTTATCCGCAATGTCTTGAGAAAATCCTAAACTCAAGACTTATCAAATATTTGGAATCCCGTAAAATTTTATCTGTTAATCAATTTGGTTTCCGAATGAAATTATCCACCGATGATGCTGTACAAAAATTAGTAAATCATATTGTTATTAAACTTGATAATAAGCAAGAATGCGTCGCCCTGTTTATAGACCTTGCTAAAGCTTTTGACACAATTTCGATCACTTTCTTGATTTCTAAGCTTGACTGCCTGAGAATAAGATAGCTATCCCTATTTCACAGTTATCTTACAAATAGGTTTCAAAATTGGCTCATACCTAAGTACCTCCCAACTTATTACATATGGTGTACCTTAGGGTATTATCCTTGGTCCGACCTTATTTTTGGTGTATATTAACGACTTGTGCAAAAAGGATTTGATACTGCTAGAAAATGGCTCAATAACCACCTACTAACACTAAATTTAACCAAAACTAAAGTACAAAATTTTTCTATACGAAACAGTTCTCAATCATTAGCAAATTGACTTAATATAATAGTTAATACTTCATCACAAACTAGCAACAATACAACCGACAATGTGTATTATTTAGAAAAAGTTACTTCTATTAAGTATCTTGGCATAATAATTGATAGTAATTTAACATTTAAAGACTATACGAGTATTGAACACTTATATAAAGTTAATTTACATTTTTAAAGACCTTCGAAATTCTGCCGACACATATGTTATGAAAATGATTTACTATGCCCTGTGCCAATCGGTACCTGGGGTGAGGCTACTAAAACAATCTTTATGCAAATTGAACGTGCCCAGAGAGCTTTACTAAAGGTGCGTTGTTTTAAACCTCACTTATATTCTACAGAACTACTTTATGAGCATTGCCAAGTGTTGACTGTACGGAAACTTTTTATATTGTATACATCTCTTAAACAGCAATCCTTAACTAAATATAATAAGAACGCTGCACGACGCAATCATCTTGTCGCCAAATCGATTCCTTTTAGTACCTATTTCATCCATAGATTTTTTGTATTCCATGGCCCTAACCTTTATAATAAATAGCATCAGAAATTAATCCTACACTCATTAAATCGCTTTAAATTTAAATGCACTCTGAAAGAATGGCTTTTAAATCAATCGTATACGGAAACTGAATGTCTTCTTGATATTCTCTAATAAACTTTCTATTTTATTTTTCATATATTCTCACTCTCGCATACACACTTCACACAATACTCACTCACTCACTCACTCACACACACACACACACACACACACACACACACACACACACACACACACACACACACACACACACACACACACACACACACACACACAACACACACTCGGGCGCGCACACGCACTCATAAATTCTCGCACTCACATCTATATTTATACGGATCCGTGGCGCAGTGGCTTAACAATAAGTTGCAGCGCCAAGGGCCGCGGGTTCGAATCCCGCACGGAACAAGTATTTGTATGGCCTACAAATAATTGTTCAGGGTCTGGATGTTTGTCCTTGTGAAATTTATATATGCAAACTGCCCCCACGATACAGGAGAAAATTCTAATGTGGAGGTAACGTTTTTCTAAATTGATTGAAATTGATAATTACCTTAAAAGCTTAGTGATTATTGGTAACAAAGATGGAGAGCTGGTGACCTGTAACTCAGGTTTTAATTACCTACTTCAGGCACCAGCGATCCACAAACATTCTTATTTGATAGCTATTAATTTTTAGTGTTAATATATTTTTGTGGTTTTGTGGTGAGAAAATAATTAAATTTTCAATTTTCAATTTTTTTTCAATTTAGGAAAATTCGACCCCTAAGAGGGTGAAAAGTGTGTTACAGTTTGTATGAAAGTTTTTATTTTACGGGGTGATTGACCACTATTTCAGAGTTTGTTGAATTTAATATGGAGAAAACATGTTTAATGCTTTAAAACAATATAATTTACCCTTACGGGCTTAAAACAGGTGTACAAATTTTGTATAAAATTTTTGTATTTAGACGCTCAGTTTAATCCGCTTGACGTAGAAGCGTGAAAATACGAGAATAACTTTATTTTATTATGTAGGCATCTACTAAGAAAGGATTTTGGAAAATTTAAACCCTTAGTGGATGAAATATGGAGATAAATTATTTAATGATTTTCGTAATTTGAAAATCAGTACGCATATTTTTGGATTAATTAAATAAATACTTTTATTATTTTTTGAAATCTTAACTTTAAGTGATTAAGACGAGAGTGCAAAGTTTGCGTGAAGAAAATAGTTTTTAATGGCATGGTGGTGGGGAAATTCGTAAAACGAAATTATGATATTTATGAATAATACATATTTTAGAACTTTACAAAAATCTGCGCCTATTTACCCCTTATGAGGTGGAAAATCGTTATAGAAAACAGTAAAGTTGTCTATTTATCAATGTGTATAATTTAGTATTATTGAATTTTGCAACTAATTGGCGTTAGCGCTGAATTAAAAGAAGGTTTTGTTACTACTTTGTTACTGTTTTAAATATAATTTTATTACGTTTTTGATTGTGTTATATGTGCTTAATATTTATATTTTTAGTACTTTTGCTATTGATTATTTAAGTGTTAAGCGTTTTGGGCGCTGAATACTTATTTTTTTTTAAATGATGTTAAAGTATATTATATTGTTGTAAATACATTGCACAGTTGAAAAATTGAAAAAAAAATGTGGTCATTTGCGTACTTTTACCATCGTCTCTCACGTCTCGTTACCCAGAGGTTTAGACAGAAGCCATGGACTTCCATTTGGCACAATGCTGACAAACCTCGCTCGCTTCTTTCACATCTATATATATGCGTACCTATGTATACATGTTTTTCGGTTAATTATACTCTTAACTTGGCCCATAAAAAATGTATCGCCAAGTTGGTCACTAAACTTAAATACGTTTAGGGCTTTCCTCATTCATTCTGTTTTCGTGTCCAAATCATCGAAAATTTTCTTTCTGAATCCTAGTCATAAAATCTTCAAGCAAACCACACAATTCTCTTATCACACAATTTCTCACCTTATCATTCAGAGTCAGCCCTAACATACCCCTTAATAACTCTATTTCTACCTCATTAATTTAACTTCAATATTTCTTCTGCCACACCCAACTTTCACTACCATACATTATGGTAAGGGTTAACACAGCATTATGAATTACCATTTGTGCTCTTTCTGACACATTCTGACTTCCCACAAAAGAATGAAGAGCCCCATTAACTCTATGTCCGGCATTCACACAAGGAAATATTAATTTATGTATTATTATTAAATCAAAGTTATAATTCTAAATCCCTTTATAATACACCGATTCATCAACAACCTACATGGAGTTACCAGACGGCTTAGACAGGCTAATTACTTAATAACGTCAACGCCAGTCTATTTAGTACACGTGATAGATCGAGGTTCAGACTCTTCCCAAGATTAACAGCTAAATTTCACGATAATATTGAAACCATATCATATATAATGTGTGAGGAATTTTTTCTTACATGAATAGAACACCGATACACGTACAAGGATTTAGTAACTTGAAAATAGAAAATCCATTCAAAATACGCTTAATCCAAAACATCAAAGACAGGTGATTGTATATACACATTCCCAATGTAAGCTTAACGCGACGCGACTTTAGCTTCGCCAACCCATCTGCACAGTGTGGTGATAATGGGTTTATAATTAGAAAGGCCTATGTCCCTAAAAAGGTATTTTTTATGATGTGGTGACTAAAAAGGTGGATTTTATGACGTGATTTAATGATGATAAGTATTTGTATTTTATTTATCAGCCCGTAAAAGTCCCCTGCTACCTCTAATGCGCCTCTTCCGTAGTGTAGAGGAATTGCCTTAATCGTGACACTTGGCAGACAGTTTGACGCTGCAATCTCTATATATCTAGGCATTTTATATCTGACGTAAACGAGATGATTATACCGCTATGATGTTTTTTTATTATGTCATGTTTGGCATTTCTCATAGTTATGAGTTACCCATAGTCGTCACATAATAAGCACACGGGGTAATGGGTTGTTTTACGCCGCCACTACACGGCAAAAATGAATATTATTATGGTGATGATGGCAAACTTTCGATGTATAAAGAAGGAATAAAATTTCACAAGATATAAATTATATACCTTATTCGATTATATTCATGCATTAGTTATATCATTCATTCTGTGTGCAAATGTTCGTTCAGTGTCTCGTACAACATATGGAACATAGATCATTCTGAAGACTGTTTGCAAGGTTTATACTTTTTTCTATTGCTTGTTACTTTACATAATTTATTTAATAATATTTTAATATTATAAACATATGATTAGTTCATAATACACGTTATTTATTTCCTTTTTATACAAATACACATTAAAGTAGCAGCTTCATTATTAATAATAATTGTATTTCGTGAATGATGGTGTTGGATACATAATTAGTTGAGCAGTTTTATGTTTAGTTTAATTTACTTTATAATTATTATTTATCTGTTTGTTACCCAAAGATAAATAAATAAATTAAAAAATATTACAAAAGAAATTTAAGTTGAACTGTTTCACGCGTCGCGGTTTTAATTAAACGCAGACTGACGTGGACTGAGACAATGCAGCAGCCCATTTTCTTATTATAATACTTTATTATAATTAAATTTAAGAAACTAAAACATAACTTTGACTTCTAACAAATAAAAATAACAAAACTTCTAATCTCTGTTTAAACTACTGATTTTGGCATAGCCGAGATCAACGTTAAAAAAAATTATCCGATTTATTAGCAGATTCTCCTATTCTGCATCCGATGCAGTATACCCTAAAGTGTTGTTGACAAGTAAATTTCATTGTAAATTTTCACGCTGTTGAATGCTACATTCCTGGTGATGTTATACTAGTGCTACCGCTAATTTCTTCAAAAATCTGCCTTATGTGTGGTTAATCTTATCAGTATACAGCATTACTAATAGAATTAGCAGAAACAGCAACATTTTGCTCATCGTTGGACATATCCGCCATCCATTGCAGTATATCTCTTTCGCGAGTCATCTCAAAACTACAAAAAAAAAAAAAAACAATAAAAATAAAGACAAAAATAAGTAAAGTGAATATACATTATAATAATACACAAATAACAATAACAATAAAATAAGAATATACGCATAGAAACTAAGTAAAAACACAAAAATTTCAACTTACCTCCGCCAAAAATGTTACGTAAGTGGTCGCATGTGGTCAGCACCAAAGAGAGTGGAGACTTGTGCGTACGCGTTGATGTTCTGACTACAACTAATTTGCGTACCCATGGGAGTTAGGAAGCTAGAAAGAGCACGATTGCGCTCCAAACATTTTAAGAACGTGCTATTAACCTTTAACTTTAAAATGGGGTCTCACAGACCTTGCGCACATGCTGATTTCTTATAATAACATATTTAACACCACCCACCGCGGGTCGGCGTCTCAGTAGCTTCTAGTTTAGTCAACAAACGCTCAATAAAGAAGGAGGTTATATCGTCTTGTGCCATAAACGTAAGTTACACGTATTTAAAGTTTAGACGGTGTCTGTGAGACCCCATGTCCATATTTTCTTAAGAAACAATATCATACCCTTTTCTTTTGTTTTAGATTTTTGATGTTTAAAATGGCCGAAAATAGTCGACCAAGTTCTTCCGGGTCAAAACGACCATTATAACGAAAAAAGTGCAGTACAAAAACCAAAGAAAAAATATTGGTTTAGATGTTCGGTCTTCTGGTGATATTTTGTCGAATTCTTCACTTGACTGTTATCAATGCTAGCATATTATATACCCAACAACAAAGTAAGGAAATAGATCGACGTATCTTTATACATAAATCAGCTCGTTATCTAGTAGTCCGCATATGCAAAGACGTTATATCTCGACCTAAGACTTACCAAGAGATTGAGAATCACCATAAAGCGCGATTTAGGTGGTGACGCGCCCCAAATGATACCCAAGCTGAAAAAGAAGAGCAAGGAAGAAAACCTTGTAACATATGCCCACCAAGACTCCACAGAAAGACTGCTTACAAATGTGTAGCATGCAAAATCTAATATGTCTGCAATTCTCAAACCCCTGTGTAAAGCATGCCAATAATTATAGGGTAATTGACCCTCTGTCAGTTTTTTTTCGTTTACAATCCAGAATGAATATTGTTTTTTTTTTGAATTGAACATTTATTATACTTTAAAAAAAAATATAATTACGTTGATTTTAAAATAAATAATTAGTTAATAGAACTTTAAGTGATCTCAATGTCAATTAAGACTGAAAAGTGTCTTTTCTTGATTTGTTTGTAATTATTTTTATTTTGTACTAAATAATAATAATAATAACCTTTATTATTTTCTCCAACAAATAGTAAATTGCATAATTTATCTTACAAACATATTTTCTCTTATGAACAAAACAAAGAGTACATAAATTTGTGGGAGACGGAAGTACAAACTAGGATACCCTGTGCTATGGATCTTCGGGATAAAAAAATCAAGTTGATCTCCATTTAGGATGATCAACTTGATTTTTTTATTATACGGAGTGACGATGAATTTATCATTAAATGAAAGACGTATCCTACATAAAGTTCTTAAACATACACAACTAAAAAATATAACAATTAACATTCTAGTCGCGGTAGCGTATTTTTCAGTTTTATTATTAAACAACATCATGTAAATGCGTATGATATCACCCGATGAATACTAGAATGTCAAAGACCCATGGCGGGTGAATGCGAAGATACCTAGTTTAAACGTTGCCAATCCGAAATATTCAAATAAAGTAAAAAAATCAAGCAAAAAATGTATTTACGGCTAACAATTTAAGGCATAGTTCTTATGAGCGAAATTAAAACAAAAGGACCGCGTGCTGCGGGTGCGTGAAAACAAATTCAAACGAAAATTTACTTAAAATAAAGGGCTTAAGGCATAATTCTCTATGCGCGAAGTGACAAGAAATAGGACGGGTGTCAGGAGGTGCGTGTTGTCGAAATTCATATTTCTCTGGCGCTTACGACGATTAGTAAGAAAGTAAGAGTAAGTCACTTAGTCCGACGCTGGCGTCCTTGGGATGGTTCACACACATCTTTTGAGTTTTAATTGTTGGTTTTTTTGGTTTGTCAACATTTTAATAAGTTTCTTAGTTTTTGGGATAGGACACGTTAATATGATAATAATAATTGTGATAAGAAGGTGGTGTGACAGTTTGTGCGAAATTGGACGCTTTCTTTTACTATATTGTATTTTTTTTTTGTGATAGGACACGTTAATAATACGCTAGATAATCATATTTAATAACTTAGCGACGATGTCAATTATGCATTCAAGTACACGGCGGAAATTATTAAAATTTAAAAATTTGATTTGTTTTCATTATTAAACTTGAGTGATTTTAAGATTAAAGTGATTATTTGGATAAAAACAATACCATGAAATTTGTGATTTGTTGATAACATCGGATTAGCATCGCCCTACGCGCCTATGTATGGGCAAGTGTAGGTATTATAATTACCTATGTCGATGTCGCGTGAGCACTGAACGCCGCAGCGTGGCCGCGCCGTTGCCGCTTTTACAGGTCACTTCAGGTCAGTAAACTAATATTATCTAGGATGATTTATTTCTTGTAAATTTTTACTCTATTTATTTTGTTTGAAAAATGCATTTTTATTTTCTTTTATTATTGTTTATTTTATTATTTTAACAGACAACTTGTATTAACTGCTGCGCTATTTAACGTGATAACCTAAGCACCATCCAGTATATTGCAGTGACATTTTTCTTTTCGTTTGCGAGAGGGTATAAGGAGGAGTCGTGTGTGTGTGTGTGTCTGTGCGTGCGTGTGAGTGTGCATCTGCGTGTGCATGTGCGTGTGCATGTGCATGTGCGGGTGCAGGTGGGGTGCGGGTGTGGGTGTGGGTGTGGTGTGGGTGTGTGTGTGTGTAAGCGCGCGTGCGCGTGTGCGTTGTTTGTTTTGTGTGTTTGTATTTGTATGTATGTTTTACCGGAATAATTTCGCAAACTTCATAATCTCTCCTCATACCAGAATTCCTTATATTATCCAACAAATCAATAATCTTAAAAAAAAACTATGTTTTTTTAAGATTATTGATAATATGTAAATTTTTCGATTTAATTAAATTCCAATTTGCGATATGTTTTAAGTTTTTAAATATGTAGATAAGGTTTCTAATTTTTTTAACTAAATAGTTTAGTTCTTTGAAGGTTAGATGCTTGTCTATTATTATGCCGAGGTACTTGATATTATTTATATTTTCAATACAAGGACATTTACAGTTTGTAATAGAGGTCATATCACATGAATGTGCTATGATTTTAAATTTATTTGTAAAACAGGATGAATTTCGGATGGAAAACATTACATATTTGGTTTTATCGGAATTTAAAGTGAGACTATTTAGAGCAAGCCAGTGGCAGACTATATTGAAACCATCTGTGCATTTTTGAAAACTTCTTCCCAAGAGTCACCATAAAACGAGTGGGTTGTGTCGTTAGCATATGAGATTATTTTACAATTTGTGATGTTTAATTGACAAAGATCGTTTACGTAGCAAAGGAAGAGTGTTGGACCGAGAATACTCCCTTATAGTACTCCGTAGTTGATTGGACTTTCATCACTAACAATCTCTCCTATCCTAACTCGTTGTGAGCGATTTTGTAATTAATCTTTAAAAAGTTGTAATTTTACATTTCTAATACCCATTTTTCAAGTTTTCGATCAGTTTAGAAGATGAAATGGTATCAAAAGCTTTTTGCAGATCAATAAAGTTTGTGATACATTTTTTATTGGAGTCTAATTTTTGTACAATAAATTATGTAAAAACATGTGTAGCGTCAGTAGTTGATTTACTCTTCCAAAAACCGAATTGACCATTTGAGAGAATTTCATTATCTTCTAAATATTTTATAAGTCTAGTGTTTATTATTCTTTCAAGAAGGTTAGATATAGACGGGCGTAACGATATTTGACGGTAGTTAGTGATGATGTCACGCCTTCCGTTTTAAAATTAATTGTGATTGATCTTTATAAAATGTTGGAAGAATACCTTTTCTAGACATCTATTAAAGCTATGATTAAGTGGGGATTATAAATTCTTTAAGATATTTAAAATCTTAGGCTAATACCATCCCACCCAGCACCACAATTAGTCTTAAGATTTAGAATGAGACATTTGAGTTCTTCTTCACTAGTTTTAAGTAGGACAAAAGAGTTATTTTTGACTGTTACAGGATTTATAATGGTAGGAAGAGGCGGAAGATCTGTTTTAAGTTTATTTGACAACTCAGAACCTATATTTGCCAACAAAAGTGTTTATAAAGTTTGCGGAACTTAGCGGGTTATTTTCAAATCTTGAGAAGTTCAGATGGTAGCTCTTTTGGTTTATTTATGTTAGTTATATTTTTAACAACGTTCCAAATTTTGTTACATTTCCAGCAGCTTTTAATTCATTTCTTTCATATTGATTCTTTTGTTTTTTTAATATATCATTACAAAAATTTCTGTATCTATTATAAGTACATTTCAAAATTTCATTTTGAGGATCTTTATTTAATTTATAAAGCATTCTATCTCTGGTTCTTATACATCTTAATAAACCAATAGTTATCCAGTGTTTTATTGTGATTTTGCTTCTTTCTTTTCTTGCTTTCTTTTGTATGTGTTCAATAATAAAGTGTACTGATTGATTTGGATTAAGTTCATTGTAATATATCTGATTAAAATTTAGGTTTTTATAATCTTCATATAGGTTATCGAAACTTAATTTATTAATGAAATTATTTTTACTGTAGATATTTTGTTTTATCGATTTAATGCAGAAAAGAACCTCTTCGTGGTCAGTAATGGAAGTTAATAAAATAAAAGTATATTTGTGGTATATTTAGTTTTTAGAATTACATGGTCCAGGCAGTTTCTCCTAGTAAGATAATATGCTGATATCATTCCATAGAAAACCAGAACTTCTAATTCGATGACAGCGAATGAAGCTCAGCAATGTTTATATTTAAATCTCCTATCAGGAAAGTATTTTTAAAAGAAGATAGTTCAGTTAAAATGTTTTCTAATGATAGTGGGAATTTATCCAGCGATAGGTAGCTAGGGGATCTATATATAGCAATTATAACTGTCTCGTTATTGATTTTATTGTTAGGAGTTCGTTTCGGATATATTAGATTCCTCTACTTTGAATTTTAATTCCTTCTTCATCATAACGACAAAACCATCGTTTTGATTATTATTCATCATAGTTTTAAAGGAGATATATCCTGGGATAACCGGAAGTTTAATGACACAAGATAGCCAACATTCCGAAATGATTATAATATCACAGTTAAATTTCATCCTATGTAGTAATACGATTAAGCTGTTAAAGGTTTTGTTTAAGCTTCGTATGTTTCATTGTAATATTTTTAAGTAAAAGGATGGATTCAATATAAAATTTTTACATGATTCAGGTTCGCAGATTTGAAGATCTGTTTGTTGGAAGTTGTCTAAATTATGTAAGTTATTCATGTCTGCGGAAGGAACTTCCCGCAATGACCACACTTATTAGCCATATTTAATTTAATTATCACTAAAAATGTTCCCGTATAGTAAACTTCGGCAAATTGCACTAACTACATAATATAATATAATGGCACTTGAGTTAAGACAAACACAAGTCTAAAAACAGATGTAAACACTTAGCTTGTTGCGGGTACACACAACAGCTGATTGAAACAGTCGATTACGTTACGATAAGCTTAAATGATATTTTAATAACACTCTCTCAATCTTAAAACTGTAAAATAACACTAGTATCACTTTTACTGCTATCTTAAACAGAATTATATGTATGTTTGTATGTACAAAAACCACGTTTAATTATTTTATTAGCTCAAATTATCATGACGTGTATGCACTACCCGCCACGTCTTGATAGGGAAGTAAATGTTTCTCATATCTATTTAAAATCTTATTATTTACAATCCAAGCACCCACTCTAAATTCTTTTTCATTTATTTATTTGCACAATTAATATCAAATGACCCTAAACAATGTCTGTCAGACCCCATGTCCATGCTAGTGTTACAAAAAATAATTGTCCATAGTTAAAGTTTAAGTAGATTCAATTGACTTTAAAAAACGATAGATAGATAATTTTAGAACGTATTGCTAACAGAAGTAAAGAAAATTTTAAAAGCACATTTCTTAACTTACATCACAAACAATTTCAACTGCATCTAAGTATGCTGGAACTTCGTGGAAGTTACGGAGTACTGGAAGGAAATCTTTAAAATTGATTTAGTTTTCTTTGACTACGCGATACATTTTTGTTATTTTTAGCCAATTTAAAAAAATGGAGGAGGTTTACAATTCGATTATGTTTTATTTGTATGTTACACGATATCTCTAACAATTAAGAACTGATTTTCATGATGATTCTTTTTTTTTGTAAATGAAAAATAAGGCCCCAAGGGTAGCAAAATAGGGGTTGAAGTTTTTAATGACACTATTGAGGTGACATTGAGATTATCATATCCCTTAGTCCTCTCAATAGGGCAATAAATTAACTTTTGATAAAAAGTAATAGCCGACTTTGAAAACTTAAAAGAATAAAACAATTTATTATATTGAAGTCGGAACTAAAATATATTATAGAAGAATTAAAGCCCCGGGTGTAAAATTATTTTATTCTTTTTACATATTTTATTAAAAAATATTTTTATATATATATAAAATTCCATCCTTATGAGCGATATATGCAAATAGCCAATATATCAATATAGCGATATAACCAAGAGGCTGAATATAAATTCACGGTACGCAAGCAACCATGTATTAGGGCCAATTCTTTTTATTTTGTAAATAAATGACTTACATACCTGACTCAATTTTAAATAAATGTGTTCTATTTGCTGATGATATTTATGTTATTGTGACATCTAGGAAAGATATGGACATGAATATTTATGAATTTAATATTAATATTACTATTAACAATATTTCAAAGTGGGCGACATATAATAATTTATGCATTAACGTCGAAAACACACTTTATATCCAATTTAGTAACTATGGAACATTAAATAATAATTTAAATATATATAACAATAGACAATCTGTTAATGAAATGGCTGAAACATAATGTTTGGGAATATTATTGGACAAAAATGTGAACTAGAAAGAACAAGTTGAAAAGGTCTGTTCTAAAATTAATAATTACATTTTTCTACTTAGCAGACTCAGAAGGATTACATCGTATGACACTTTAATAACAGCGTACTATGCATACATTTAAGGTAGAGACAGACTAATCCCACGTACGTAACGTATGCAACGCATTATAACGTCTGGACTCTTGATTTTGTATGAAAAACTATGCATTAGAAACACACTTATCGTATGCAACGCAATCACACGCGTCCGACGTGGATCGGCGATCGGCGTGGAAGGTGGAGGGGATGTTCGTACGTAACCCCCCGCGTACTACAAGTGTGTTCCTAGAACTTACTCGTAGCACGTCATAAACAAATAGACCCTTGCACCGTGCACGCGTTTTGTTGCCAATATGGGAAATGACCAGCTCGTCGATTCAATAAGGCGGTACAAATGTATTTATAATATTGGGTAAACTATACGCTTGTGTTTGACATTGTAAAAATCAACAAAATGGCCGTAATAACGTAATTCACAACGCATATGCTTCCGAATTTATCAAGTGAACAATTGGTTCCTATACAACAGATAAGAGATTGCCCTAAATAAGCAAGCTCAATCACCAATTATACGTACTACAATGAGGCACCTTATTGCCTTTAATATTAAAAAATATTTTAAATGTAAACTATAATCCAATGCCTACCAAATATTAGGTACTTAATTACAACTAAATGAAGAAAATTACGTAAGTATCTATATTATGCATCTACCTGCAAACAAATAAAAAATAAAACTAAACTCGACCAAAGACAGTTCTTTAACCTTTGAGTAATAGGTTTGATCGTGTCCAAAATCATATGGGTTTTCCATCAAGAAAGTTTCAGTAGCAACCCGGAGTATTTTACCCCTGTGCTTCAGAAAGTACGTACAAAGCCGTTGGTTCTAAGTGTGATCTCTCTATATTCGTTTCAGTTTACCGTTCCATTGGACAATGAGAGTGAGGGAATAAAAAGTGCATAACATGTGCTTGCGCACACATTCGTGAACCATAATCCTGCTCTACGCTATTAAAGTATACTCGTATATATATTTAAGGAGGGGAATTCATTGCGTCCTAATTTTTCAGGAGACACAAAAACTGAATATCTTTAAATGTTTTTAATTTTACACACTGCGAGTCTTTCTCTGCTACCAATAGACTTCCGTAAATGTGTATTTTCTTTTTTATATCACTTTCAATAATTTTATGAATCTCCTTAAACTGCAATTTTGTCATATGAAAGTACAGAAAAAATCGTTCGTACTAATGTAATGTATTAATGTAATGTATTAATGTATCTGCGCTTCTTAACTTTCTCTTTTCTTTATGGCGTGGTCTGGGCGTGAGTTTGAAAATGATTTACTTAGTCTGATGTTCATAAATTACTTAATTTATGAACATCAGACTAAGTAAATCATTCTCAAACTCACTCCCAGAATCAGAAAACATGCTATAAGTTTATACTCGTGCGAGAAGAGTGTCTGCCGCCAAACGTACGTTGCATACGTATGTCAAGTGTGTACACCAACGTGGAGCGTTGCATCGCATACGTTGCGTATGTGGGATCAGTCTGTTTCTCCCATTATTCTGCACTTGATTAATATGGTCTTTTACTTTTGTGTAACAGAACAGATGCTGTTAAAGTCTTTATCGCTCAAAAGAAATGTATTCGAGCTATGCATGGTTTGGCACCAAATATATGATGTAAACCGTATTTTAAAAAATTACACATATTGACGCTGTCTTAAATTTGGTCTGTTTTGTTAAAAATAATATTCTTTTGTTCACAAAGTTAAGAGATACAGTACAGAGGAGCTTGAGGTAGACTGAAAGGCTGACTCATAGTGTTATACCAAGCACTAGCCTCTATAGGAAAAATTGCTCAGCTATGTGTACTATGTGTATCAAAATTTTCAATGCATTGCCTACAGAGTTTCAATCACTCCCAAAAGCACGTTTTCGCAAGATTGTTCAACAATGGCTTGAGCAACAATGCTTCTACTCTGTCGAAAAATATTAAAATTTTATATTTGGGATTAGGCATCGGTATTAAAATGAATTAACTGTAAATATATTATTCTAGTTAAATTAAATGTAATTGAATTATTAATTTGAATTTGAACTAATGTTAATTATTATATTAGTTGTAATATTGTAATTTTTTGTATTAGATACATATTTGTATGTCATCATTATGACAAAGAAAAAAAAACCGTTTTCGATCCCCGCCACCACCAATAAAATTGTCAATGATAATTTTAAGTGCTGATTTACCATGTGCATGTGCATGTGTCTAAGGAATAAAATATTTTGGGGACATGTGTGGATATATATAAAATATTATATAATATGACATATATAATATTTTGAGACATAAGCCCGATAACAAGCATAGGAACTGTGTAGCAGACTTATTGCTTCACAATAAATTTAAACAGTAAAAAGTCTCATGAGAGGAAGCTTGAGTTCAGCAGCAGGACGTTTATGGGCTGTAATTTTACATTTATTACTATTCCATTTGTAATTTAGCACCTATACATAACTTTTAAAATTTATAATTTAATTAGTAATGGATATTTTAATATATACAATATTAAAACTATAATAATAAAAAACTAGTAACTTAACTATTATACAGACCTACTCCCGCGGTATCGTGCCAAGAACGCTGGCTGCATTTCCCGCTGAATGGCTATACTTAGCCTTTGAGCGAGAAAAGAACCAGCCCTCTTATCACCAGCAGCAACGACCAGCCGCGGATAGAGTTCCTTTTGGAACTTCACCCCACGTGGAACCCACGGACCGATAGTCTCCACAGAAAATAGCACAAATAATATATAGTCAGCTCTCAGAGACTCATACTTGCGCCCCTTACTCAGTTCAGCTGCCTCTGATGCCACCCGGCTCTAAATGAAGTACCCCTGAGATGAGAGGCTGCCAAAGTGTCTACGCAAGTAGCATCCCGCACTAGGGCTTTACCTCTCTCCCAAGGGACCAATGTCATACCGTCGCGTCTCTTGCCATCGTCTCTAAATATTTCACAAGGCTCTAAAGCCGATGGAACATTTATAGAGACAAGAGTCCTTTGGATGACATCGTTCAAAGAACCGCGCCGTGAAAACCTACCAGCACTTTTCTTACATGATAGTCCGTGGAGCCCAAACTTGTTGTAGCTGCTACCACAAGGGCACTGATGGGGTTGACAAATCGCCGCTCCTGAGGTCTATGTTCATCAGTGAGTATTAATAGGCTGTAACGGTATTAAAATTATAGTGGCCAGCGTTAGGGGATTACGATACATCATATTCTCATCACTTATTCCTTAAAACTTGAAATCAAGAATGTACAACCAGAGCGTGTTGGTAGTAATGATAATATGGATCTGAGACGTGGTTCTTCATTACTGGCCGGATGAGAAAGCTCAAGTTCGCTCAGCAAGCTATGGAAAGAGCTATGCTCGGAGTTTCTCTGGGTAATAGGATTCGTAATAAAGCAAAAGAACAGGTTTACCGACATAGCCCAACGGATCCGTAAGCTAAAGTGCCAATAAGCCAGTAATATATTTCGAAAAACCGAAAACCGATGACGAAGATAGGTTCTTGAGTGACAGCATCGTACCTGTAAACGAAATATAGGGTGGCTCACCACTAAGTGGAATGATACCATGGTAAGACCTGCGGTAAGTGCAAGGATGCAGGAGACTCAGGATCGTATTTTGTGGCATTCCTTGTGTGAGACCTGTCTTAAGTAGCGGATATTATTAGTATAGAATACCGAGAATCTGGCTACCATAATATTAAAACCTTAGTACGTAAACACAGAGCCATTCACCCGCCTGAGCTACCCTGCACTTATATTATGGTTCTAGCTTTAATGGGTTGGCTCGATTGGGGAAGGACAACGCTCTCAGAGAATACCAGCGTAAAATAGCAGCTAAATTAAATATTATTATAATATATTGTTGCGTGCCACTATTAATGGTTTATACATGGCAACACTAGTTACCACTAGCGCCCCTAGTATCGAGTAGCAGAACGAGGAGAGTCAAGATCCTTCTAGAAATTTCGGGACCGATATGTACTCGAACATTCTAGATGTTTCTACAGTAGAAGGTTCTGGAAACTATCTGAGGCCCTATATAAGGCCGGTATAGACCGCGACCGAGTCAGTATTGAATTGGCGATACAAGCGAAGACTTCGAAGCGATACAATTGCGAACTGAAGCGATCTGTAGTACAATTGTGTTTTATTAGTGTGGTTTAAAGTTGTAATTAGTCTTGTGTAATTAAAGTGTCAATTTTGGTAATTCACTCGGCAGTTTTTAATTGTCTCGAATCCCAAGCTCGTAACAATTGGTGTCAGAAGTGGATCTAATCATGCCGATTTTACCTAAAGATGACACGGAGGTATCCGTCCCCGAAGTCAACGCCAACAGGAGACGGGCCAGAGACGATTTGGTGGTACAACGTCGCAAGCGTCTGAGGGCCTGCTGCCGACCACGGAGGTCGGCCGTCAGCAGCTCCTACATTTGCAGCACCTGACTTAGGTGCTCTGATGATGATGTTGCAGGAGCAGGCCCGCCGACAGGAGGAAAAGATGATTCTCATGAAGGACCTTCACGCTACCTTCGGGAAAGAGATAAGGAGGTGAAAGATAGGTTGCTCAATGACAACCGCCTGTCGGAAGCTGAAACCCGAATCGACCAAGTGAACAATCGGGTTGACAACGTGATGGCTGACGTGAAGAAAACGCTGGACGACCTCAAACTTGGGATGGAGTTACAGCCCCGTGGTAGCTGTAACAAGCAACACCTCCGCTTCGTGGATTCAAAGTGCCGCCGTTCGACGGGACTTCTTCCTGGTCGGCCTACAAAATCCAGTTCGAGGCTGTAATGAAGGCGAACGGCTGGAATAAAGTCAGGCCATGACTGTCTCACCCAAGGCCTGCGCGACCAGGCCTTAACTGTTCTGGAAGCTCTCGGTAAGGAAGTGACTTACGAGCAGCTCCTTGAGGCATTGAGGCAAGATATGGCGACGCTCACCTGGAACACGTCTTTCATGCGCAGCTCAAAGATCGCGTGCAACGCAGCAACGAAAACCTGCAGCAGTGGGCCTTGAGGTGGAAAAGCTGGTTCGAAAGCATACCAGTCTTTACCTGCGCTAATTGTGGAACCTGGTGCAGACATTCATCGACGGCATCCGCGACCTTGAAGTTAGAGCTGCTGTGAGGCTCGGGCACCACGAGACGCTTAAGGACGCGTTAGCCCATGCACTGGATGTAGCCGTGCGACAGGATCATCGTTCCCATTGCGTCAGGAGGTTGCAGCAGCTACAGTTCGCGACCGCATAAAGGATACAGCCCTAGGTGCTACGGCTGGGGGAAAGGAGGTGAACTATCTCGACGGCAGTGCGCTATCAGCACCGCCCAGCACAGCGGGAAATCTCATGGGAACGCAGATGCATTGTCAAGAAGAACTTCTCCTGAAGATTGCAAGCATTGTACTAGGCAAGAGGGTAAGGAAGTGGTATCTGTGAGGATGCTTGACAGACCAGCTCAACAATGAGTGGAAAGACAGCCTACGACATGCACAGCAGGAAGATTCGGACATCAAGCCGATTCTAGAATGGATGAAGGCCAGTGCCCTAAGCCCAAGTGGAGTGACGTTTCAGCGATGATCGACCACGAAAGCTATTGGGCCCAATGGGACAGCTTGCATGATTCAGGATGGAGTCTTGTGCCGTAAATGGGAAAATGGTCGGGGAGACAGTTGTCATTAGCAAATGGTTGTCCCCCAGCTAAAGTACCGGATGTTCTACAGCTCCATAATGGTTGTTCAGTAGGCCATCTGGGAGTTAAACGAACTCTACTGAAGATCCGAGAACGGTTTTACTGGGTCCACTGTCGTGACGATGTCGAGGACTGGTGTCGCAAATGTACAAGTTGTGCGGCTGTAAAGGACCTCAAACTCGTAGTAGAGGTGGATTGAAATTGTACAATGTTGGTACACCATGGGAGAGGATAGCCATTGACGTTGTGGGGCCGTTTCGGAAAGTGAAAGTGGTAACAAGTACTTCATGGTTGTGATGGATTACTTCAATAAGTGGCCAGAAGTTTTCGCCATTCCAAATCAAGAAGCTTCAACAGTTGCAGATAAACTAGTTCATGAAGTCTTTTGTCGTTTTGGAGTACCTTTAGAGATTCACAGCGATCAAGGAAGGAATTTTGAGTCTCAAATATTCCAGGAAACTTGCCGAGTTATGGGTACTCAGAAAACAAGAACAACTTCTTACCACCCACAATCTGATGGAATGGTAGAACGATTTAATCAGACATTGGAGAGGTACCTAGCAAAGTTGTGGAAAACGGCAACGAGACTGGGACAGAACATACAACCGTTTTTGTTGTCATATCGAAGCGCTGTTCACGAAAGTACATCAGTGACACCAGCTTTAGCAAATTTTGGGAGAGATTTATCGGCTGCTGCAGACCTGATCACCGGAATACCACCTGATGCCCCGCAGTATAACCGATTATGCAAATAATTCGGAACAAAATGAATGACATTTATGAGCACGTCAGACAATCGAGACAGCAAACGTCTGAGAAGATGAAAACACGGTATGACCGCAAAATGAACAACAAAGGGTTTGACGAAGGTTCACTAGTGTGGTTACACAATCCAGTTCGCAGCAAAGGGAAATCTCTAAGCTTCAAGCTAAATGGACGGACCGTACCGGATTGTGACAAGGATCAGTGACGTAACCTACCGGATACATAAAGGTGAGGTACTCTAAGATCGTCCATGTGGATCGACTGGCGCGTTATTATGGGGCCAATAATGCTCGGGACGAGTATGTCTTAGAGAGGGGCAGTGTTGCGCCACTATTAATGGTTTATACATGGCAACACTAGTTACCACTAGCGCCCTCTAGTATCGAGTAGCAGAACTAGGAGAGTCAAGATCCTTCTAGAAATTTCGGGACCGATATGTACTCGAACATTCTAGATGTTTCTTCAGTAGAAGGTTCTGGAAACTATCTGAGGCCCTATATAAGGCCGGTATAGACCGCGACCGAGTCAGTATTGAATTGGCGATACAAGCGAAGACTTCGAAGCGATACAATTGCGAACTAAAGCGATCTGTAGTACAATTGTGTTTTATTAGTGTGGTTTAAAGTTGTAATTAGTCTTGTGTAATTAAAGTGTCAATTTTGGTAATTCACTCGGCAGTTTTTAATTGTCTCGAACCCCAAGCTCGTAACAATATGATTCTCATTAAGAACTCTATGATAAAATATTATGCTCAAAAAAAAGTTAAAAGCATTTCTCATTTTGCTCTCTGCAAGCGAAATCTTTGCACTTACTCCACTCCTACGCCGTAATATTCGCATAACACTTAAGTGAGATCATTGAAATGGCTACTACGGTAGCTGAGTATCAAATATCGATCGATACAAGTGCCGCTCAGACGGCACTAAATTGTACGTATTGGTTCAACGAGGTTTCGCTTCATATATGGCGGCACGGAAATTGCGAGTGCATTCATCTCGGCTTAAAGTTTACGTACAATGTGCTGTCAAGTGCTAAATTAGTTAATAATTTACATTATAAGTTTATTAGTTCTAACGGTATAGAACGATCCAAAAATTAATAATTAGAAGTTAAAGGTAGCCTTCGTTAACTATGACATCAGGACGTCAAACACCTCAGTCCAAAGTACTGTAAAGTGCCCAAAATGTTCGTTATTAAAATAGTTAAATTAAACACGATAAAATCCGCAAAATTTGTTTCATTCCATAGTTCTAACGGATTAAAAATACAGTTGAGTTCATAGCATGTATACGTTCTACAGCTACATAAAAGCTTGAGTGATGGATTATCACGCCGCTCCAATTCAAAAAATCATGTTCTCGAATATATTTTAATCACTTAGCGGCCAGCCACCGCAAGGTCTATTTCATCTGAGGATGTCTCGTTTAGAGGCAAAACATGAGTGGGGTTGGGAGCAGTGGTATTGGGATTAGTGGTGACGGGAATAGTAGATGCAAATAAGAGAGAGCGGGAGGTGCTCTTCAGACTAAGTAAGACACATCTTTTTATTTTACTAAGCGGATCTTAGATAATACTTTAATCCTCAGACATACACATCGGTAAGCTATTTTGACCCAATCTTATGTCTATATACATTTAAATAAAATTTAAGTGTCTGTCTATAATATTGAAATAGCTTGCTTCTTCTATGAAGCTCAGAAGGATGATTGCATATACATTATAAATAACCTTTTTTTAAATTTCAGTCTATATGTTTTTCCGGGCTAATTTTTGGAATGGCTAAACCGTTTTTGATGAAACTTTACGAACAGACAGAGAACAATATTAGGCGTGATCTGACTATATTTAATGAACAGAATCTATCCAGGTGAAGCTATGGCGGGTCGCTAGTTATAATAAACTAATGCAGTTGCTGTTGCTCAGCCGCTACGAGTTGATACACTTTAATTACAGATTTTAGCTACAGTGTAGTTGTGTAGAAGGAGTATGCGTTATAGTGTAAACAGCGCTCTTAAAACGGTGTTTTTCTTATTAGCGTAAAAATAGTGACTCAAATATGTTAAAACTATCTTTACATACATAATACATAAACACTCACGCCTGTCACCCAAAGGCGTAGGCAGAGACTACGGACCTCCATTTGGCACGATCCTGAAACACTTCTCTCGCCTCCTTTACATCCATATATCTACGCATACACACTCGTCGGTTAAGGGCACCCTAATCTGCCCCATTTTCAATATATCGCCAATTTGGTCGATAAACCTTCGTCTAAAGCGTCCCTTCCGACTCTTCTGTTCACTTCTGCAACATAAATTTGCTTTGTCACTCTTTCCTCGTTCATTCTTTCTACATGACCAAACCACCGAAGCATTCCTTTCTTAATCCTGGTCAAAACGTCATCTTGCAAACCACACTTTTCTCTTATCACACTATTTCTCACCCTGTCATTCAAATTCAGCCCTAGCATACTCCTTAATGACCGCATTTCTACAGCATTTATTCTACTTTCATGCTTCTTCCGCCAGACCCAACTTTCCACCATACATTAAAGAAGGGACTAACACAGCATTATGAATTGCCAAACGTGCCTTTTTTGACACATTCTGACTCTTCATAATAGCGTGTAGAGCCCCATTCACTCTATTTCCTGCATTCACTCGTCGTTCTATATCCTTATCATATCTACCATCCCTGCTAAATAAACATCCCAAATATACAAACTCATCCACTTGCTCAATCATCTCCCTTCTATTCTTATTTCACATAACGTTTTACTTACTCTTTCAAAACCATCACTTTCGTTACTTGCGTTCACTTTCATACCCCTTTCTTTTAATGACCAGTTCATTAAACTGACCATCATTGCAACTCGGCCGCCGTAGATGCAAATATGACTTGATCATAGGCGTACAAAAGTCATTTGACGGACAACTCACTCATTCTCAACCCACATTCTTCAACTTTCAAAGTTTGCAAACAACTGTCCATAAATAGGTTAAACAACCACGGGAAGCTACAGCCCTGTCTGACACCTTTTGAATGCCAAACCAGTCCGAGTAGACCCCATTGATCCTGACACAAGCACTAGAGTCCCTATAAAGAGACCCTAATGCCTGTATCAAACCAGCGCTCAAACCAAACGAGTTAAGTGTTTGCCATAACACATTCCTGTCCACCCTATGATAAGCCTTTTCCAAGTCCATGAACGCACAAAAACTTTCTGGTTTTTGTGCAAAAACTTCTCATCGTAAACATCCCATCCTCTTTCTAAATCCAGCTTGCACATCCCAAATTTTTCCATCAGTTTCTTTCATAACTCTTTCAATTAACACCTTAGCATACAGTTTTCCCACAATGCTAAGCAAGCTGATACCACGGTAGTTTTACAGTCCTGCTGTGACCCTTTTCCTTTATATATTGGGACTATAACGGCTTTGCACCAGTCTTCCGGTACCCGCTTCAGTTCCCAACATAAATTAAACAGGTGTACAGCAGGCCTGCCACTCCCCTCCAGCCCTTAGCATTTCGAGTGATACTCTATCATATCCGGCTGCCTTACCTGCTTTCATGCTTTTCATTGCTTTCATTATTTCATCTACACTTATCTCCATACCTCTCCACTTTCGAAATCTATTTCAGTTAATTTAGACGACTCTTCACCATAAACACGCTTTCAAAATATTTCTTCCATCTCTTTAAATTAGAACTTCATCATTCAGCATACAGCCATTCTCGTATCGTATAGCATTCATTCTAGGCTGTATTGAATATCCCCTAGCAGTTCATACGAGTTTCCAGAACATTTTTATATTTGCCTGGAAGTTATCAGATATGCTTCTATCATTCTTATCCGTTCTTTCTTGCTTTTTCCTTTCAAGAACTTCTTTTACTCTTTTTATACGTCTAAAATCTGCCTTTTTCCTTCAATCTCATCAATCATAGCGTTAGAATTACCAGCTTTGGTTGCTAGTAAATATCTTTATTTTAAAAATACTCAGACGCGCCACAACGTGTGACGTCTGATTCATACAACATTATAACACGAGTAATACCTCTCGGGTTAGTCATACCAAAACAAAAGTTTATTAGCTCCACAATCTCATGTCAACCTTTCATAGGTCAAACTTTAGAAAATTATTTTATATTAAATTACATGTTTTTTTGTTATTAATAATACTTGCTATAAAATGAAACAAGAGATGATAACAACTCTTCCTGATAACAACTCAAAATAATAAAAACTGCGGTTGCCAACCCACTTGCCAAGTGTGGCAACTATAGCATAATCCTCCCATGAGGCAATCTATGAGGGAGGCCTCTGTTTAGCAGTGAACTTTTATTTGCTGATAAAATGAATGAATACTTGTTATAGAATGTCTCTATGTGGTAGTACTTATTTTCCGACTAGGAGTTCGTCTGGGTAGGTATTTCCCTCTTACCGAAAGATACGACTTAGGGATCTTTAAGGAATGAGCTTGCTCCTTTTAAAAAAGCCGGCAACGTAAATGCAATTGTCCTAGTATTGCAGTTATTCATAGGCAGCGGTCGAAACTTCCCATAAGATGAGCCTTCGCCCCCTCGTCTTTAAAAATTAACCTTTTTATGTCGCCAAATAGCATTGCATGCACTGCTTATTTCGGTCTGAAGATCGGACATTACAGTTCATACATTACTAATATGGAATAAATTATAGCATCCCATATTAGTCCTCAGATGTGGCATCTGTAGACTTTTTTATTTGAAGTTGGTTGCAAGACACAATGGGCTGCATTGGCCACTTATCATCAAGAAGACTGTATGTTTGTTAGCACAGACGCAAATAAGCCAGTATTTCGGTGTTCTACAGGATGCATTTCGGAAAGTGTGCCCAGAATTGCATAACTCCAGCCCTCCCTTCCTCTATCGGATAACCAGACGCTCGTCCAGTTTACACACAATGTAGCAATAACATGACGAAGCAATCAAATGGTTTGCTCGTTATGCTTACAAAAAAGAAGTGGAATAATTTGCCAGCATCTATCTTTTCTTCCGATTACGAACGTGGATCTTCAAGGCAAGAGTGAATAGGCTTTTAAGCTAAGTTAGTGTGCTTTAAAATCTTCGGCTGCTTCACCACTTACCTGCCATCAGGTGGATAGTAGTCAAGCACTGGCTTATAATGGATTCAAAATGGCAACACACTTGGCAAGCAGAATGGCTTTTGCACTTATTGACACACTGCATCTTTGACATTGCTTCCTGTTGGCGGTCTGGTACATATTTTTTTTTAATTTTATCAAAATCTCGCTATTTCGCACACCCAATACTACACATGCTGCATCACCAGTAAAATGGTATTCCGTTATCTACACTCTCCATACGAAATCCATTTCGCTGCTATTTAATCAACATTTAGCTGCTATTTTACGCTGGTATTCTGTGAAAGAGTGGTCCTTTCCTGGTCGAGCCGACCCATTACGATAATATTATAGCTGCAGCGTGGCCGTATGTACCAGTATGCTCAACTTTTCAAGCACTTACTTTATCACTTATTTTATTCTTTCTTTATCAGCCCCTTAAATTTCACTGTTGGATCTACCGATATGTACCATAAACCATTTTGTTGGTTTCAGGATATTAGATGCATATATTTACGTCAATGCGTATTCATACAACATGCTGAGGATGGTTTTGGCTTGGTTTTGCGTCACTTGAAATATACGCAGCTGCTATCTTTCTTTGTTTTCTGAGTTTGTAAAAGTTGAGTTGAATAAAATTGTTACGGATTTTATCGCGTTTAATTTTACTATTTTAATTCCCGACGTTTCGGGTGCTTTACAGCAAACGTCGGTAATTGAAATAAATAAATTAAACGCGATAAAAACTGTAAAAATAGTTTTATTCAATGTAGAACACTACATGATGCGTAAATATAAGAAATCATTAGTTATTATATGTAATTTTGCCGCATATTATCGAGAAAAGTCGCAAAGAAAATAAAGGTTGTTAAATTGTAACATTAACTTTGTCTGATTATTTTCAGCTAAACATTTACATTTAATTTACCACTAAATTAACAACTCACGTAATTGTTAATCTCTTTCTAATTCTATACCCGCGCGTTGGTTCAAATTTAATGTTTTTTTCTTATAAAGTAAGTGCTGGCAGTATCTACTTTCTGTTAGCTGCATGATTCATTGCTAGCTTCATTTTGTGTTGAAAATGCTTCTCATAAGTACATGGGCTTAATTCACGCTAATCGGTCTGTGGGTCCGACACGAGTATAGATGCAATTTCGTATAAATAATAACTTTTATTCTTCTTCTAATATTGTATCGTTATTTTAGTTCTTGTATAAAATAGCATAATTCGAACTTTTTAATTTATGTTTATGTTATAATTTACGTCATGATAGGTGAAGATCGAATTATGTTAATTCAGAATGTTTGAATTCCAACTACGAAGACCAAAACGACAGTGAGGTTTAGGATTTTGTAAAAATACAAGAAGATAATAATTATAGGAAGTACTTTATTCTGCAGATGAGGTGATTTTCAAATATTTTGCTAAAATTTACAACTATTTTACCATTATATTAAAAGCTTATTCTTAATCTAAAATGGATGTAAGTATCTATGGATCACAGCATTGACTTACCATCAGTTGTAATGTGTGCTCGTTTTTCACCCGCACTCTTATTTCTATAAAAAGACTTCCATTTAAAATGATGCTGCTACTAATTTACATTTAAAAAATTGTTTTCTTATTTATCTGAATATAAACACACTTTGGAAAAATGGGATTTACCTTATTTTGTCTCTCAAAAGCAAATAAAACAAGCCTGTCTTTGATATTCATTCGTTTGAATCTGTTAATGATTTTTAAGGAGTGATATAAGAGATAATTTGATTTTTTGATCGTTTTTACAAAAAACATTCCAGGCAACGTCTTACTAAGTAGAAACTGCGTAGAAAACTTCGTATTATCTTTTTAAACTAGCAGATGCAAACGTTTCTAACATTCATCCACTATCGCTTTCTCCTTTAATCCTGTTTAGTTCATCATTGTCATCATCATTACATAACAAATACCAAAAAGCACGGTCCTGAGCCACCTGCATCCATCGTCTTCCCGCTTCTCTTACCAGGTCATCACTCCAGCTAATGGGAGTCCACCCTACACTTTACTTATGAGAAACTTTTTCAGTTGTCTATAGCAATTCAGATTATTTTAAAGTTACTTAATCTTGATACGATATATTAATTGAATACCAATCAAATCGATTGAAATAACTACATAAATGATTTAACATAATATTATGTACAAATTTCAAATGTTCATACTAAATTTGGGAAATGGAGGTTCCGCTAAGGGATGCATCAATTCGGTTCCGTAGGTGTTTTTGCAAGCGAATCATCTAATATTTATACTTCGTAGAGTCAAATTGTCATTATAGCTGCTGCACGGCCATTTTAATATAAAATTGAAGTGACAAACGCATTTGCATTCCAACATCCATACCACTATTCATATTAGCATCAGAGTAAGTGGCTACTGCGGTATGGACACCTCAAATGTCAACAACTTCAAGGACAAAGAAAGCTACAGATGCCTTGTTATCTTAACAAGCTATTGTCATATAACCGAGCTGTTTTCACTTCACAACCTGTAATTATACTGCCGCCAAGCAGCAGTCTCTGCTGCCTGGGGGCAGGAATATTTAAGACAAACTAGTTGATTTACATGGCTTGAATGGGAAAAAGCTGCGCTCTCATTATAATTTTAAATTGAGATACTGGGCTAAAATAGCAGAGTAGTACTGCTGTGCCATATAATATGTGATGACAACCTGTGTCTTGTTACTGGTAACTAGGCATTTCATTTTAGTCCACAGGAATGAAGTCGCATACGCTTTTTTAATCTTAATCAAGGATACATGTAAGTGCCCATGAGCTACAGCATCTATTTACCATCAGGTATGTAGACCGTGTGTTCCTTCTATAAAAATAGACTTAAATTATTATGGGATTGATGATTTGCCGTGACAGATATTCACGTATAAATAACAGTTAACCCAATTTGAATGTAAAACGGTCACATCTACTTTCTACATCCTTGAAATAATTATTATATATTACGAACTATTACAGCGGAAATCGTTACAGGGCAAATTCTATAGCCGTGTCACTGACAATAAAAAGGTAGCCTGTAATAATACGTTTTTGAAAAAAGAAAATTACTACGGAATCGATTACAATTTGTAGTTGGCTAGTATTTAAAATATATTTTTAATTAATATATTGCACTCAGAACAATAACTAAATATTCTGAGATAATGAACCATTTAATTATTTAATGAAATTATTACTACGCTGGATCAAGCACAGAATAGAGATTTTCTCTTTAGTTCACTTAAATCCATTGTCTCTATTTATTTTTAAATTTTATCATCAATTTTAAACAGTAGCCTGGCTATGGTCTACGATGGTTGAAAGCCTTTTTCTTTTCCGCTATTCAGCAACCACCGCTAATTATTCCTAAATCAAGCGTTTTAAGCTAAATTCTAGAAGAATACGGTCAGTAGCTTATATCTTAGGAAAGAGGTTAATCAATAATAAATTACTATTTTTAATTCATTAAATAATACAATAGAAGACGTTTTCAAGTTACTGGACTGGAAAGGATACGGTATTAACATCAATGGCGAGTACATCACTCGCCTTGCCGACGATATAGTCCTTATGGCAGAATCGCTGTAGGACCTAAGCACTATGCTCAATGACCTCAATAGTGCTTCCCAACGGATAGGTCTTAAGATGAACATGGACAAAATAAAGAGCATCACTAAAAGAGCAACTAAGCTAAGGTAAGGAAGCTCGAAGTTGTTGACGAGTATGTTTACCTGGAACAAATAGTCCGACTAGGTAAATCCAACTTCGACCGACAGGTCAATTGACAGATTCAACTCGGCTGGGCAGCGTATGGAAAATTACGACACATCTTCTCGTCAAGTGTACCTCAAAACTTGAAAACGAGACTTTACAACCATTGCGTGTTGCCAGTGATCAATTATGGAACTGCGACGTGGTCCTTCACTGCTGACCGTATGAGGAAGCTTAAAGTCGCTCAGCGAGCTATGGAGAGGGCTATGCTTGGGGTTTCTCTGCGTGATAAACTTAGAAATGAGTATAACTAAAGGATATAAGGATATCCGCAGTATAACTAAAGTGACCGACATAGCCCAACAGATTAGTAAGCTGAAGTGGCAATGGGCCAGCCATATAGCTTAAAGAACCGACAACCGATGGGAAGAAAGGTTGTCAAGTAGCAGCCTCGTACCGGTAGGCGAAATGTAGGGCGCTAGATGGAGTGACGACCTGGTAAGACATGCAGGAACTCGATGGATGCAGGTGGCTCAGGACCGTGCTTTGTGGCATTCCTTGGAGGAGGCCTATGTTCAGCATTGAACTTGTGAAGGGCTGTAATGATGATGATGATGAAATAATACAACCTCCATTTTGAATATTAAGCCATTATTTATTATATTGGAATACAAGGAAATAATATACAAGAAGAACTAACATTTGTTGAATTGTTTAATTGTTTGCTGTTCAGAAAAACGTAATTTTAAACGCGATAATAGGTTCGGAGTAAAACACTTAATTTAGTTTAAAAATTTACTTCATTTCATTTGATCCTATTTAGTTACGTGTTCCCAAACTTACTGTGGAGCGAATTACTAGCAATGCAATGTGAATTCAAAAATACTTATATCAAGTAAATAGACTTTTTACCGTACATTCCAAAATTTGAAGCCCCTTAAGTCATTAATGGACTTAACGCGAGCAGCGTAGCAGACTTTCCTATGTTATAATTCCCTCTTAGCAATGGGAATACCCTGCAGAAATTAATAAGTCTGTATGTTGACGTACTTTTATTTGTTCTTCATATATATGAATTAGCATTTAATTAACTTGAATTAAGTTTCACTTGAATTAATTTAGTTATTCAGTCGAATAGCGTCTTAACTGATTTCTGTTATTTTATAATCCTACAATTTCTTTATTTCAACTTTTTGAGAATCGTCCACCAGTAATTACTAATAATGAAAATGGTGTTAAAATAATAATGTCATAACTTTCTGACATAATAAGAATTAATTTTTTATGATATTTTAAACGTGCTCTTACCCAGCCGTACTAAAAAGGGTTCGGATGAAACGTGAACCTTGAGTGATAACGCAATGACCCCGATTTATTTCTAGCGATATTTATTACGTTCGTTGGGTTAAACTTTTTTTCTTACGAGCTTCCGTCTTTTTATTGTTAATAAATACATTTAGAGCTCCGAAGATGACCACCACGTCGTAGGTAGTGGCTTCTCTTTCTACTCCATTCAAATTCTTTCCATTCATATGAAATTTTAACGATTGTTGGAAGTCGTAGTCATACTGAGGCTGTAAATTGGGTCCAAAAGGAAGTAAGTAAGGTGTAAGTCGTTTGAACCGGGGATAGATCACGCTCCTATAAACACAATGGTAAAATAGCAATATAATTCTGCTGTGATTCAGGTACTGTATATAGTACAGAGAACGAGAGACCCTTTTTATTTGTAGCGAGACATTCCATCTTAGGCCTACGAGGTGACAACGAATCAACATTTTTAATTCTTCGTCAATGATATCGATGAAGGTTTTGTGCCATAACATTCTTTTTACTTCAGACGGACTGTATTCATTTGTGACCTATATTTTTCTGGTACAAAGATATCCTTTTTACATTTCTATGTAAAAACAGATAGGCACTTTTAATTTATGTTTTGTACGTGAGAGAGCGTAATTTTAATTAAAATACCGAGTAACTAACAACGGGGAACAAGCATTTCATATAAAGCCCTAGTTTTAGGCAAAATATATTTATTTATTTTTAGTTCTTTAGCCTGGACCAATTATAGATCGGCAAGTAAAATAAATGCTAGATCAAAGCGAGTTCAATAAGTAGGCGGGCTGTATTCTCCTTTACATGTTTTATTTTATTTTATTCTACACACCATTTCATAATATTATATTCTGCCCGTCGAATAAGAATCTGAATAGAGCAATTATCTTTATTTACATCAAATGAAATGTACAAAATAATATATTATTTTCATTTTATTGTATTTTATTTCTTAAAAAGTAAAGGCATTAATCATAACAACTAAAATGATGTGCAGTCATATTTCTTAACGCAACTTTTTTTCACAAAAAGGATCCGTTTATCATCAGTTGTTATCGTATTACTTCAGAACGTGAGTTTTATTCTAGCGGTTGTTTTTCCTTACTTGACCTCAGATAGCACTTATGGCCACCATTTAGATTTTAAGATATTACAGTGTTTTATACAAAAATATAGATAATGTTCCATTTCTAACGATTAAAAAACCGGTACGAGGCTGCCACTCGACAACCTTTCTTCCCCATCGGTTGTCAGTTCTTCGAGCTATATGGCTGGCCCATTACCACTTCAGCTTACTAATCCGTTGGGTCTCATCAAATTACAGACCTCAAACGCGAAGCGGAGAGGTTGGGCTTTTTTGCCGACTCGTCAAGGTCACATTACCCGCTCTCATTAAATCTAGCTCATTATTTTTAATTTCTCTGCCGAGCACAAAATAAATTAAACATTGAGGCATACTGGTTCAATGACGGAGCGCTCGTTCTAAAATTGCTTAGAAAACTAACAATCTGTTACAAATCGTTAGTCTCATTTACGGTGAATAACGGTGAATCTACGAGAAGTCTACGTGGTTTTGAGTTTTAATTAGGTGAATTATCAGAGTAGAACTTTGCCCTTTGAGCCCACTCACTGAAAGCAAGTTGGTGGTGTCACGGAGGAAGCCCTAAGCTTCGCAACTCTCAGAGGGTACAGATTGTTGATTACCGTTGATGTGGTGGAAGAGGAGTTTTGTTATAGCTTTAAGCCTTTTTATTAAAAAATGTTCAAAATTTGTCAACTAATTAGTTTAGATATTTCTTTATATAAAGCATTAAGAAATACATGAATGAAAATAACCCCAGGGAATGATGTGGTCGCTATGATATTGGTTCCATTATTATTGATATAAATAATTGTAGGTATACTATTTTTGTAAAATTTTATGGTTAAAAATATTTTGCGGGTTTTTATGGTTAATTCTTGTTCGTGCTTCTCAAGATTTTCCTAACCAGTAATAAATAAAATATTGACTTTCAATAAGTATTTTATTGTAATCTTAATTGAGTTAAATAATTTATTCTATTCTACCTTCCGCGAGTAAAACTTAGTCATCGAAGGAGTTACATTCCGCCGCTACAACTGGAGGGTCTGAAAACTTGTGCCCAAGAGTGCTTGCTTTTTTTACTCCCATGGTCTCCATGTTGCGCACACGGAAATGGAGGCTGTGGATAAGCATCCCTTGTTTCGCCTTTCTCATAATATATATCCCCATGTGGTAAGAATATTTTTCTGCCGCCTCTCTCTCTCTCTCTCTCTGATCTGGGACTCTTCACAAATCTGGGTTTATAAAGAGTCCCAGATCAGAAATTAATTGGAGAGTTACATAGATCGATTGGGTATTGTTGCAACTTTATAAAACGGATTATGTAATAGCGTTTTTAACTAATATTTTAGATTTTGTGTGTAGCATTACATCGAAATTTAAAATATTAGATAAATATTTAGATATATACACAGTGCTTATTATAATGGCGTGATTATGTGTGTGAGGCAAAAGAGGGAAGCAGAGCCATGAGATGGGTAGCAGCATTTTCCTTATAATAGCTAAGTAAACATAACAATAAAAATAGTAAAGGCGTAGGCGTAGAGGCCTATGTTTATCAGTGGATTTGTTATAGGCTGTTATGGATGAATTAAATGAATACTACGACATGCCACGCACAAATTATTGCGAAAAAACTTTGGCGAAATACGCATGAGGAAATTTTGCACATCATCATCATCATTATTATCATTACAGCCCATCACAGGTACAGTGCTGAACATAGGCCTCAAGGAATGCCATTAAGCACGGCCTCGAGCCACCTGCATCCATTAACTTCCTGCATGTCTTACCAAGTTGTCACTCCATCTAGAGAAGGGACGCCCTACAATTCGCCTGCCGGTACGAGGCTGCCACTTGAGAACCTTTCTTTCCCATTGGTTGTCGGTTCTTCGAGCTTTATGGCCGGACCATTCCCACTTAAGCTTACTAATCCGTTGGGCTATGGCGGTTACTCTGGTTCTACTGCAAGTATCCTCGTTTATAAGTCTATCACGCAGAGAAACCCCGAGCATAGCCCTCTCCATAGCTCGCTGAGTGACCTTGAGCTTCCTCATACGGTCAGCAGTGAAGGACCACGTCTCAGATCCATAGGTCATCACTGGCAACACGCACCGGTTGAACAATCTTGTTTTGAGGTTTTGAGGTATGCATGACGAGAAGATGTATCGTAATCTCCCGAACGCTGCCCAGCCGAGTTGAATCCGTAGATTGACCTCTCGGTCTAAGTTGGACTTACCTAGTCGGACTATTTATCCAGGTAAACATACTCGTCAACAGCTTCGAGCTTAGTGCTCCCAACAACTACCGGCATAGGTGTGACATGAACGTTACACATGACTATTGTTTTGTCCATGTTCATCTTAAGACCTATCCGTTGGGAGACGCTATTGAGGTCATTGAGCATAGTGCTTAGGTCCACCAGCGATTTAGCACATATTTTAAATTATATCGGAAAGTACGTGGAAATTCGTTGGGTTTTGCACAACTTGAAATATGCTAAGAAGCAGGCCCGTAAAGTATAGTGCCATGACATGATTTCTTTACTTGAACCAAGATCGTCTTTGCGTGTTTCCGACATAATTGTAAGAGACAAATCTTGGATTTATCAATTCGACCCAGAAAAGAAGCACCGGTCTGCAAATTGACTGTTGTAAAATTAACCAACAGCTACTAAATTGCATGAATCGAAAAGCGCAGGGAAGTATTCGATCGCTAGTTTTTTTTCAATTTGACTGGGTGTATCTGGTGACAATCTTTTTACGAAATCGAACTAGCATTAATGCCGAATGATATACTACCAAATGTTTGCCAGAAGTGTTCCTTACTGTGAGCAACAAGAGACTGAAGACGAGGCTCCGAGGGCTACTGCTTTACCATGACAAAGCGTCGGCTCGGGGAATTCCTGGACAACAAACTGATTATTCTTTTGGGTCACCCTCCTTACAGACCTGATTTGGCACCCTGTTATTTTTTTAACCCCAATAAATAAAAATCAGCTAAATGGAATATAGTATTCATCATCGAAAGATGCACTAGTAGCATTCAAAAGATGTCTGAGGCATATAAATCCGTGGAGCCCGTGCGCTTAAATTAACTTAGTCTGTGCCATAAAAGGTACTCTGTGCCTCCTTCCAAGCGCCTCGCAATGCTGCACAAATTTTGTTCGCGGTGTCTATTCTAGAATATAGTACGCAATATATACTTTCAATGACCTGGATATATTAATTACAGCGTAAATTAAATACTAAGTAAGACTATGCCACCATCTATCAGAAGCCATAAAATGCTTCTATGATTTCCTTTTTTTTTAATTTCATTTTAAATGATTTTCCTTTAATTTTACGGTCTCCCTCTGAGAATGCCTTGATATTTGTTATAGTTACCACACTATGCAGGCTGGTTGGTAACCACAGTTCTTATCAGGAAGATGTTGTTGCCCATCTCCTGTTTCAGTGTTCCTTTTTTGCATTTTACGACACCCATGGAATAATAAGTGGCAGTAGATTATCTTACTAATACATCATCATATCGAAATCTTCTACTGTTTTTAAATGAAATTATTTTACAGCATACAATTAAAATTGTTCCATTTTGCAATTCAAATTTACCTTTAAGGGTGACTTGTGTTTTTTCATTTATCGCTTAATTATTTTAATACGGTTAAGCCCAGTTTTATTTTCTGTAGAATTCGAAACAATTACATCGAAAACGAACTATTGTGACACGAAAATGTACACATGCAAATAAAATAAAGTTTCTGTCAGTAATGTAAATAAGATAAAGTTTCTGTCAGTAATATCGAAATAACTGGCTTCTATTATCAGGGATTATTTGCAGCGAGACAGAGATGAATAAAAATTTAAAAAAATGTTGTCTGTCTGTCTGTCCGGGCTAGTCTTTGGAATCGCAAAACCGATTTTAATGAAACTTCACGAGCAGATACAGAGTAATACCAGAAGTGATCTAGGCTATATTTATATCTGAACATGCAAGATTTTTTTGTGAAATCAAAAACACATAAAATATATTGCTTTTGATTATTATTTTTTAGAGAAAGAACAACAAGGGATATAAAAAAAAGTTTCAAACAATTTTTTTTATTTTTTTTAGAAATAGTATTGTTTATTCATTGATGTAATAAAATGTCGACTCTCCTGTGATACACTTTAAAAAAAAGTCTTTATTTACAACATTACGAGCTAACCATACGTCTAGTAGTGGTTACTGCCTAGTCGTTGCGGGTGACTAAAACTAAAACATTTTGTCTTTTAACAAGTTTTAATTTAGGCGCATTTCTTATTTTTCGTTTTTATTTCTAACGTTTTCTAAATAGTTATTGAATATATGGTAGAACATTTTTAATAGCTACACACAAGACATGATTGATATCTTACTTACAAAAGAATGAATCAGAAATTCAAATTACTTCAACCAAAAACTTCAAAAAAATTTACATATTCTGTGGAAAATTAGTATAAAGTACATACAATATTTGAATTCACTTTATTCATAACTGCCCAATAACAGTCTACGGCTTGCGGTGGCAGTGAAAGAAAATCAGTTGCGGATCCCTTTTCATGGGTTTGCCCAACTAGTTCAACGGTGGAACAAAATGGACAGTTTTTTTCTGCGAGTACTTTTACTGCTCAGTATATCATAATGGATTTCGATATTAAAAAAAATATTCATGCTGTTCTCCTTTGTGATTAGTCTTGTAGAGGCGGTGTAAGAATACCCACTACTCCATATCGTCCCGTGGCTGTCGTAAGAGGCGACGGAGGGAAACTGAAACAGGAGATGGGCAGCAGCATCTTCCTGATAACAACTCAAATAATAAAAAAACTACGGTTGCCAATCCGCATGCTAAGCGTGGCAACTATGGCTAAATTCCCCCTAAGAGACAATCTATGGGGAAGGTCTATGTTATGCAGGAGACTTTTATAGTCTGTAATAGTAAATCTACTGTGCGATCAGCAAATCTTTTAGAACCCAACGTAAGAATAGTATTTCATTGCGTAAGAAATTCTAACAGCAACGATAAACATCCACTAAAAATAGCACATGAATAATATTATTTGTCTGTGATAGCTTCGACCTAATTTGTTATTCATTGCATATTAAATCTTAAAATATAGAGATCGAGTATTATACCTATGTAATTTGTAATTAGTGTATTAAAAACAAAATGTATTCCTGGACCTACCCAAAGCCTAAGCTGTAAATGACATAATAATAAAAAAAATTGCTGTTACGCGCCCAGAGGTTAAGAAAAGCCATTCAGTGATATAACAGCGAAAGCGTTTTGGTATTCTTTATGCCAACAGAGTGGAAAATGAGCACACAGTCCACTGAGGATATTGTGGTTTATAGACAAGTCCATCTATCCTCAACCAAAATCAAAATTCAGATACTATATTAGCCTTTAGAACTAAGAAAAATATCTTGTTACCAGAATGAAAATTCTCCGGTTCTAGTCACACATCACAAGAAACACAGCAGCGTTATGCTGCTATTCGACGCTAGATACTATACCACGAGGTGTGTAGGAAGTTTAACATTTTATTTTGGTGAAATATTGTATATAACGTGTTTTGAAATAATGCGAAATTAAGTTTTTTTAATTTACATTAATAATTAAAGATATTGAAATTCATTATGTCGTATAGGAACTCATAATACTTTTATTATGGTTGGACAAACGCCTTTTCCTCCTATAAGTATTGATAGATGTCGTTAAAACTTTCTCGTTTACGTCTCGATTCTGTAACTTTCCTTATGAAGAGAGAATGTAAAAATATTCAAAATAAACAGTTCGGAAAAATAAACGGTTAAAAAGACATGCGAACAGCAAATTCAATTCACCAAAGAAGACGTATCCGTCGCTTCCTAGTAATATTTTGATAAAACATCATAGAATCTGATTTCCACTTTCAACGCATAAATTCAATATATTATTCTTTCATGTGGTTCAAAAGTATCTAGATTAGAGCAGAATGGGTCAGCTGAATATCGGTATTATATTTCCTTTTAATAGTGTCAAAATAAATGTTATTAAAAGGATTTTGTTATGTCATTGTTCCTACAACCGTTACGCCTGGAAAATGGTTGTGATCATTGTACCTGTAAATAACTATTAATAATACATTATTTATTATATTATTAGTATCAGAATCACCTAGTAACAGCCCAATGTTGGTACGGGCCTCCCTGCACCATGAGGAGTTTCAAAATTTGCTGCAGGTGGATTGACAATAGCAGTGTTAAAATTGTATATGTTAGACTTTCTTACTTATCATGAACCGTTTTATTAGTAGTTTATTATAAGTCTAAGCTAGAGTCTGTTCTAATAAAAAGTACCGCGAAAAATAGATGAACTAAAATGTATAGTATAATTTGGGCTATTTAGCCAGGTTGGCAATGGAGATGGCTAAAATGAATGGGGCAAATATGAAAACCTGATAGACTGTTGGTCCGTGGGGTTCAAGCGTGGTGAACTTTTTAGAGGAACTGTATCCGCAACTGGTCAAAGCCACCGGAATCCAGAAGGCAGCCTCCTCTTTCGCCTAAAGGCTAAGTATAGCTATTAAGAATTCTTGGCACTGTACCGCGGAGAGTAGGTTGATTTTTTTCTATCACCATAACAATGTACAATAACAAGTATTTTATACTGTTGTTAAAAAAAGTTGAAATAAATGAAATCTGTTAAGTAATTGGTTACGAGTTTCAATCAAAATGTTAATCCACAGAAGATTGGCAAACCTAGTTTCAATTGGATCAGATTAATAATTTTTAACTGAAGGTGGCCGTGGTTAACTATGATATGGGACGTCGAACACCTTATTCCCTCCCGTGACCATGGGTGCTATAAAGTAGTCGAAACGTCGGGAATAAAAAATAAGTTAATATACGCAATAAAAACTGTAAATACTAGTTTCATTTAAATGTGTAGTGTACGCGTAAGTAAAAGAAATCATTAGGTATTATATTTATATTATGTTATTTTTATTATTTCATGCCGTGGGTTATTCCGTAAAGAGGTGGTGGGTGGCGACTAAGAAAAATAACTGAAGATAACTGTAATATTGTTAATAAGTGGGTAATTGGTTATTGTCAAGGAGCGAACGATCTGATGTGAGTCTAGAACTTTATTATACGGAATTGCAAACGAACGTCTTTGATTTTCACTGACGTCGATTAAAATATACTGGTAATATTATTTTAATCTTTAAACGATCGTGGTGGTAGTAAAATATGTCTTCAATTTGAAAATTAGGATCGACGTGATAAACGGAAATTGGAAGTTACATACGGAAAGAATGTATTTTGTTGCAAATAGGGTTGAAGAGAAGAAAAATTGCCTACATCATTGGTGTCTATTATGGGTGAAAATGCATACGAATTTATGGTGAATTTATGTAGCCCACGGAGACCCGCCACAATGTCGTCTGATTAAGTTGTTAAAATAATGTTAAACCATCTACAGTCGAAGTTATCCATACTATCGCAACGATATCTTTTCGTCAGTTTGTTTACAAAAGAAAGTAAGACGGTGAATTAATATGTGAGTGAATTAAAGAAGTTATCACGCTGCTGTGAATTTAAAAATAATTTGAATGTAAATTTACGGGATCATTTTGTTTGTGAGGTATATATCGATATAGTGCGTCAAAGATTGCTTGCGGAGGAGAACCTCGATTTTGCAGCAACTGCTAAAATTGCAAATACAATAGAATCAGCGGCACAAGATTCATCATCAGTGGACAGTGGAAGCGTCTTGTCGAGGGACTCTAAAAGTGTTTGGCGGGAACAGCAAGTGTACACCGTGACGTCACCGCGCACCCGAATTAGCACAAGCCGTGTGGACATAAATTATGTGGAAATGTCGTTTACCAATCATTTACGGCGAAATTGTATATATCGTACATTTCAGTGTAGACAATATAAAAAATCTGGACATTTAAAAAAAATGTTTTTTTATAACATGAATAACGGGACATCATCAGCTCTTAGGCCACGTCACAAAGAAACTCAGAAAAGTGTATTCCCGGGTCGGAACGTACAGAGCGACGGTGATAGCAGCGTAACGAGATGACGGAGTAGGCGTGGCGGCGGCAGTGGCGAAGCGTGAGCTCACTACATGCGCGACGCGCCTAAGCCGAGCACGTCGCGGCACGTGGAGAATGAAGATGGGCCTAGCGGCGACAACATAGACGATCACCCTTTGCTGCAAATGTCGCTTAGAGATTATAAACCGGTGTGTATACCAATTACTATAGATGGTAAATTGTTAATAATGGCAGTCGACACAGGTTCGGCTATGTCATGTATAAGTTACAATATGTATTCAAATAAATTTAAGCATTTACCTTTGCAACCGCGTAACCTTACCAAATTGTTTTATGACGGTAAAACTATTAGCTCAAGAGGCTACATTGAAGCAGCGGTCAAATCGAATAATACCGAGAAAATTTTAGATTTATATGTCGTAGATAATGGTACTACTGCAATATTAGGGAGACAGTGGCTTGCACAGTTAGATATAATTATACCCAAAATAAAAATTAACCAGTTGAAAGAAAATTATAATGTTAAGAACATAGGAGTCATTTTAAATGAAATTTTTTCTAGGCATAAGAATTTGTTTGATGGCAGGCTGGGATGCTTCACGCCGGCAAAGCAACATTGCGCGGGCGGAGAGCCCAGCACGTATTCTGTCGAGCTCGACGCGATGCTGCGCGCCGGCGTCATCGAGCCCGTTGACTGCTCCGACTGGGCCTCCCCGCTGGTATTGGTAAATAAATCGGACGGATCATTACGCATTTGTGCCGACTATAAAGTAACATTGAACTGTATCTTGTCTGTAGATAAATACCCTGTCCGAAGATGGAGGATTTATTTTCTGATTTAACTGTTTTTAAATAGTTTAGTAAATTAGATATTTCGCATGATTCGCATGATCGCAGATTGAGCTGGATGATTCGAAAAATATACCGTTATAAATACTCATAGTGGTTTATTCAGGTATAATCGATTAATTTATTGGTTGTCGTCGAGCCCAGGGATTTCTCAACGCATCATGACAAATCTTTTTATAGATAATATTCTAAACGTTACGTAATTTCTAGATTACATTTTTAATAAGTAGTATTGACAAGAAAAGTCACGTAAAACGCTAGATTTAGTGCTTAAAAGGCTATCGGAATACGTATTACAAATAAAGAAAGAAAAAAATCTTTTCGTTCAGCAAGTACAATACCTAGGTTTCTAATAGATGAAAACGGTCTCAAAGTAGACCCGCTAAAGCTAAGCCGATTTGAAACAACCTAAAACCGTATCTGAACTACGGTCGTTCCTCAGTATGGTTAATTTTGATGGGCGTTTTGTTAAAACTTATCTCGACCCTCTGTATGAGCTTTTAAAAGGAAACCATGGGTTTGGAACAAAATTCATTTTAATTTTTTAATGAAATAAAATGTTACTGACCAAAACGGAAATATTAGCATATTACGATCTGTCGCAGCCTCTTGAGGTTACGTGATGCGACTTCGCGGACTGGGCGTAATTCTATCGCACCGCGATCATCAAGGTCACGACAGACCCGTAGCGTACGCTTCTCGCGCACTCAATGCAGCCGATATTAATTACACCTAAATTCACAAGGAGGCACTGGCAATAGTATACGCGGTAAAAAAAAATCACCAGTATTTGTACGGACGCCATTTCACACTACGATTGGATCTAAAACCATGTATTAGTTTTTTTTAGTCCCGATAACGGCATACCGAACATGAAGGCGAGTAGGTTACAACGTTGGGCGTTAGTGTTTTCTTGCTATGATTATGACATATAATTTATAAGTACTAATAGGAACGTGGTGGATGCTCTGTCTCGCATAATCAGCACTTATAAAGGCAATAACAAAAGCGATTTAGAGGATTTACCTGAACAAACATATTTGCCCTTTGCTACGGAAGCTTTACTTGATTATAATAAACTTATGAAGGACCCGATTCTATGTAAGTTCCATAGTTACATCAAATACGGTTGGCCGCAAGAAGTTGAGTTCAGAGAACTAAATCCATACTTTCACAGATGGAACGAGATGTACCTAGAGTTAGGGTTTATTATGTGGGACCATCGGGTTGTCATTTCAAGTGCATTTAGAGAGAAAGTTTTAAGGGAATTACACGATTCACACTTGGGCATTGTAAAGACGAAGTGCCCACTAGCAGTTACGTGTGGTGGCCAGGCATCGTAGAAGCCGTGGAGGCCGTATGCCGTCAGTGCGAGATGTGCGCACGTGTCGCCGACTCGCCGCCCGCGCAATCACCGGCCTTTGGCCTGGCTGGACAGCCTATGGACACGGTTGCACATTGATTTTTCGGCCCCATCGCGGAGGTGACTTACATGGTAGTTTTCGATGCTTACAGTAAATGGATGGAGTTAATAAAATGATATATATATCCGCGAACAATGTTATTACTAAGTTAAGAGAACTGTCGCGTTTTGGCCTATCGAAGCAATTATTAAGTGATAATGGGTCCCGGTTTACCAGTATAGAATTTGAGGCTTTCTTGATACAATTGGAGTAGAGCACATATTGTCAGCACCGTATCACCTGTATTCAAATGGGTCGGCGAAAAACCAAGTTAGAACTTGCAAGAGGGTGGTCATGAAAGCAATCTCCTAACAAGTAGACGTGGATACTGCAATCCTACGTTTCCTTTTAATTTACAAAAATACTGAACATAGCTCAACCGGTGAAAGTCCTACTCAAATTTTGCAAGGCCGGTCACTTCAAACTAGGCTATACTGTTTAAAACCAGATAGAGGTAGGCAGATACATAAGGCGCAAAAACGTCAACAGTGTGCCGCTGGAGGTGTAAAAAGATCTCTGTCGGTAGAGGACATTATTTGGTTCCGCAATTATCGAATTAAAAAATTACGAGATACTGATTACCTAATATTAAGCGACGACGGGACTGAGATACATAGACATATTGATCAGATCAGACGAAAGTACAATGTTACTACGTGTAGTCAAAACGTTTTAAACGATATAAATAACTTATTCATATATCAGAAGCGTAGTACAATCAGTAGGAAGAGGCGAGCAGCCAACAGAGGAGATGACGCGGGCATTGCCCACGAGCCGTTGAGCCCGCCTATCCGATTTGGATTTGATGTTGAATAATTAATTGTTTATTTTTAGTTTCTTTACTTTGTAATTTAGGTTCGTTATATTGTTATTTTAATTGTAAATTTTGAAAGAAAAAAATATTTTGTTATTACTTAATTAAGGGTGGATGTGTAATATTGTTAATAAGTGGGTAATTGGTAATTTTTAAGGAGCGAACGATTCGATGTGAGTCTAGAACATTATTATACGGTATTGCAAACGAACGTCTTTGATTTCTCAATAACTTGAGCACGTTGTGGCCTTTGACAGATGGCGAACACAATTTCTACATACGATTACCGTTTATTTTTTAAATAGGTTTCAATAGAATAAGTAATACAAATAAATCCATTTCTTGTTTAATTTTTAAGAAGCTAAAGTAAATCCATCTGACAAAAACTTATTATTATAAAGAAATGGATTTCGCCGTGATGCAAAATGAACAAAAAAGCTGAATGAAATCAATCAATGGTTTTGTAAATTAAATCTTTCACAATATCCCAAAATAGCTTTTGAATAATTTCTTTAGGAGCCTATGTAAACAAAAAATAATAGCTGTCAAAGCTTTTACGTTCATCCCCATAGATGATTTGCACTGAGCAGACTTATAGTCTATCGAAATATTTGAAAAAGCCATGCATAGTCAATTATTAGTTTGTAGCAAAATATAATATACTCAGAAATGAACAAAATGGCTTTCAAAACATAAATCTACTACACTTGCTACCACTGATACGTCGAATAACTGAATGTATTAATAATAGAGTACCAACAGTAGGCATCTTTTGATATGTCCAAAGCCTTTGACTGTAGAACACAGCAAGTTGTTGTACAAATGTGAAAAATTAGGAATCAGAGGACCGGCTTTAGAATGGATCGAAAGTTATTTGAAAATCGGAAACAATGTGTTGAAGTATCACGTATAATAATAAACTAGAGTTAACATATTACAGATCTCCTATCTACAAAATGACTATAGGGTACCTCAAGGGAGTGTCTTAGGCCCTTTATTGTTCATTCTATCATAAACGACTTACCGAGTATAACAAATCATCAGTCAATACTATTTGCTGATGACATATCAATGTTATACCACACTAATAAGTCACAGATATATGAACAAGAAATAAATTCTACTATAGGTAACAACTACTATAGACTAACAAAACTAAATATATTCAATTTGGAAATTATAAAACAAAACCACAAAATTGGACTTAAGATATAAGGACGAAAAGATTAGTAGAGGTAGTAGATACACAATTCCTAGGTGTTACTAATGACCGGTATGTAAATTGAAATTACACGTACAAAAGTATGCAAAAAAGTTAATCAATTTGTTTATGCATTACGTAAACTTCAAAATGTAGCAGGTCCACAAGCAGCACGTATTGCTTACGGATAATTGAATCCGTCTTAAGATATGGACTACTGTTGTGGCAACTCAACTGACGCAAACAAAGCCTTCCTAAGTCAGAAGAAATGTATTCGTTTTTCTGTAATGTAGGCCCTCTTGAAAGCTGTAGACCCTGTTCAAGAAAAAAAGTATTCTCACTTTAACTGGTTTATATATATGGAAATCTGTGTTTTCATTAAAATAATTTAATCAATTTGTTACCGTGCAAGAAAATAATAACTCTCTAGCAAAAAGGATCCGACACGTCCTCATGCCATCTTGTAAAACTACATTATTCCAGAGGAATTGCCTCATGATGTGTATCAAGGTTTATAATAAAGTTCCTAAAAATATTCGTGAACAGCCATTAAGGCGAATGAAAAAAAGTTTAAAGCAGTGGCTAATAAATACTGCCTTTTATAATATCAAAGAATCCTTTAACCATAAAATTTGATTTTATTTTTATTGATTTTGCTTAACAAAGTAAATTACTACAGATCCAGGATTTGCGTGATATTTCTCAAATGAACAAAAAATAATTTTACTATTTTTGTTATGTTTTCCTAAAAACATATATAAAGTGTTTATGAAAGAAAAAGAAAATTTATAAAAGTGTTTATTTCTAATTTTATTTTTTAATTTTAATTTGTTTTTTAACATATTTATTTTAAACAATTTTTACGCATGCCACAAAAGGCAAAACATGTGGAAACAAATGTTGACTCTGTATCCATCCGTCTGTACCCATGTTTTAGGAAATAAATGATTTGATTAGCGATTAAAAACCGGCACGAGGCTGCTACTCGACAACCTTTCTTCCCATCAGTTGTCAGTTCTTCGAGCTATATGGCTGGCCCATTGCCACTTCAGCTTACTAATCCGTTGGGTTTCACAAATTACAGACTTCAAACGCGAAGCGAGGTTGGGTTTTTGTCGACTTGTCAAGGTCACATTACCGCTCTCATTAAATCTAGCTCATTATTTTAATTTCTCTGCCGAGCACAATAAATTAAACATTGAGGCATACTGGTTCATTATTGGTGGCGCCTCGTTCTAAAATTGCTTAGAAAACTAACAAGCTGTTACAAATCGTTAGTCTCATTTACGGTGAATAACGGTGAATCTACGAGAAGTCTACGTGGTTTTGAGTTTTATTAGGTTAATTATCAGAATCGAACTTTGCCTTTTGAGCCCACTCACTGAAAGTAAGTTGGTGGTGTCACGGAAGCCCTGCTCGCGACTCTCAGAGGGTACAGATTGTTCATTACTGTTGATGTGGTGGAAGAGGAGTTTTGTTATAATTTTACGCCTTTTATCAAGAAAAATGTTCAAAATTTGTCAACTAATAAGTTTAGAAATTTCTTTTATATAGCCTTAAGAAATACATGAATGAAAATAACCCCAGGGAATGATGTGGTCGCTACCATATTGGTTTCATTATTATTGATATAAATAATTGTAGGTATACTATTTTGTAAAATTTTATGGTTAAAATATTTTGCGGGTTTTATGGTTTATTCTTGTTCGTGCTTCTCAAGATTCTCTTAACAAGTAATAAATAAAATATTGACTTTCAATAAGTATTTTATTGTAAACTTAATTGAGTTAAATAATTTATTATATTCTACCTTCCGCGAGTAAAACTTAGTCATCGAAGGAGTTACATTCCGCCGCTACAACTGGAGGGTCTGAAAACTTGTGCCCAAGAGTGCTTGCTTTTTTACTCCCATGGTCTCCATGTTGCACACGGAAATGGAGGTGTGGATAAGCATCCTTTGTTTCGCCTTTCTCATAATATATATCTCCATGGTAAGAATATTTTCTGCTCCTCTCTCTCTCTCTGATCTGGGACTCTTCACAAATCTGGGTTTATAAAGAGTCCCAGATCAGAAATTAATTGGAGAGTTACTTAGATCGATAGGGTATTGTTGCAACTTTATAAAGGGATTATGTAATAGCGTTTTTAATAATATTTTAGATTTTGTGTGTAGCATTACATCGAAATTTAAAATATTAGATAAATATTTAGATGTATACACAGTGCTTATTATAATGGCGTGATTATGTGTGTGAGGAAAAGAGGGCAGAGCCATGAGATGGGTAGCAGCATTTTTATAATAGCTATGTAAACATAACAATAAAACAGTAAAGGCGTAGTAGAGGCCTATGTTTATCAGTGGATTTGTTATAGGCTGTTATGGATGAATTAAATGAATACTACGACAAGCCACGTACAAATTATTGCGAAAAAACTTGGAGAATTACGCATGATGAAATTTTGCATATCATCATCATCATTATCATCATTACAGCCCATCACAGATACAGTGCTGAACATAGGCTTCAAGGAATGCCATAAAGCACGGTCTCGAGCCACTGCATTCATTAACTTCCTGTATGTCTTACAGGCCGTCACTCTATCTGATGGGGACGCCCTACAATTCGCCTGCCGTACGAGGTTGCCACTCGAGAACCTTTCTTCCCCATTGGTTGTCGGTTCTTCGAGCTTTATGGCCGGGCCCATTGCCACTTAAGCTTGCGTTCGTTGGGCTATGTCGGTTACTCTGGTTCTACTGCAAGTATCCTCGTTTTTAAGCCTTATCACGCAGAGAAACCCTGAGCATAGCCTCCTCCATAGCTTGAGTGACCTTGAGCCTTATACGGCCAGCAGTGAAGGACCACGTCTCAGATCCATAGGTCATCACTGGCAACACGCACCGGTAGAACAATCTTGTTGTGAGGTTTTGAGGTATGCCTCACGAGAAGATGTATCGTAATCTCCCGAACGCTGCCCAGCCGAGTTGAATCCGTAGATTGACCTCTCGGTCTAAGTTGGACTTACAAGTCGGACTATTTGTCCAGGTAAACATACCGTCAACAGCTTGAGCTTAGTGCTCCCAACAACTACCGGCATAGGTGTCACATGGACGTTACACATGACTTTTGTTTGGCCATGTTTATCTTAAGACCTATCCGTTTGGAGACGCTATTAAGGTCATTGAGCATCCTCATTGAGAGTCCTCCAGTGATTTAGCATATTTAAAATTATATCGTAAAGTGGAAATTCGTTGGGTTTGCACAACTTGAAATATGCTAAGTTAGCAGGCCCGTAAAGTATAGTGCCATGACATGATTTCTTTACTTGAACCAAGCTCGTCTTTGCGTGTTTCCGACATAATTGTAAGTGACAAATCTTGGATTTATCAATTCGACCCAGAAACGAAGCTCCATTCTGCAAATTGACTGTTTTAAAATGTACCAACAACTACTAAATTGCATGAATCGAAAAGCGCAGGGAAGGATTGATCGCTAGTTTTTTTTTTAATTTGACGGGGTGTATCTGGTGATAATCTCTTTACGAAATCAAACTAGCATTAATGCTGAATGATATACTACCAAATGTTTGCTAGAAGTGTTCATTACTGTGAGTAACAAGAAACTTAACACGAGGCTCTGAGGGCTACTGCTTTACCATGACAAAGCGTCGGCTCAGGGAATTCCTAGACAACAAACTGATTATTCATTTGGGTCACCCTCCTTACAGCCCTGATTTGGCACCCTGTTACTTTTCTAACCACAATAAATAAAAATCAGCTAAATGGAATATAGTATTCATCATCGGAAGATACACTAGTAGCATTTAAAAGGTGTCTGAGGCGTATAAAGCCGTGGAAAGCCGTTAAATTAACTTAGTCTGTGCCATAAAGGTACTCTGTGCTCCTTCCACGTGCCTCGCACTGCTGCACAAATTTTGTTCGCGGTGTCTATTCTAGTATATAGTACGCAATATATCACTTCAATGGCCTCGATATATTAATTATAGCGTAAATTAAATACTAAGAAAGACTATGCCACCATCTATCAGTCATAAATGCTTCTATGATTTCCTTTTTTAAATTTCATATTAAATGATTTTCCTTTAATTTTACGGTCTCTTAGAATGCCTAAAGGGGATATTTGTTATAGTTACCACACTATATTTCTTATCAGGAAGATGCTGCTGCCCATCTCCTGTTTCAGTGTCCCCTTTTACCTTTTACGACACCCATGGAATAATAAGTGGCAGTAGATTATCTTACGATGCCATTTCACGCCAACTTCACTAAATCTGAAATATGTGAAATCATTATATCGAAATCTTCTACTGTTTTTAAATGAAATTATTTTACAGCAAACAATTAAAATTGTTCCATTTTGCAATTCAAATTTACCTTTGAGGGTGACTTTTATTTCATTTATCGCTTAATTATTTTAACACGGTTGAGCCCAGTTTTATTTTCTGTAGAATTGAAACAATTACATCGAAAACGAACTATTGTGACACGAAAATCCACATGCAAATAAAATAAAGTTTCTGTCAGTAATGTAAATAAGATAAAGTTTCTGTCAGTAATATCGAAATAACTGGCTTCTATTGTTATCAGGGATTATTCGCAGCGAGACAGAGATGAATAACCATTTAAAAAAAATGTTGTCTGTCTGTCTGTCGGGCTAGTCTTTGGAATCGCAAAACCGATTTTGATGAAACTTCACGAGCAGATACAGAGTAATACTAGGCTATATTATATCTGAACATGCAAGATTTTTGAAACAAAAACACAAAATATATTGCTTTTGATGATTATTTTTAGAGAAAGAACAACAAGGGATATAAAAAGTTTCAAACAATTTTTAGTTTTTTTAAATAGTATTGTTTATTCATTGATGTAATAAAATGTCGACTCTCCTGTGATACACTTTAAAAAAGTCTTTATTTACAACATTACGAGCTAACCATACGTCTAGTAGTGGTTACTGTTAGTCGTTGCGGGTGACTAAAACTAAAACATTTTGTCTTTTAACAAGTTTTAATTTAGGCGCATTTTATTTTCGTTTTTATTTTTTAACGTTTTCTAAATAGTTATTGAATATATGGTAGAACATTTTAATAGCTACACACAATACATGATTGATATCAAAGGTGATGATACTTACAAAGGAATGAATCAGAATTTCAAATTACTTCAACCAAAAACTTCAAAAACATTTACATATTCTGTGGAAAATTAGTATAAAGTACATACAATATTTGAATTCACTTTATTCATAACTGCCCAATAACAGTCTACGGCTTGCGGTGGCACTGAAAGAACATCCGTTGCGGATCCCTTTTCATGGGTTTGCCCAACTAGTTCGACGGTGGAACAAAATAGACAGTTTTTCTGCGAGTACTTTTACTGCTCACTATATCATAATGGATTTCAATATTAAAAATATATTCATGCAGTTCTCCTTGTGATTAGCCGTGTAGATGGTGTAAGAATACCCACTACCCCATACCATTCCGTGGCTGTCGTAAGAGGCGACGGAGGAAACTGAAACAGATCTGAAGAGATCTTCCTGATAACAACTTTAAAAACTACGGTTGCCAATCCGCATGCTAAGCGTGGCAACTATACAAATTCCCTAGAGACAATCTATGGGGAAGGTCTATGTACTGCAGAAGACTTTTACAGTCTTTAATAATAGTAAATCTACTGTGCGATCAGCAAATCTTTTAGAACCCAACGTAAGAATAGTATTTCATTGCGTAAGAAATTCTAACAGCAACGATAAACATCCACTAAAAATAGCACATGAATAATATTATTTGTCTGTGATAGCTTCGACCTAATTTGTTATTCATTGCATATTAAATCTTAAAATATAGAGATCGAGTATTATACCTATGTAATTTGTAATTAGTGTATTAAAAACAAAATGTATTCCTGGACCTACCCAAAGCCTAAGCTGTAAATGACATAATAATAAAAAAAATTGCTGTTACGCGCCCAGAGGTTAAGAAAAGCCATTCAGTGATATAACAGCGAAAGCGTTTTGGTATTCTTTATGCCAACAGAGTGGAAAATGAGCACACAGTCCACTGAGGATATTGTGGTTTATAGACAAGTCCATCTATCCTCAACCAAAATCAAAATTCAGATACTTTATTAGCCTTTAGAACTAAGAAAAATATCTTGTTACCAGAATGAAGGGTCTCCGGTTCTAGTCACACATCACAAGTAACACAGCAGCGTTATGCTGCTATTCGACGCTAGATACTATACCACGAGGAGTGTGTAGGGAAGTTTAACATTTTATTTTGGTGACATATTGCATATAACGTGTTTTGAAATAATGCGAAATTAAGTTTTTTTTTAAATTTACATTAATAATTAAAGATATTGAAATTCATTACGTCGTATAGGGAACTCATAATACTTTTATTATGGTTGGACAAACGCCTTTTCCTCCTATAAGTATTGATAGATGTCGTTAAAACTTTCTCGTTTACGTCTCGATTCTGTAACTTTCCTTTTGAAGAGAGAATGTAAAAATATTCAAAATAAACACTTCGAAAAAATAAACGGTTAAAAAAGACATGCGAACAGCAAATTCAATTCACCAAAGAAGACGTATCCGTCGCTTCCTAGTAATATTTTGATAAAACATCATAGAATCTGATTTCCCTCTTTCAACGCATAAATTCAATTTATTATTCCTTTCATGTGGTTCAAAAAGTATCTAGATTAGAGCAGAATGGATCAGCTGAATATCGGTATTATATTTCCTTTTAATAGTGTCAAAAATAAATGTTATTAAAAGGATTTTGTTATGTCAATGTTCCTACAACCGTTACGCCTGGAAAATGGTTAAGTGATCATTGTACCTGTAAATAACTATTAATAATACATTATTTATTATATTATTAGTATCAGAATCACCCTAGTAACAGCCCAATGTTGGTAATGGGCCTCTCCTGCACCTTGAGGAGTTTAAAAATTTGCTGCAGGTGGATTGATAATAGCAGTGTTAAAATTGTATATCTTAGACTTTCTTACTTATCATGAACCGTTTTATTAGTAGTTTATAATTAGTCTAAGCTAGAGTCTGTTCTAATAAAGAAGTACCGCGAAAAATAGATGAACTAAAATGTATAGTATAATTTGGACCATTTAGCCAGGTTGGCAACGGAGATGGCTAAAATGAATGGGGCAAATATGAAAACCTGATAGACTGTTGGTCCGTGGGGTTCAAGCGTGGTGAACTTTTTAGAGGAACTGCATCCGCAACTGGTCAAAGCCACCGAAATCCAGAAGGCAGCCTCCTCTTTCGCCTAAAGGCTAAGTATAGCTATTAAGAATTCTTGGCACTGTACCGCGGAGAGTAGGTTGATTTTTTTCTATCACCATAACAATGTACAATAACAAGTATTTTATACTGTTGTTAAAAAAAGTTGAAATAAATGAAATCTGTTAAGTAATTGGTTACGAGTTTCAATCAAAATGTTAATCCACAGAAGATTGGCAAACCTAGTTTCAATTGGATCAGATTAATAATTTTTAACTGAAGGTGGCCGTGGTTAACTATGATATGGGACGTCGAACACCTTATTCCCTCCCGTGACCATGGGTGCTATAAAGTAGTTCGAAACAAATGGAATATAAATATACTAATAAAAAACTGTAAATACTAGTTTCATTTAAATGTGTAGTGTACGCGTAAGTAAAAGAAATCATTAGGTATTATATTTATATTATGTTATTTTTATTATTTCATGCCGTGGGTTATTCCGTAAAGAGGTGGTGGGTGGCGACTAAGAAAAATAACTGGAAGATAACTGTAATATTGTTAATAAGTGGGTAATTGGTTATTGTCAAGGAGCGAACGATCCGATGTGAGTCTAGAACATTATTATACGGAATTGCAAACGAACGTCTTTGATTTCTCACTGGCGTCGAGTAAAATATACTGGTAATATTATTTTAATCTTTAAACGATCGTAGTGGTAGTAAAATATGTCTTCAATTTGAAAATTAGGAGAATTCGACGTGATAAACGGAAATTGGAAGTTATATACGGAAAGAATGTATTTTGTTGCAAATGGCGTTGAAGAGAAGAAAAAATTGCCTACATCATTGGTGTCAATTATGGGTGAAAATGCATACGAATTAATGGTGAATTTATGTAGCCCACGGAGACCCGCCACATGTCGTCTGATTAAGTTGTTGAAATAATGTTAAACCATCTACAGTCGAAGTTATCCATACTATCGGAACGATATCTTTTTCGTCAGTTTGTTTACAAAAAGAAAGTGAGACGGTGAATTAATATGTAAGCGAATTAAAGAAGTTATCACGTTGCTGTGAATTTAAAAATAATTTGAATGAAAATTTGCGGGATTGGGCTATATAGCGATATGGTGCATCAAAGGTTGTTTGCGGAGGAGAACCTCGATTTTGCAACAGCTGTTAAAATTGCTACTACAATAGAATCAGCGGTACGAGATTCATCATCAGTGGACAGTGGAGGCGTCTTGTCGAGGGACTCTCAAAGTGTTTGGCGGGAACAGCTAGTGTACACCATGACATCACCGCGCACCCGTCTTAGCACAAGCCCCGCGGACATAAATTATGTGGAAACGTCGTCCAGGTTTGTGCGGCATGTGGGAGCAGCAATCATTTACGGCGAAATTGTATATATCGTACATTTCAGTGTAGACAGTGTAAAAAAATTGGACATTTCAAAAAATGTGTTTTCATAATATGAATAATGTGACATCATCAGCTCTTGGTCCACGTCACAAACAAACACAGAAAAGTGTGTTCCCGAGTCGGGACGTACTGCGCGGCGGTGATAGCAGCGTAACGAGATGGCGGAGTAGGCGTGGTGGGGGCGGCGGCGGCAGCGAAACGCGAGCCCACTACCTGCGCGAAGCGGCCGAGCCGAGCACGTCGCGGCATGTGGAGAATGAAGATGGGGCTAGCGACGACAACATAGACGAGCACCCTTTGTTGCAAATGTCGCTTAGAGATTATAAACAGGTGTGTATACCAATTATTATAGATGGTAAATTGTTAATAATGGAAGTCGACACAGGTTCGGCAATGTTATGTATAAGTTACAATATGTTTTCAAATAAATTTAAAAATTTACCTTTGCAACTGTGTAACCTTACCATATCGTTTTATGACAGTAAAACTATTAGCACAAGAGGCTACATTGAAGCAGCGGTCAAATGGAATAACACCGAGAAAATAATAGATTTATATGTCGTAGATAATGGTACTACTGCAATATTAGGGAGACAGTGGCTTGCACAGTTAGATATAATTGTACCCAAAATAAAAATTAACCAGTTGAAAGAAAATTATAATGTTAAGGACATAGGAGTAATTTTAAATGAAATTGTTTTCTAGGTATAAGAATTTGTTTGATGGTAGGCTGGGATGCTTCACGGCCGGCAAAGCAACATTGCGCGGGCGTGGAGAGCCCAGCGCGTATTCTGTCGAGCTCGACGCAATGCTGCGCGCCGGCGTCATCGAGCCCGTTGACTGCTCCGACTGGGCCTCCCCGCTGGTATTGGTAAATAAATTACGCATTTGTGCCGACTATAAAGTAACATTGAACTGTATCTTGTCTGTAGATAAATACCCTGTCCCGAAGATGGAGGATTTATTTTCTGATTTAACTGTTTTTAAATAGTTTAGTAAATTAGATATTTCGCATGATTCGCATGATCGCAGATTGAGCTGGATGCTTCGAAAAAATATACCGTTATAAATACTTATCGTGGTATAGTTTATGGGTTATCGTCGAGCCCAGGGATTTTCAAACGCATCATGACAAACATCTTGAAAGATATTCCAAACGTTACGATATTTTTAGACGACATTTTACTGAGTAGTATTGACAAGGAAAGTCACGTAAAAACGTTAGATTTAGTGCTTAAAAGGCTATTGGAATACGTATTAGAAATAAAGAAATAAAAAAATTTCTTTTTCGTTCATTAAGTACAATACCTAGGTTTCCTAATAGATGAAAACGGTCTCAAAGTAAACCCGGCTAAAGTTAAGCCGATTTGAAACATGTCTACACCTAAAACCGTATCTGAACTACGGTCGTTCCTCGGTATGGTTAATTTTGATGGGCGTTTTGTTAAAAACTTATCTCGGCCCTCTGTATGAGCTTTTTAAAAAGGGGAAACCATGGGTTTGGAACAAAATTAATTTTAATTTTTTTAATGAATTAAAAATGTTATTGACCAAAACGGAAATATTAGCATATTACGATCTGTCGCAGCCTCTTGAGGTTACGTGTGATGCGACTTCTCGCGGGCTGGGCGCAATTCTATCGCACCGCGATCATCAAGGTCACGACAGACCCGTAGCGTACGCTTCTCGCGCACTCAATGCAGCCGATATTAATTACACCTAAATTCACAAGGAGGCACTGGCAATAGTATACGCGGTAAAAAAAAATCACCAGTATTTGTACGGACGCCATTTCACACTACGATCGGATCTAAAACCATGTATTAGTTTTTTTTAGTCCCGATAACGGCATACCGAACATGAAGGCGCGTAGGTTACAACGTTGGGCGTTAGTGTTTTCTTGCTATGATTATGACATATAATTTATAAGTACTAATAGGAACGTGGTGGATGCTCTGTCTCGCATAATCAGCACTTATAAAGGCAATAACAAAAGCGATTTAGAGGATTTACCTGAACAAACATATTTGCCCTTTGCTACGGAAGCTTTACTTCTTGATTATAAAAACTTAGGAAAGAAACTTCGCGAGACCCGATTCTATGTAAGTTCCATAGTTACATCAAATACGGTTGGCCGCAAGAAGTTGAGTTCAGAGAACTAAATCCATACTTTCACAGATGGAACGAGATGTACCTAGAGTTAGGGTTTATTATGTGGGACCATCGGGTTGTCATTTCAAGTGCATTTAGAGAGAAAGTTTTAAGGGAATTACACGATTCACACTTTGGCATTGTAAAGACGAAGTGCTTGGCTAGTAGTTACGTGTGGTGGCCAGGCATCGTAGAAGCAGTGAAGGCCGTATGCCGTCAGAGCGAGGTGTGCGCGCGTGTCGCCGACTCGCCGCCCGCGTAAGCGCCGCGCCTTTGGCCCTGGCTGGACAGCCTATGGACACAGTTGCACATTGATTTTTTTCGGCCCCATCGCGGGGGTTACTTACATGGTAGTTTTGGATGCTTGCAGTAAATGGATGGAGGTTATAAAAATGACATCTACATCCGCGAACAATGTTATTACTAAGTTAAGAGAACTGTCGCGTTTTGGCCTATCGAAGCAATTATTAAGTGATAATGGGTCCCGGTTTACCAGTATAGAATTTGAGGCTTTCTTGATACAATTGGAGTAGAGCACATATTGTCAGCACCGTATCACCTGTATTCAAATGGGTCGGCGAAAAACCAAGTTAGAACTTGCAAGAGGGTGGTCATGAAAGCAATCTCCTAACAAGTAAACGTGGATACTGCAATCCTACGTTTCCTTTTAATTTACAAAAATACTGAACATAGCTCAACCGGTGAAAGTCCTACTCAAATTTTGCAAGGCCGGTCACTTCAAACTAGGCTATACTGTTTAAAACCAGATAGAGGTAGGCAGATACATAAGGCGCAAAAACGTCAACAGTGTGCCGCTGGAGGTGTAAAAAGATCTCTGTCGGTAGAGGACATTATTTGGTTCCGCAATTATCAATCGGGTCCAAAATGGGTTAAGGGATCGATTTAAAAAAAATTACGAGATACTGATTACCTAATATTAAGCGACGACGGGACTGAGATACATAGACATATTGATCAGATCAGACGAAAGTACAATGTTACTACGTGTAGTCAAAACGTTTTAAACGATATAAATAACTTATTCATATATCAGAAGCGTAGTACAATCAGTGGGAAGAGGCGAGCAGCCAACGGAGGAGATGACGCGGGCATTGCCCACGAGCCCATTGGGGGAAGTTCGATTCCCGGTAAGGAATAGATGGCTGCCTATCCGATTTGGATTTGATGTTGAATAATTAATTGTTTATTTTTAGTTTCTTTACTTTGTAATTTAGGTTCGTTATATTGTTATTTTAATTGTAAATTTTGAAAGAAAAAAATATTTTGTTATTACTTAATTAAGGGTTGATGTGTAATATTGTTAATAAGTGGGTAATTGGTAATTTTTAAGGAGCGAACGATTCGATGTGAGTCTAGAACATTATTATACGGTATTGCAAACGAACGTCTTTGATTTCTCAATAACTTGAGCACGTTGTGGCCTTTGACAGATGGCGAACACAATTTCTACATACGATTACCGTTTTATTTAAATATGTTTCAATAGAATAAGTAATACAAACAAATCCATTTCTTGTTTAATTTTTAAGAAGCTAAAGTAAATCCATCTAACTAAAAACTTATTATTATAAAGAAATGGATTTAGCCGTGATGGAAAATGAACAAAAAAAAAAGACGAATGAAATCAATCAATCGTTTTGTAAATTAAATCTTTCACAATATCCAAAATAACTTTCTTTGAATAATTTCTTTAAAAGCCTATGTAAACAAAAAAATAATAGCTTTCGAAGCTTTTACGTTCATCCCCATCCATAGTTGATTTGCACTCGAGCATACTTATAGTCTATCGAAATATTTTTCTGTATCGTATTAGCTATAAAGTTATAAATAAAATAAAAGTAATATAAAGTTTTCTATTAGAAGTAATTACTTAAAAACATTTTTATTCGTGTTCCAGTATCTCCAGTACACAATGTCTCCAATTCATTTTTTGATTTCTAATTCTGATATCTAATTTATGGACAGAGTTATATTTTCACAGTAATGCCATTTAAATCGACGAGACATTAATATCCGATGATAACTGATGTAGGTATGTATTTTGTAAAATAATCCAATTATAAAGTAAACTGTTGGGCTAAAGCTTTCCGAGAACATGTTACTCGTAACTGTTAAAGATTTCTAGTTACACTTTATTTAAATAGTCTTTTAATATTTGCCACTGCAAATTTATTATAAACTACCTGTGCCCGCGACTTCGTTCGCGTGGAATTAGAACTTTCGTTATGATAAGCGATGATGAATTATTTGGAAGTTTAACCGTGGCGAAGATCTAGAAAGACACAAATCTGAATAATAGTAATTACCGTTGCCGTTAAAGCCTATTAAAGTTCAATGCTGAACATAGGCAAGTTTTTTTATTATTTTAAGTTATTGTCAGGAAGATTCTGCTGCCCATCTTCTGTTTTAGTTTCCTTCTGTCGCCTCTTACGACACCCACGGGACGATATGGGGTGGATGTAAGAAAAAGAATAGTAACGAACACCTTAATTCCAGGGGTTATTATCAATCATGTAACAACTGTAATATGAATCTATTGCGTTTACTAACCCATTTGACTAGCGTGGTGACTTTGGTCAAACCTTAAAGGATATCGTGTATTCGCTGTTTTCTGGGGAAGGCCCAATAAGATGTCAGAAGATATAATAATGTAACACATAAGACATAAAGGAACTGTATCAGAGATCTTTTGTCACGCTTAGTAAGCCATTCAGCGAAGAAACGTAGCCAACGTTCTTATTTTGTGTGTGGTTTATATTCTCATTTAACTTTTTAGTTTTATTTTATTTTTTATTAAGGTAATAAATAGGTATTGTATGTTATAATGTTATGTAAATAAATGTCGATGGATGCAGATGTCTCAGAACCGTGCTTTGTGGTATTCCGTGGGGGAGACATGATTCAGCAGTAGACTTGTGAAGGGTTGTAATAAATAAATGAACGAAATAAATGAAAATTCAACAAAAAAGATAAGACAGTATTATGTAAATTAATTAGGGTTAAATTAAACACTATGGCTGAAAAGTTCAGAGGTAAGGAAAGACAACTTTCTATAATGTACGCAAATTATTTAAACTTCCAAGGAAATTTGTTATTTTGAAAGAGCTGTTGCTCATTAGTAGAGCGATTTCCTATTTTCGCGGTGTCAAATGAAACTTTTCTGTTACAATAACAGCCGGGCTATAAGTGAATAGCTTTCGAAGAATAAGTTCTTCAATGTAGATTAAATTGAAAACGAAGCCACAGTGACATTATGACAAAGAAACATGGGCGAAGATGCACTTGTTTATTTTTAAGTGAAAAGGCAATCGTGTTTAATTAATTTGAAATTTTAATCTGCCTTATTAAGAAAAGTAATTTATAAATAGTCACAGATTTAGAGTCAAGATATAATCTGTTTCAAAAAAGACCGTTTACTGTGTAGTGGCGGTGAAAGAATATCCACTGCCCCATATCATCCCGTGGGTGTCGTAAGAGGTGACAGAGGGAATTAAATCAGATGATGGGCAGCAGCGTACATAATAACGACTAAACATAAGCTTAATTGAGGATAAATGTAGATGTCTATGGGCCACAGCATCCACTTACCATCAGGTGAACTGTGTGCTCGTTTGTCACACTTATTCCATAAAAGAAAAGTCTATTCAAGTCCACTGCTGAACATAGGCCTCCCACATAGATCGCCTCATAGGGGGATATTTGCTACAGTTGCCACGCTGGCAACAAGCGGGTTGGTAACCAACGACTTCAAGAAAAGAAGGCTACAGGTGCGTTGTCTCCACTGAGGACTAAAGTGGAATGTCTCACAGCCTGCAATTCTACTAGCTTCCTTTACCTTGAAAATGGAAAACAGTAGGGCGCGCACTTCTGCTTGGTGACAGATATAGTTAACAGGTAGGTACCACGGAGTGCGATTCCTAGGTATTTATTTTAGATAAAGGATTCCTATCACCCAGTTAATTTATCTAAAAACCTAAGAAACAAAGAGGAGAAAAAACATTCTTTATATGTATCTTTTCTTTAGTAAAAATGCTTGGCAAACAATGTTTAGATGTTTTCTACCCACAAAGGGATACAATTTTCTCGCGGCACCATACTTTAATATTTTTGTAAGCTTTTATGCTACACTATTTACCCGTATTTAATATTGTAAGTATCTTTTCTCTTATGGTTCCGTTAGTGTCATTGATGCAAAGTATTTCGATCCTCGACGGGGAACAGCGTCACAGATAAGAAACTTCTCGGCTGACCGTAAGTAACAAAATTAAATATAAAGTAATGAGTAAAATTGTTTTTATCCAACTAACATAGTAATACTCTAAAGAAAGAAAAACAAGAAATCCTTTACAATAATCCATATTTTTATTATTTTAAATAATCTAATAAACGAATAGTTAAAGCTATTCAAGAACAACCTCGATTTAATTTTCGCAGCTTTCCTGAAAAATTGAATTATAGTCCTTACTCGGTTTTGAAATGGATCTGTTACTGCTATTAATTGTTGTCCAGATGCCAACCGTGGTGACTATTGAAAATTGACCTTGCTATCTGGGATAACCGTGTGCAGTTGGCTGTATTCTAATGAAAATGAATACTAAGAAGAATATTGATTTAATTTTATACCTGCATTAATTTAACATGAACAAATATCCAGAACAATTATTATTATTCGTAGACCATTAGTTATATACTCGTACTATAGTCATGATAATACTTATTCCTTGTAGGATTTGAATCCATGGCATGCTTGTGAAATCAGTCTCGTGTCGATACGCGTACGAGGTAGTTGTGTATTCCGTGCGTTAAGTAGTTTACTGTAAGTGAATCGACGATCGTATACTGTGCGCGATATCGCGCTGTCGAGCGTACCAAACCGGTTTGCTGTTTATCGTTTATTATAATGGACGAGTATAATGTGCGTAAGGAATTTAGCGCTGACTTACTGCGGACGTCGAGTAGCAGCCCTAATATGGAGTTAAATAAATCTGAATCTGAATTGGAGCAGCAAGATGATGAAATAATATCTCAAGTACAGATGGATAGCGAGATTTGTAATATAGGTCATACTAAAAGAAACAGGGATAAAGAAGAAAATGAATGGACGTTGGTAAAGAGAAAAGAAAAGATTGTTAAAGTTGAGAGCGATAAAATTGAAGTGTATATTTCAAGTAATGAGAGGTTACCTAAGCGATTTGGCTTAGCTAGGGTGTTGAAGGAACAACAAATTTTAGACATAATTAGAGTTAAATATCTAAACCCGTACAAGGTGCGTTTAGATATTACGAATGAGATGAGTGTAACCAAGTTGGAAACATGTAAAGCTCTGATTGAAAGAGGATGGAAAGTTCAAAAAGCTATGTAGAAAAGCGTTTCATATGGGGTTATTAGGGATGTTGATATTGAACTAGGTGATGAGGAAATTCTTAAGACAATTTTATGTCCCAACAACGCAGAACTTCTTTCCATCAAGCGACTGCAAAGACGAAGTGCATCAGGAAGTGGTTGGGTTCCTAGCGAGTCCATACAACTATGTTTCAAGGAATCGTTTCTACCAGCATATGTATGTGGATGTTGGAAACTAGGTCATACAATTAAAAAATGCCCAAATAATAAAATTGTATGTCCCAAGAGCGGTGAAAATCATGAGAATTGTAATATAGGTACCTACAAGTGTGTTAATTGTGCAGGTAATCACATGTCCTCGACCAAGACCTGCCCAGCATATCAACGGGAAAAAAGACTGAGGGAATTGATGGCAGAGTTTAACTGCACATATAGAAAAGTGCTTACAATTTTTGTTACACCCAACTCTCCGGTGCCAGAGACAAGCACCTCAAACAGTAAAATAACCATCTTCAAGTCGGAAACTCCGCAGGCTCAGTCTACCTCTTATAACCAAGGCCGCGTACACGACCCGGTTACGTTTGCCCAGGTGGTTAAGACTGAGGCAACAATACATAGCGAATCGGAACCGAAACATACCCCCGGATCAAGAAAACACGACGGCAAGGCGCCAGGAGAACGGTCTCCCCTGAGCGTCACGTAAATTCTATGGATACGCCAACAATAGACAATTTGAAATAAAAACCATCCCCAAAAAAGGAAGTGAACTTTAGTGAATTATTGAATAGATTGAGGGAGATAATTTTTTTAAGAAGTGCTTCTATGCAAGATAAGATAAAAGATGTTATAAAATGTTGTGTGGAATGGTTGATTTTAGTTGTTGTAGATAATATTTCGGATTGGCCTATTCTAAAATTATTACTGGACTATTTAAATGGATAGTACAAAAAAACACGTTAAGATAAATATTATGCAGTGGAATTGTCAAAGTCTCAGACCCAAATTAGTTGTATTTGAACAGTTATTGTCACAGGAAAAGATTCACATTGCAGTCCTAAGTGAAACATGGTTAGAGCAGGATAGCCCATTAAAAATAAGTAATATACACCGTAGGGACCGCTTCGATTCCTACGGCGGAGTAGCAATAATTACCCACAAATCAGTTAAGTGTCGCTTACAATATATATCAATGGTTAACCCGGGCATAGAGGTCCTTTATTTTAAGATTCACAATTGTGTTGATATCGAAAATATTATGTCTGTTTACTGCCTCTCTCTGTACATACAACCGTTAATGACTGGGATCATTTACTATCTTTTAGCAATAAAAAATCGCTTATAATTGGCGACTACAATGCACACCATAATACTTGGTCAAAGGAAACAGATACTAGAGGAGTTCAGATATTTGACGCCTTAATAGGTAACTCGTTAATAATATTAAACAATGGTGGACCAAAGCGCATTAGGTTAGTTAACGGTAGCTTGCAGGAATACTCTCCAGATATTTCTCTAGCATCTGCGGATATAGCTCTAAAACTCGATTGGGAGATAATAAATGAAACATTAGGCAGTGATCATCAAATGATTAAAATATCTACTAATATTAGAACTAGTAGTGTGAAGGTTCGAAGAAGAAACTTTAAGAAAGCCGATTGGATGGGGTACAAAGATGCGCTTCATAGGAAGTTTTCAGTTATGTCACTACCTATAGACCTACAAAATGCATATAATTTATTCACTAAATGTATAAACGAAGCGGCTAAAGAGCACATCCCTCCTATAAAAATTAACCAGGACCCAAGCAACGATTTTAAACCTTTACCCTATTGAAATGCCACACTATCTAAAGCAGTCGCTGAACGACGGTTGGCACTATCAAAATTTAGACGAAACCCTACTCCACAAAATTTAGATATCCTGAAAGATAAAATTCATGTAGCGCAGAAATTAATACGAACAGCAAAAAACAGCGCTTGGCAAGAATTCTGTACTACAATTGATCAATCGGCCTCTCAAAATGACTTGTGGCATAAAATGAAATGGTTGAAGGGGTGTAGGGCTCACAACCCATTTATTGATAAAGATTTAGCTTCAGAGTTGATTAATACTTTGACACCTGATTTTGTTTCCCCCAGGAAACCTGTTGTTCTATCTAAGAACGAAAAACTAGAAAAGAAAATCTCATTACAAGAATTAGAAAAGAGTATACGGCCAACTGACACGTCCCCAGGGGTGGACAATATTTCATACTCAATGGTTAAAAATATCCCAAATAATGGAAAGCACTTATTGCTTGATCTATATAACAAGTTTTTGTCAAGTGGTTTTGTCCCTAATCAGTGGAGAGATATATTAATTGTGCCAATCCCTAAACCAGGGAGAGATAATAGTTTGGTATCAGCGTTACGACCCATTTCCATGATCTCGTGTATGTGTAAAATTTTTCACACTATTATAAAAAACAGATTAGAATGGTATATCGAAAAAAATAACATTTTATCGAATAACACAATAGGTTTTAGAAGAGGTCGTTCAAAGTTAAATAATCTTTCTAATTTGGTCTCTGAAATTCAGTTAGGCTTACTAGATAGAATAGCTACAATTGGTTGTTTCATAGATATAGATAACGCATACAATAACGTGGATATTTCTAGTGTAATTCAGGCTATGGATCGTTACGGTATAGGTTCAACTATGTGTAATTACCTATGGAATTTTCTCAGACAAAGATCATCAAAAATAAAAGTTGACAATGCCATAATTTGCCGGAATACAGGTCGGGGCTTGGCTCAGGGGGACCCACTGTCACCATTGTTATTCAACATACTTACTGCACATATATGCAAAGAGGTAAAAAATGTTCGCATATCACAATATGCAGATGACTTTGTTTTATATGTAGGCCGAAAAAATTTATTGGAAGCTGTTGACAATCTGCAGGAGGCGTTAGATTTAGTAAGTACACTACTTTTCAACATAGGTCTAAAAGTATCTCCTACAAAAAGTAAAGTGTGTGTGTTCTCCTGTGGATTAAGACGTACGTTAGTTGATTTAAAAATTAATGATATTGACAAGTGAATGACAAGTGGTTGATAATATAAAATATTTGGGTTTGTGGTTGGATCGTGGTCTTAGATGGGGAAGGCATATAAATGAACTTCGGGAAAAACGCTTAAGTTTTTAAATATTCTTAAATGTCTGTGTGGATCCAGGTGGGGCCTACACCCATCACATTTGCGTCGTTTGCATATCGCAATCATAAGAAGCAGAATTGATTATGTTTGTTTCCTCTATGATAGTAGTTGTATAATGCACCTAAAATTAGAACGTGCAAAATCAAGCTATGAGAGTTATTGGTGATTTTAAGCACGCCAATACATGTGATGGAGAATGAACTTTGTATTGAGCCGCTACATATTCGAAGGTATTATCTGGCGGGAAAATTTTGGCTTAAAACAAAATCACTTTTAGATAATGAATTAATTGTAGTATTAGATATGTTAGATGAAAATTTTGTGGCTCATCTAATGCGTAAGAAAAAGAAACCTCTGTTGGCAGTCGTACATAATTCTCTTAAAGGCTCTGATATTCATATCTCAACGCAACTTGAAATGTTCTCCTTGGATACCTGGGTTAGCAATGTGGATCTTTGCGGCATTGTATTTCCTCTGATTGAAACAATTGATAAAGCTAATAAGTAATAGCAATGGGTTCTGAGACAAATATGTTTAAAGTTTGTTGATGATAAATATTTGCAATCTTATAAAATTTATACCGATGGATCTAGCGATAATAATATTAACATAGGAGCTGCGTTTTTTGACCCTCAGTTAAACTTATCAATGAAATTCAAAATTAGTTCTAAAGTTTCAATAATGTATGCTGAACTGCTAGCTATTTCAGAAGCTGTATCGTACATTGCATCACTCAATCACAAATATCAATATGTTATTTTGACAGACTCTAAGAGTGCTATGCAACACTTGGCTCGATGTACCTCGAATTTTCGAGGAACACCGATAGCCTACAGTATTTTGAAGTCTATTGATAGTTTAACCAAAAAAATATAACTGTTGTGTTTCAATGGATCCCTGCTCATATTGGCCTAGTAGGTAATGAAGTGGCGGATAGATTAGCGAAGGAAGCTTCATCTGACGGTATTTTACTGCATTGTTTATCTTTTTTCGCAGACTTTCTATACAAAGTAAAAGAAAGATGTGTCAGTTTGTGGAAGGAATACTTTAATGAGAGATCTCTAACAAAAGCAATATGGTATAAAACTATTCAACCAAATCTTTCCCGTTCTTCATGGGTGGATAGGGCTAATATGGGCAGGACCGATATTATTACAGCTCTAAGGTTTCGATCGGGACACATACTAATGAACAGCTTTGCATTTTTTGATGGGAAAGGTCGAATCCTCCCCTAACTGTGTAGAATGTGGCCAATTAGAGGATGTATTACACATTTTGGTGGAGTGTGTTCGTATCGAGGCTGAAAGAGTAAATTTTTGCAGTAAATTTAATGTAAATAGATTAGATATCGGATTTTGTAACAGTATTCTGGCTTCGCCATTGTCTGAGGTAGCCAGAATGTTGTACAAAATGGTTCAAATTGGACTTAAAAGAAGATAAAAAAATGTAAATAGAATGAGGGTGGCATTATAATAGTTTTATAAAACCCTCTTTAAAAAAAAGATTAAAAAAAATGCTTGTGAAATTTATTTATGTAAACTACCTCTACGATACAGGAGAAAACTATAAATTTGATTACCTAGTTTCAGCCACAAGCTATTATTATATATTTCCAAAAACAAAAGAAAACTTTGGGGGAAAATTGCGAGCGACAAGGAAGTCATGTTTGTATTGTCGAAAAAATACCAACATGATTATTACACCCATCTAAAAAATGTACACACTATGCATAATACTGAATATATTTTATAGGTCTTGGACTCAAATCTGCAAACTTAGCCCCACTGCCAAGCTAAACTGCTGCGCATATCATACGCGACGATAAAGGAAAACATAGCGAGGAAACCTATATGCTTGATGAATATAAAAATTCCAAAGAAATGTTGTGATGTACGCCAAAACGCACTGGAACAGCGCGGCGTTTCATTAAAATAGGTTCTTCACCTATAACATTAGTCCCTATAGTCCACAGCTGGAGACAGTCCTCTCCTGGTTTAGAGAAATATAGAAGGAAAAGTAGTCCGCTGCATGATCATTGTCATTACAGCCCTTCACAACTACCTGTATTGATGTTACATAAATGTTTACAAGTAATTCCTCCATGGAGCAACGTTTTCTTATTAAACGAAATCTGTATAAAAAGAGTTATTTTAATATTAAAGAATACCTGACTGATAATAACCCCTGGGAATGTGGTGATCTAATGCTAAAAAAAGCTTTTTAATGTGTAATTCAATTATACTACATTGTGAATTATTAAAAATTATATTTTAAATCAGAAAAGTTTTCCAGTTAGGTTTCTTACTGGTTTTTCTCAGGTTTTATTTCCAAACAGTAGTAAAATCATAAACAACTTTCAATAAGTATTAAGCTGGATTTTAATTATTCTATTCTATTCTGATCTACAAATTGATGATATATGTCTTTTCCATTTCTTTCCACATTTATCTTAAGACGTGTCCGTTTTGAGACATAATACATAATATAGGGTATTGAACGTAGTATTAAGGTCATCCAATGATTATTATTCGTCTTAATGGTTTTAACGTCGGAAAACCAATGGTGTTTGTTATACACTCAATCTATCCATATAAGTAAAGATTGACCCTGCTAAGATATGACTGCCAGACGCTAACCGCTATCATTATCAAATGTTAGTGCGTTACTATAGATGAAAACGTATTCCAATACAGCGGTGAAAAGTTCCAAGGATATAACGTTACCCAGTTTTTTCTATATATATTAAAGAGTGAATGTAAATGAAGAGTAAATTTCATATTAGTCTGAAATTTTGTAGAAATGTTTTTCTTTTGGAAAAATAAATAAATATTCATTCGACGTGTCTAAATAACAAGTGAAAAATACGTAATTTAGAGTGAAATGTGTATTATTGTAAAAAAAGTTAAATAATTAAAAAAATTACTAAATGCATAGCAGTTTTTTGCCGGAGGATAAAGCATCAAGAATCTAATATGGAACGTTAGCCAAGAGGGATTTATATTACAAACGTTGACGTACAAAATGAAATTGCTTCTCACCACCTCAACATCGTTCCTTTCGGTTTTTAAATTTTGCTCACATTATATCCAAATGACTGCTGTAATCAGAAGAGCGTGAAAAGGGAGCAATCTATCTTTTGATCGCTACACTTTGCTGTTATGGTTGTTTATTTCATATAATTTTTATTTCATGTGTCCATAACTTTAAATATAATACAATTCACATACCAGCGATGTCATTCTATAGTTGCCGTATAGTAGCGATGTAAGAATATTCATTACCAGTGTCGTAAGAGACAACAGAGAGAAAGTAATCAAGAGATGAACACTAACGTCTGCGTAATAACAACTAAAACAACTATGGAACTATGGAAATCATCCTCTTCATATGAGTCAATCCAAGCCTATGATCAGCAGCGGACTTTCTTTTGATAGACCGAAGGTAGGTAGGGAACACTACGAATGAAGTTGATGACGATTATGCTTACCTAGTATAATTTGAGTGTCCGTCTAAATTCTACCAAGAACTCAATGGATGGTTTCAATTCAGTTAGGCAGTTTTCGGGAGATAACGATATATTTTGTCGTCACGTATTTCTTGAAGTAATTAGTTTTTATATTAGTTATTACTTTATTTATTGAAATTACGATTTTATTTAAAGGTAGTTAAAGCTACAGCCTATACACGTCCCAGGTTTCCTTTCGTTTCTGAGAGGGTTTTAGGGCAAGGAAACGTCCGCCGAGTTGCCCTAATGCGTGTTGACGGACTTCACGACTTCCAATTTTTTTTCTTATTTCTAAGACATGCAGGTTTTCTCACGGTATTTTCCTTCACCATCAAGAACATGGTAAATCAGTTGGGCAAGAGCCGTGGTAGATCAGGGGCCAAAGCGCTCGCTGCAAATTTCACAGTACGCGAGCAACCAGGGTTCGATTCCCGACGGCACAAATGAAATTGTTAATTGCAATTTTAAGTCCTGATTTACATTTTATTTATTGAATTTAAAATCCTCGGCAGCCTCAGCCTCGCAATTTTGGAAATCGGTGTTCTTTTTCGAGGATTTGTGGTCTGTTTTGTTTTTCACGATATGATTTTATAAAACATTAGTTGTACCCGACAAAGTGTTGCTGTTGCTCAAAATTTATTCTTCTAAATTTATAAAAACACACGGAGCTCGCTCAAATGGTTAGCGCTCGCTGTAAGTTTCACAGTACGCGAGCAACCCGGGTTTGATCCCCGCCGGCACCAATGAAATTGTTAATTGCAATTTTAAGTGTTGATTTACCACGTGCTCGGGGGTGAAGGAAAACATCGTGAGGAAACCCGCATGTCTGAGAAAACAAAAAAAATATTTCGAAGACATGTGAAGTTCGCCAACACGCATTGGGGCAGCGCGGCGGACATTTCCTTGCCCTAAAATCCTCTCAGAAATGAGAGGAGACCTGTGCCCAGCAGTGGGACGTATATAGGCTGTAACTTTACTTTTTTACACGGATATGCAAATGTTACTTCTTATAATATTTAAGCGATACTGCACATTGAATAAACTAATTTTACCGATTTTATCGCGTTTAATAGAAACAGAAACTTATTGAAAATCACTCTTTTGTTTAACATACCACACGCGCGCGCACACACCCACACCCACCCACCCACACACACACGCATTCAAGCACGCACGCACGCACGCACGCACGCACGCATGCAAGCACGCACGCACGCACGAACGCGCACACGCACGCACGGACGCTCGCACGCACGCACGGACGCTCGCACGCACGCACAAGCGCACGCACGCACACACGCACACACGCACACGCGCTCACACACACACACAGCTACTCGTTTTCTGTCACAATGATAGGAATACCTACCAGATGGTAGGACGCCTTTTAAGTACCACCCTACCCATTTCTGTCACCAATTAGCAGAGTTTGCATTGGGTTGTTCTGGGCTGAAGGGTATAGAGAGCTAATATTATTACAAGCTATGAGCCAGTCCATGTTGGACCTCAGAGGTGACAACGAATCTGTACCCTTGTAGCGTTATTTTTCGTATAAAGTTGGCTGCTGTAACCACCTAACATCGGGTGGACTATAAGTTTTTTTGTAGCTTTATTTTTATAAAAAATCGTATTTTTGTTGTTAAATTATTGTATATTTTAATCTAATATACAAGTACATTTCTTTTAGTCCTGTTACCTAATATTCTATAATTTAGTAGATAAAAGTATTCAATTGCACTATTTTATACATAAAACTTTTATTTAATGTTGAATTAGTTTCTATATTATGTTATTCTGCAAATAACTTTAATATAATGATTGAAAAATTGGCTTTAGATTTACTTTAAGATTTTATGTTATACGTTAAAAACCTAACTATTTCACGTTTTCAATAATTCTATTTCATGTAATCGGAGGAGATGAGAAATCTTGTTAGGTACTCTAAAAGCAGCGCTCGGTAAGTCGTATTTCGTATTTCAATATCGGAACGTATCGACATCGTAATATATTTCGCACCATCTCTACTCTCGTTAGCTAAATATTGCAACTGACTAAAGTTCAATATGATTTATATTATATTTTACAATCTGATTTACGATATGGACACAATATGAACTGTAATTAAATTAACAATAAATGTATGTACACACTGCTATAATCATATATATTAAATTTTTTGTGTAGATAGGATTTCAGAATGAAAACTTATTTTCTTTTCAAATCTCCAAAATACTTTCTACAGAAATGAATAATATGGAGAAATATAAGTTAAAATTTTATAAACATATAAATTTCAATTTAATATAAATGCATACAAACGCTAATACTGTACGGTATGCTGCCACTGTTGTAATACAATAAATAATGTCACTTAAGGCAACCCTTAAATACTTTGTTTTAAAAATGTGCAGTTATACCTTAAATATTTCATTTAAAGTAAAATAAATACTATCATACTATATATAGTTAATTCATTTTATTAATAATGTTATTAATTATACCATGATAAAATAGGATTATTGTTGTTATTAATTAAACATCATCATCATTATCATCATTACAGCCAGATCCAGGTCCATTGCTAAACATAGGTCCCTTTATAGGAATGCCACAAAACACGGCTCTGAGCCACCTGCATCCATCGATGAATTGTACAGTGGAGATACTTTTTTTATTTTATAGGATAACTTTTATCCTAAACTCCAATGGTATAATCTTGCAAAGCAAACTCTTAATAAAACATAATACCTGCAATATCGCATTAATTGCAATCCTCAGCCGCTCGTTAACATTAGAAAGAGTTCGTACACACTACACTACATTTCAAAATGTTACTGGTAATAGATAATTCATATACAACAATTTGAAGAAAGAGCGGGTGCTCTTTATCCAGTATTTATGACAATGGATAGCTAGATTAGAAGATTTTTTATAATATTTGCTTAGCAAATGAACTAGTATAACTAATAACACGTAGACAAAGCAATTAACCTCAATCAAGACTCAAGAATTAAAAGACAAGCGCACGTGGTGGAACCATGCTGCAGCTATGTTATGTTTGTTGCACGAATGGGTAATCTCAACCGGGGAAGACCACGCTCACACACAATACCAGCGTGAAATAGCAGCTTAAGCATCGACGCTCGGGGAAGTCTGCAGTATGTTAAAATTTCCAGGATCGTCACAACCATTACACCAAAGTTCATAGACCATAATTGCCCACAAAAGAACACCAACTCCTACAAAAGAATATTCACAAGGCTATTGAAATATTCTAACTTCAATAGAGAAGATAGATGGGTGCAGCCATCTGCTTAGGATCCAAACCAAATTATACTATTGCAGTAGACTTTACGATACTGTAAGCTCGCGCAGTGTAGATCGGAGAAAAAATTATTACTTATAACTTGAATGGGATATCAAACAACACGGGGCTTCCGTGATCACGGATGCTTACTTATTAGGCGCCTAAAAGGTCATGAATAAAAAAAAATTAAATCCATTCGTAAAATTAATTTTATTTAATTAGTAGAATTACTAGAAACATTACAAACACTTCCGTTTACTGCACAGTTTGCTAAAAATGCACTCTAGGCGCTATATGAGTTATCATAATCACTTCACTTAGGGGTAAAATTTTAGGTAGGTTATAGAATAATTGTACAAAAACAAAATAATTTAGCTGCTCCATCTTAGTCCTTGCCTCAGGTTTGTTCAGTCTTTTTTGTAAAATAAGGGTGACAAATGAACAAACAGCACACCTAATGTCGATGCTGTGGCCCATAGAAAATTCTCGATTTAAATGCAGATGCGTTGTCACCCCTGAGGACTAAGATGGAATGCCTCGTTTCCAGTGAAAAGTTTTATATATTTTGTACGAAACATAACACCATTAACGTCTGCTCTATATTCTTTTACACGAGTTTATATGGATGTTTTTGTTTGTCCTATGTAACAGAGATCACATTCACAATCAAGCTTGTGCACTCCTGCATATTGTAGAGGGATATTACACTTGACACGTGGTAAAAATTTACGAATCTTTTAGGGAGGCTTTAGTGTGTTAATTTCTAAGAAAACAGATTTTAAAATGTCTTAAAAGCCAATTTTGTCTGTGACTCATACATTGAATAATACTATTTTTACAGATTTTATAGCGTTTAATTTTATTTATTTTAGTTAAAATAAAAAAGTAAAAATAGATTATTCCATTGTCTGTGACTCCACTCCTCTTCTCGGTTTTATCGTGCAATACTTGCTTGACGTGCTGAAGCTGTACGGCCGAGTGTTTACTGTCACAGATCCCTTGTGCTTCCTAAAACAAGGATTTTGCTACGGTAGCTAACTGTGATGGATGGTAATCGTAGATGGTTTTATATACACAATATAATTCACAAATTATCACAAAAGAACACCGATTCCTACCAAGGATGATTTGAGTCCATTGAAATTAAAAATATTCTAATTTTTACTGTAAAAGATTGGAGAAATATCAATGCGGAAGTAGGTACCTGAAACTGTATATATACTCGTATATATCCATTATACTGGTTTCATTTACACGTAGAAGGTGGAAAAAGTGGGTATAATTATAAGTTTTACTTATTATTTGACTTGGCAACATTTTTTTATTATCAAAAAGTTTTATATTAATAAAATAATGCCTTTATCATTTTATTATAATCTTAGTGTCAAAAAAGAAATATGTTTTCAAGTAACTTTGTCCTATACATTAATAATGGGAAAATAATTATAATCAAAACATGTCTTATTAGTCCTAAGGTGACCACGACACAATCTAGTAAACTATACTAAATTTGCTTAGTACAACTGATATAAATAAAGATACGGTATACCGTTTTAAAGATTTGTAGATTTTATGCGTATAATAAAACTAGTTGCAGCCGCACTGCTCGCTAGACTAACTATAGCTGCGCGACTGAATCGATGTCCTACAAGAATGCCGAATTTTTCAGATTTTTTTTGCTGCAAAAGGAGATCTATGGTGTCTAATTTACAAAAAATTTTTATCACATTGCTTTTTACTTCTTTTTACCTTTTGTTACTTTTATTTTCTTTTTATTAACTTAAAAATTACAAAAATAACGCTCGTGATGTAACAGAATTGTATAACGACACAGGCCTCTTGCCCTCATACAATATGCAGATCGGTCGAGCGACTAATCAGAGTCTTTATCAGAGTTGTCGCTGTCGCCGAGCGATATTGATATAATGTATTTATGTGTGTGTGAATTTGTTAGTTTATTGTTTAAATTTTTGTGTTAGTTTTGTAGTGACAGAAAGTTGTTTTTGTTAACGCAGATTTCGCCTCGCGAAAAATAAAAGACAGTTCTGTATCGAGGAAAAACGCTTGGCTACTCCCCTCTGGTCCGCCGGTGGCCCGCGTTGTTCTATGTATAATTCTAATGATTTTGCTGGTTATTTTCAAAAAATTATTTTATATATTGTATTATACTTTGTATTACTGAAAGTTATAATAGAAAGTAAATACAAAGTACTCTACAATTCTTCCAATGTACGTTTCATGATATGAAATTAATAGCTAGGGTATTGTTTGGTTGACGAAATTAGGGACAGTCTGCAACCAACCTCTAAAATTTGTCAAGTTGGGGATTTCTTTTGACTATCAAATGCTTACTTAACAGTTGAATTCAACAACGGAGGTGGCAAAGAGGAATTAAATTAAGGGTAGAACTAATATAAAGTTTGACGTTTCGTTGACTGCCCCTTAGGCTTGGTCGTGAGCGCAACTACGGATCACTTGGTCCCAAGTTCTGATCACGGGTCGTGCCAAAAATTTGTTATTGGGCTTTCCTGTCAATAAATTCTCAATTTCACGTGCCTTGTATAACATGTAAATACTGTGTATTACCGACCAGTATTACATTGTGTTACGAGTGTAAAATTTTTAGTTTTTGAATTCAGCCTTTATAAAAAGTATTTAATAAAAGTATTTAATAAAAGTTTTATTGCGTTTCAACAAGTTTATTCCCCCAATTAGTTCATTATTTAAAAAAAGCCGAAGCGATGTAATTTTTTTTAAACTAATAATATTTTATGTATTTAATTCTGACCCTAACAGAATTGTTTTCACTGCACGTATCTATAGTTTAATTTTAATACATGAAAGGGTATAAACATGTGATGATTATGAATAAAAATTTGTTGAATGATGATGATGACGATGACTAAAAAAATTAAAATTTTCCTTTCCTTAAAAAGGCAATCAATACAATAGATCCAAAGTGAATCTTTAGTCTGTAATAGCTTTTACAAATTTTCAAATTAATATTTCCATTGAAATATTTACAACTGCCTATTAAATTACACGTTCGTAATGCTTTGTCCATAGGATATTAAAGTGAATTGTGTTTCGGTGAGTAAAATGCAAGCAATAGAATTTGCCATGCACGACTTCCATGATAGATAGTAAACATATACATGCACTTTACGTTTATGTTATATAAGGAGTACTCTGTACTTACCGACTACTTTTATTTTTTATATTTACATTATTTTGCGGTCTAGCTTCGAAAAGTTCCTTCCTTAGTGATTAAAATTTGGTGATCTGTTTTTTTATCTTTAAAAAAAAAGGTACACATCCCCACACTAGGATTTTCTGCTATATCGTGGAGGCAATTTACATACATAAATTCCATAAAGACAAAGATCCAGACCCGGTACAATTATTTGTAAACCATACAAACACTATTGTTCCGTGCGGGATTTAAACCCGCGTCTCTCAGCGCCGCAAATCATTGCTAAACCACTGCGCCAAGAAGTGACTTCAAGGTGTGTTAAAATTATTTAAAATATTTGATAACTTCTAACACCAAATTCTATTTTATATTTTTACGGATACAATTCTTTATTTAATACAGCGCAACAAAAGTTTACTACTGAACATAGGCCTCCACCATAGATTGCCTCATAGGTGGGTTATTTTCCATAGTTTCCACGGTTAGTATGGCTGCAGTTTTCTTTTATTATATTGAGTTGTTATCCTACACCCACGAGATATGGGCTAGTGGATTCTATTTCGCCGTCACTACATGGAGAACACGATATGGAAAACAATGATATGAAACGTAATTCAAATAATTACTTTCTGCGATTGTATATTGTTTTAGAAACTATCCCACTTCTGATGTAAGAAACTGTTCCACTTCTGATGTTAGAAATTATTCTCAAAATTATTTAAATAAAAGAACACTACTCGGTAACAAACCCTGCTTACTACAGGACCCAATTACATGATAACACCAAAGTATGCAAACCAACAGCATCACTACCCATCTCAATGTAACACAGGGCAGCCTCACCAACACGATCTTCCTTGCCTAGTAGAATAACCGTAGAAGTAGAATAACCAGTAGAATAACCTAAAATTACCGACTGATGCCTCTTGGTCGCCTGTGCGATACTTTATACTGCTAAAAAAAGTGGGAGATTACCATTCTACCTTCATTTGTTCGTATTTCCTTTTATTTTTTTACCCTAATTCCCAACAATGCAATATAAATCATATATAAATTATATTAGATAAAATATATTTTATCAAACCAACATAAATTCTTTTATTATTTTTTCTTTTTTAAATAAATATATGGATTCATTTACTTCCTTTGCTAATTGTACATATTTTGTAAAATATGTACAGATGTGTAGAATTTGTGGTTTATCAAATCTAAGGGAGGCTGGGTATTACCACCTGCTTGGGATCCTATAATTAATAAAATTAAAACTAAACCCAAGCATACCACTGCAAGCCTTCAAGACACAGTAAGTTCATTCTGCGTAGATCAGACCAAAATTAATAATTAAAAAAGCTGAAGGTACTCCGGGTTAACACTGACATCGGGACGTCAATCACCTCAGTCCCCCGTGACCATGGGTACTGTAAAGCACCCGAAACGTCGGGAATTTAATAAAAGAAGTTAATTAAACGCGATAAAATCCGTAAAAGTAGTTTTATTGAAGTTATTTTGTATCCGTTCCACCATCAATTTGTACTTAGCTTGATGCGGGCTCCATACAAAGCCATAACACTCTAGGTGACTTTTCACTAGTGCTTCATGCAAGGCACAGACCGCACCGAGATTTTGAAATTCCCGCGACTGACGCAACACAAATCCTAAATTTCGATACGCCTTCTTGCAAATCTTAAGAATTTGTTCCCTAAAATTGAGTTTCGAAGTAAAGTGAACTCCAAAGTTTTTTACCTTTGTTACCCGCTGCAAGGCTACTCCGTCTATATTATATTTGTATCTGTGAAGCTGGCGTGAATGTGTGACTGACATGACTGAGCATTTGGAAGTGTTGCAAATAACTTATTCCTATGACTCCATTGTACTACTCTGTCAATGTCCGCCTGTAGTTTGTCACAGTCAGCTAAGTCCCTAACTACTGATACCAATTTTAGGTCATCCGCAAATAGAAGACATGTTGATTGCCATACAACATCGGGTAAGTCGTTAATCATTAGGACAAATTTTAGGGGGCCCAAATGGCTACCTTGACTCACTCCTGAGTTGTGCCTCTTGTGAGCTACCACAGCGTGCTCTGCGTCAATAGTTAAAGTTGTACGAAAAAAAATGTTCCTCTTGAAAAGTTAATAAAATATCTTCTTAAGGATAGCTTTTCAGGATTAACTTTTTAGAATATTCTAAGAATAACTCAAGTTACATATGAACGTTTCGATTGTTTAGCTATTGTGTTTTTTTCACAGACAGGGAAATTGTTAAAAATATATTTTAGAAACATATGTATGGTTGTATGGTGATGAGATAGCTTTTCGGTTTATTTTCGTGTATGAGTACCTACTGTAAAAGCTATTAAATTATGTGGAAATTATTGTATTCTTTTTATTAATTTTATGAAGTATTTTGTTTAATTTTTTAAGTTTAATTATTTTACCCCTTTAGTGTACTTAACAATATAGTGATGGAAAAATTACCATATTTGAGATACTTATAGCATATAATTAATAAAAAATTAATCATCAATACAGTACCAAACAAAAATACAGTCGAATCGAATTGAATTCAATCTTCTACTATTTTGAAGTCGACTAAAGAGTTGTCTTCAAAAAGGAACTCCTCTTTTGTTCTTTCTTCTGTTTCAGCGTTTATTTTAGTCTTCAGCCAGCCAGGAGGATGACTTATTCTTAGTCTTCAGCCCGTAACAGTCAATAACTGGACATGATGCTTCCATCATCAATCATCCATTAACAACTTTAGTTGACACGCTTGGCAGGTGGATAATTTGATCCCATTCACTGTTCCCAATTTTTTTTTTTATCTGGTGCTTATTATATGATGATATCGCCAACTATCGCATATCAGGTTCCTCTAGTCATTTTTCACCACAAAATGTTGCAGTGTATTCTATGACGTCACCATCACAGGGCGGAATAATAAATTGATTGTAATTGTAAGACATAATAGACTTCAAATTACAAATAAATCACCAAAATATATCCTAGTAACTGCCGTGTAGTGGCGGTGTAAGAGTCTCCGCAATTTCCATATCATCCCTTGTGTATCGTAAGAGTTGATAGAGGGCAATTAAACAGCAGATGTCCAGCAGCATCTTTTTGATAAGAATGGAAAATAATAAAAAATGCGGTTGCCAACCCGCCTACTAACTGCCAATTATCACCCCAATAAGACCATCAATGGGTTATATATAAAAAAAAATATATAATTAGCAGTGAAATGTTGATAGATTATATTGTACTATTTTTTTTTTGATGTGGCAACCCCGGTGACAAGTTATAAAATACTTGCTCCCAACTATTTAAAAAAATTAAAAATTGTAAATTGATAATATCCACCTCAATTTTGAGTTACAATTGTTAAATACGACTTATTTGTATTTGTAAAATAAGTAAAAGTCATAATTATTTTAATTAAATTGTGTTTAGTGTTCTAACCAAAAGTGACAGCTGTAACGAACATCGTTTAAACTTACTGTAAGTGTTATTCTTGTTATCCCTTTAATATTTTAAGATTTACCTTTTAAGTAAGTGTTGTTCTGGATTTCATTTTGAATTATTTACATGATAATTTAATTTGACGTCTGTAAATAAACCCTTAGATGTGGGCACTTGCTTACTCTGCTTCTTCGGTTTTCCTTGTTTGTTTTCTTTTGCTATTTACACTTAATGGTAAAATGAATACACGCAACGCCAAAATGCGCCAATTGGAGAACCAACTTCAAATGGCGCTTCAAGAACTTAAGGCGTCAATGGAGCAGTGTGAGCTGTTGTGTAAAGAAAGGGATGACAACGAAAAGGAAATAATAAATATAATTGCTAAAAATACTGAGTTAAAAAGTGATATGGTTAAGTTGCATAAAGAATATACTTTTGTTTTAAAAGAAAAGGATCAACTTCAGAGAACAGTCGATGAGTTTGACCAATGCAGCAAGGATTATGAGGAATCCTTCAGATTAATTGCTGCATTGCAGTTACAGTTAAGTGAGGCTAATGAGCAGATTGTGCAATTAAAACAATACGTAGATAACTTGAAAGCATCCAAAATTAAAGTCTGTTCAATGATCTCATAGAATGTGAATCTTCTAAAGCATTGCAACCCTCCGCAACAATCTATTTGACTGGTGATGATTATGTCACATCAAGAACAGCAGCAAGGATTACCTGCAGTAGAAGAAAATTAAAGAAATACATAAAAAATAATAAATAAAGTAAAGGAAAGCACAAAAGTTAATTAAAACTAAAATTAATGTCAAAAATTATATAAATGTATGTAAAGAAAAGCAAGAATTAATTAATAAACTTAAATTATATTCAATTGAGGTGAAAAATATGAATAACTGTTATGAGACTGATATAGAGTGTCTAAATTCAAGAATTTTATCACTAAAAAAGTCCTTACAAATTATATCAAATAAATATGCATCGGCTCAGGATGAGATAAAAGAACACATATTGGCCATTAATGATCTGGTAAAGTCATGTAAGTATAATGAGGAGCGCTTTGACTCCTTAATAAAACATCAGAGTGAGTGTCAGTTTTCCATACCAGGTTCATCGGGGACAATATGTGTAAATAATAATGTTAACAGTAAGGACTCATTATTTTCACCTACAATCTATTACAGTGCCATAACAAAGAATATTAACTTAAAAAGTAATTTAAATATTAATAAAAATAAAGATATTATGTATTGTGATGACATAGGCAGAAATTTGGGCACGATGTTAAATAACTGTTTAAAAGGACATCAGGTTAGTAATTGTTGTATGCCTGGAGCATCCTTTAGTCATATAATGAAAAAATTAGTAAGTTTTGCCTAATAGCACATTAATAATTGTTGTTGGGAGAAGAGCCAATGTAAGCAAAACTCAATTATTAAAATATATTGATCATCTAAATACTTTAAATGTACATAAAATTATCTTGTTTACATTGCCTTACATACAGGGTTGGCCACAGGAAAATAAAATAAGATACAATTTAAATTTATTAATGAATAACTTTTCATTTAATAACGATTTAAACTTGACATCTAATTGTTATAATTATAATAATATAATTAATTTAATAGACATAAATAATTTCATTAAGAAATTTTTGACTAGAGATAGGTATAACCTATTCAAATATAATTTAATACAGATAGCAAATGTGCTATCTTATTGTTTATGTATTAACTCAGCCAAGGACTTAGCTACACCGACATCTGCTTCTTTTGAGCAGTGTAATGATTTAATATGTAATTTGGAATCAGTTCCAAGTGATTTAAATTAGAAAATAAGACAATAGAGGTAATATCTAGCGGTTATAATAATTTAAATAATTTAGAATGTAGCTTACAAAACCTTAATTGTATGACTCCACAGAGTGATAATAAAAATTGTTTACACCTCTGGTGCATCAGAATATACAAGGCATGATAGGCAAAGACCTAGAAATTGAATTGTTCTTAAATAGCAAAAATATTCATATTTTATATATTACTGAACATTGGTTAAAAGCTTATAACATAATGTTTAATTTCAGTAATCACCAGGTGGTCAGTTCGTTCAATAGAGAAACGGTTTTAAGAGGTGGCTCGTTAATATTAGCTAGTAAATTATTATCATGTAAAGAACGTAAAGATATTGTGATCCTCTCTGTTGAGTGAACTGTAGAAATGGCATGTGTTGAGTTTGAGCACCTCATTGTTGTGAGCGTCTACAGACCCCCATTTTCTATATACAATACTTTTGAAAAAATTATGGAGGAAGTTTTTGTTAAGCTTAATAAACAGAATAAATCTGTTGTAATATGTGGAGACTTTAATATCAATCTCCTAGAAGCTTCCTCCACCAATATTAAATTTAGATCATTATTTAAATCATATGGTCTTTTTAATTTATTTTTAGAGCCAACGCGTATTACAGAATGTAGTGCAACATGTAGTAATAACATTTTTACAAATTTTAAGCCGTTGCATAATTGTATAATTCAAAAATTGAATTCTGATCACTGTGGATAGTCAGTTTCGTTACCTTATGTTCACAAAAAGCAAATAGATGAGAAAATTGTGGTTTTTCCTGTAAATGCACGTCGCTTATAGAAGTTTAGAAGTAACATAGTGAAGAAACTTACATCACTTTCATACCAAAATGATCCCAATTTTTTGTATGGAACAGTGTTTAAACTTATTTGCAATGAATTTGATAATATTTTTACTTCCAAAACGTTCTCCTTGAACAGTCGGAAGGCTTTCAATGAATGGGCGACAGTAGGAGTCCATAAGAGCAGACAAAGGTTATATGAACTTTACCATGAAATGAAATATGTAAAAAAATATTCAAAAATATTTAAAGGAGTGTGCTCCAAAGCCAAGTCTTTGCATTTGAGCAACAAAATTAAGACGGCTTCTAATAAAATTAAAATGACGTGGAGTATAATTAATAGTGAAACTGGTAAGGTCAACTCTCGCAATTCAAACTACCGGTTAAGTTTTAACAACAAATTAACGGAATCAGATCAGGATGTTGCAATGGTTTTTGAAATATATTTTACGGATATTCCGATCTTAACCACTAAGTCACTGAATTCTTCTCCTGCCGTCGCCGAATCATCACTTAAACAAAATGTAAATGCGTGTACAAAGAACTTTACATTTCATAAAATATCATCAAAAGATATTGTAAAATATTTTAAAACTTTATATTAAGAAAACTGCGGATCTGTGGGGATTTCATTTAAAGTGATTGCGTCTATAATCGATAAAATCGCGCCTCAACTAGCTATTATTTTTAATACTAGTATCGAATATGGTGTGTTTCTTGTTTTGATGAAGCATAGTAAAGTAATACCTTTATTTAAATCTGGTAGCACATTACACCCCGCCAATTATAGACCCATTTCTGTACCGCCAACGCTAAGTAAAATTTTTGAAAAAAATATTCTTGATCAAATGTTAAATTTTTTTAATGTTGAACTGATTAAATATATTTTCAATGCATGGGAGAATTCACAGGATGCTTTGGGTATATTTTGTGTCCTATCCTAAGCCTTCCATTGTGTTCACATGAAACATTAATCAGGAAACTACAACACTACGGTGTAAGAAGTAATGCTCTTAAACTAATTGTTTCATATTTAAGTAACAGAACGCAAAAAGTTGTCATTAATAGTATGAGCACTTCCAGGTCGATAGTACAAATGGGCGTGCCTCAAGGCCAATTCTCGCCCTTTCTGTTTCTTGTATATATTAATGACTTACCTTACATAGTAGGGGATAACCATAATATAGTATTATTTGCTGATGACACTTCATTAATTTTCAAATTAAAACGACAATTATTAAAATATGACGAAGTAAATAATGCTATATCTAAATTAGTAAATTGGTTTAATGTTAATAACTTGCATTTAAATAGCACTAAAACGAATGTATAAGGTTCATGACTCCAAATGTCAAACAATTAAATACTAATGTTATTTTAAATGGGGAGGAACTGAGTCTTGTCGATACCACCATTTTTCTTGGAATAACACTAGACGCGAAGCTTCAATGGAGCCTCCATATATCAAAATTAGCAAGCAGACTTAGTTCTGCAGCAAATTCTCTAAAAAAGATTAGAAATCTTACCAGTGTGGAAACAGCTAGACTTGTTTACTTTGGATATTTCCATAGCATAATGTGGTATGGTATTTTGCTATGGGGACACGCAACTGACACTGAAATTATATTTGTTTTATAGAAGAGGGCCAAAGAACAATCTATGATTTAAAACCTAAAGAGTCGCTCCAACAAAAATTTAAGGAAATTAATATATTAACTTTGGCCTCTCAATACATTTATGAAAATGTAATGTAGGTACACAAAAATAAAAGTAGTTATACAAAAATAAGTGATATTCATTCTGTAAATACTAGGAACAAACACAAGCTAGTAGTACCAGTTACTCGACTCCACCGAGTCAGTAATTCATTCTTGATGGCGATGTGCTTACAACAAAATCCCAGAAAATATACAAAATTCGACCTGCTCAAAATTCAAAAACTTTATTAAACATAGTTGGTATAAAGAGGGTTATTATAATATTAAGGAATTTATGGATGATAATAACCCCTGGGAATGAGGTGTTCGCTACCAAGCTATTTCTAATTTGTTTTGTGTGGTTAATTGTGTAACATACATGATTGTAAGCCGTTATTTTAAAAAATGTCCCGCTGGGTTTCTTGTTGGTTTTCCCAGGTTTTTTTTCGAACCAGTGGTATTTAAACAAAAGAGTGACTTTCAATAAGTATTATTTATAATCTATATTGAATAAAAAAGTTTCTGTTAATAAAAAGTAATTATACTAACTGCGTATTCAATTTAATAGTGCTAAAACTATAGTTATCAATTTTCATGTCTAAAATGTAAGAAGTATATAAATTTATAAGAGCTTAAATCAATCCTAAGGTTCTGAGACACAAAGGAAAAAATGAACAGAAACAGAAAGCACCACGCTGTGTTTTATTTTACAATACAGACCGATGGGCATGAAATCCTATATAAATGTGAGATGTGCAAAAAAATATTAAAAAATTTAAGATGTCGCAATCTTCGGTGCAGTTTTCTCTCAGTCTTTTATATATTTCTTCTGCAAAAAGTAAATCTAACGTTTAGGAACTACAATGTTTCCATTCAAATTCGTGAAGTCATAAACTCGCTTCCGTATAACATCATGAAGTTCAAATAAAGTTTTAAAAAATATTGGTAAATCCAATTGGGCATGCCCTAAGTGCATTAAAATAATTACGTATAACATACGGAATTTTTTAAAGTAGTTTAATTACACACAAGTTTTCACTAATAACCTTATTATACTTCCAATTTTCCGCTAATTTTATGTCAAACTTCAATTTAAAAAAAAAGTTCGGAAAATCCAAAAGTGCACGACTCATAATGCTCATATGATCATCATATCGTCATTCAGGTCACTCCATAAAGTCCAAGACGTATTTAAGTATAAATATTACATCCTACTACTACGTACGTACTACAATTAATTATTCTGTGCTTTTAAAATATTGTAATAAAAATATCTGATTATTATAATAATTAAGTATGTAAGAAATTTGGTTTTTCGAATATTGCGCTATCGATCTTTTTTAGCCGCTGCAAACAACCGATACAGTATCCACTCACGACGGCGATTGACGCCGAACTTACTGAGTGAGTGACGCAGTCTCAATTTAGTAAAAAATAAATTCATACAAGGCTGACAACACTGACCTCTATATATACAAGTACGCTGGACTGGCTATGCCATATAAAATGCTTATGCTGATTTGAAGAGCCCTCATTGTCCGTACCGGGAACTAAAATTTACATAATATGCCAAAGTTGTTGTATTATTTAAATCGTATCTCTGTATTTTGAATTTTTAAACGAAAAAATGAAAGTATTTTATGTGGTTTGATTATGTTTGATTTTAGTTACATTATAAGAATTATTTTAATAATAATGAGTGTGCGTATTATGTAAAACTCGTTACCAAAAGGAAAGTGGGATAACATTCCACAAGTAAGTGAATTTGCAGATAATATTAAGCAAATTAAAACTATTTGATAATATAAGTACTTAAAAATTTGTTACTAATCTTAATATCGTAATTACCAACATATTTGGCTTTATGTTACTGAGTTTTGATAAACAATAAAACAATAAAAATTCTCCGATCACAATCTTAATCTCATGGCTGTTAGACGGGAAATGAAGCTGCAGTCTTCAACAGATTTGACAGCATACAGGCAACTGAACAGACATATCTCCAAATGCATTCGGCGGGACTTACGCAACTTAAATATAGCTTGTATTGAAGAATGATCGAGCGGAACTAAGGCTCCAAAGTCTTTGCCAGAGATCTGTTTGCCAGAAAGAGAGAAATGTCAAAGCTGAAGACCGAGTGTGGCAGCATCGTTTCCGGGACACCTCAGATTTTGAGTAAGATTGAGAGGTTCTATAGGCAGCTGTACACGTCAACGTTGAAGTCACACGCAAGTGTGAGTAACGACCCAAGAGCAAGCCATATCCGATACTATTCCGATGATATTCCGGACGTCAGTCTGAGCGAGATTAGAATGGCTTTCCAGCACCTTAAAAACGGCAAGGCCCCAGGCGAGGATGAAATCACGCTTCTGAAAGCGGATGGAAACCCAGTACTTCCGAAGTCCTTCAGAAGCTCTTTAATTCCGTCCTCCATGGTGACACTACTCCGGAGGCGTGGAGCAGAAGTGTGATGGTCTTGTTCTTCAAGAAAAGCGACAACGCTCTCTTGAAGAACTACAGATCGATTTCCCTTCTGAGCCGCGTCTACGTGCTGTTTTCGAAAGTCATTACAAATCGTCTCGCACGCAGACTCGATGACTTTCAGGCTCCTGAACAAGCCGGTTTCCGAAAAGGCTTTAGTACCATAGACCACATACATACCCTTCGGAAAATTGTTCACAAGACCGAAGAGTACAATGTGCCACTATGTCTTGCGTATGTGGACTATGATAAAGCCTTTGATTCCGTTGAAATTTGGGCGGTTCTGCAGTCCCTTCAGCGGTGCCAAGTTGACTGTCGGTATATCGAAGTGCTGAAGTGTTTGTAAAGTAGGGCTACGATGGCTATCCGAGTAAAGAACCAGAGTACGAAACCTATCCATCTGCAGAGAGGTAACTTTATATCCCGCCGTAAGACAGGGTGACTTTATATCCCCGAAACTCTTCACTGCTGCATTGGAAGACGTTTTCAAGCTACTGGACTGGAAAGAATACGATATTAACATCAAAGGCGAGTACATCACTCACCTTCGATTTGCCGACGATACAGTCCTTATGGCAGAATCGCTGGAGGACCTAAGCACTATGCTCAATGACCTCAATAGTGCCTCCCAACGAATAGGTCTCAACATGAACATGGACAAAATAAAAATCACGTGTAACGTCCATGTCATACTTATGCCTGTAGTAGTTGGGAGCACTAAGCTTGAAGTTGTTGACGAGTATGTTTACCTGGGACAAATAGTCCGACTAGGTAATTGTAACTTTGACCGAGAGGTCAATCGACGGATTCGACTCGGTTGGGCAGCGTTCGGGAAATTATGACACATCTTCTCGTCAGGTATACCTCAAAACTTGAAGACGAGAGTGTACAACCAGTGCATGTTGCCAGTGATGACTTATGAATCTGAGACGTGGTCCTTCACTGCTGATCGTATGAGGAAGCCCAAGATCGCTCAGCGCCCTATGGAGAGGGCTATGCTCACGGTTACTCTGCGTGGTAAAGTTAGGAATGAGGATATCTGCAGTAGAACTAAAGTGACCAACATAGCCCAACGGATTAGTAAGCTGAAGTAGCAATGGGCCAGCCATATAGCTTAAAGAACCGACCCCCACTAGATGGAGTGATGACCTGGTAAGACATGCAGGAAGTTGATGGATGCAGGTGGCTCAGATCCGTGCTTTGTGGCATTCCTTGGGGGAGGTCTATGTTCAGCAGTCGACTTGCGAAGGGCTGTAATGATGGAAGCGAATAAATAAATAAATTTTGTAGGTCATTTCAAAACCTGTTTATGGACAAAACCTGGAATTCGAATAAATATTTATAAGACTATTGCTGCTTTATCTGTTTTATAAAGTTCTATAATTTTAATTCAAACGTGAACTAGTTATTTTAAGAAAAGTTGTGGTGCAGAAGTGCGGTGGTCTTGTTTTTCAAGAAAGGCGACAACGCTCTCTTGAGAACTACAGACCAATTTCCCTTTTGAACCGCGTCTACGTGCTGTTTCGTGGACCCTTGGGAGATGCGGCCCTGCATTGTGAAGGTGCTTGACACTGAAGCCATCGTGCCCTGGTGATTTTCCTCTGGTAATCTTCTTCAGGACCAACCTAAGATCTTTAGCTGCAATACGGACAGGCTCACCAGTCACAACCATCCAACCATCGCCCGCCTCAACTTCTGCTCTTCGCTGCAATATCGATTCAACTTTAAAGTGTCTTTTAAGAAGGTTTGCTATCTTTCTCGGTTCACTACTCCCGCTCACGCTTACGGAGACAGCTAGCTGACTTAGGACTCAGTCTTTTCGTGAGTTTCCAAAATTTTGAATTTTTTTTTTAATTTGTATTCTGAAACTATAATTTGCATTTTTATTTGATCTTGGTTTTTTTGATATGCTTTTAATTTAGACTTGAACATTTTTCGCAAAATACACATATCCTGATATATATACGTTAAACTCTTGGTTGACCATACCACACCCAGTTGAGAAATGCCCATCTCGCTGTCTCGAGAGCGTCCTTCACAAACTTATTCCAACCCGCAATCTAATGCCCTTTCTTTTTACTTCTATATTCAACACAACTAAGCTCAGCAGCCCCCCTAAGCGTATTTACAATGGTATTATACAGATTGTCAATAATTATTCTGTGGTCAAGGTTATTACAAATTTGATCGCAAAATGTACTTAGCTCCCCAGGAAAATCAATATCTCTTAATATATCAGTACATCTTTTACGGTAAGACTCAATTTGACACTGATCTTTCTCACCCCATAAAACCTTATTAATTACTTGTTTTAAGGGAGTAGGTACAATTGGCCTTATTGTATAAAGATTTACATTTACCTGCAACATGTGGTGATCAGACCAGTAGATGTCGTAACAAACATCAACATTGTTCACAGACTGCTGCGGGCCCTCGGTAAGTAAGCAATGATCCAGCCAGCTTGTGGTTCTATGAACATCTCTAATAAAAGTGAGCGTGCCAGAATCAACTCCCAGTTTATAAATATCTATACAATTCCATCTCTTCCAAGTCTTTACCAAATAACTCTTTTGGGTCGGCATTAAAATCACCCATTATAAACATCGACTCTAAGTTACAACTTTCTACTATCGCTGCAATTTCACACTTGCCATGATAACCAAAGTCCTTAATAATATCACCCAGTATAAGTACCCTGTCTCTTGGAGTGCTATAATATCCACATTCTGATACAGACTTTGTACACATTCAATAGATCTTTTAACATATTTAAACCTAAAACTAATAAATTTTGTAGTTAAATTAATATTACCATTACAATTTTGACTACACATTTAATGTTTAATTTTTCAATTTTTTTACTGAAATTTAGAAACTTGCGAAAAGCAATACCGCTAGCTTGGCCAGAGATTATCGTCCATAAATACAGATAATTTATCGTTAGGTGTTAATAATTTATAAGTTACATATTTCCTCAGGAGATCATCAGCAGGAAAGTTCACATCGATATTATAAATTTTAAAAGGTTTGCTTACTTCAGCAGCCTTGAATTTACATTTTGGAATCAAATCCCCTTTCCCTTTCATACCAATGAATCTATTCCGGAGACATTTGTGTTGCACTAAACACAGTCTTCCTTTGGTATCTCAGGTTTAAAGTTCCCTTGCCTTGCTACATCTGACATTATTCTGCTCTCGCCAATGGAAGTAGTAGGCGCTCCCCTTGCCACTGCGTTAACCAACCCGTTCGCAACCACAGTGCTTGAGGGACACGCAGATGCAGCAGTTGGAGCGCAGTTATCCAATTCCATCAAAACCGCGGTAGGAGCCTCCACGCACTGTTTACTAGTCGAGCAGATCTCACCGTGCGTCAAGGATGTTTGCGCGAGCGAAAGTACCGTGTCATTGGCGATATTAACAGCTGTTTCTACAGGCGTAGTTTATACGTTCATTACATTATATGTGCGATGATGTTTTGATTTATCGACCGGTATTCTCCCGTAGATCTGTGCGGTAATCCTATTGGGCCACTCTCGTAATTAAAACTATCAATAAAATCACCTCTTTTTCTACAATTACCATTAACTTTATCCTCTGTATTCAATATATTCAACAAATCTTTAGTGACGTATTTTCCTTTTATTATAGCCATCTCATTTTGTAACATCATAATATCTTTGAGCAATCTTGATGAGTCGATATAATCGAACGTAACCGAAGGCAGTTTCTGCAAATCCCTCGCAACATAGATAGGCAGCTTTTCGGGATCAGTTTCCTTAATGACTGCAATAATTTCATCAAGCGCCTGGACAGATCGGTCACTTTGAACAGTAATTTTTTTGCCAGCGCTATTTCTTCCTCGGAGAAGGTGGTAGAAATCAGACAAACAATACTTTCTTCATCCATTAATTTACAACTTTAGACCTTTTGATTGCTGCGACCATCAAGTGATTTTCCGCAGCATAATCTCTACTTACATTTCCCGGTATGTCTTGTGGCAATTTATGAGTTTCCATGTCCTCATCTTCGTCAGTGACTGCGCTAGGATCAGGTGGTATACTCACCAAATCATATTCGCCATCACCATCACCATCACTGTCTCCCAAAAGCACATACTAACTATTTGCCACGTCAAAAAGTTTTCAACCCATTGTTCGACTTTAATATTACTATCCGTTAAATTCAATCAAAATAAATTATAATTTTATGTTTGTTTTCGGTATATTTATAAAAAATTGCCTGTACTCAATTGAGTACCGCGACCATAAATGGGTAATAATAATGCGCCGTCATAGTATGATCTGGGTCAGCTCCAACGGCATTCTAGTGATGTTCTCGAATAGAGTTGACTGTCAGTACCTGAATTATTGTTGTTAGGTTCATGTATTAACAAATAAATAATCTGAAGTCAACTATGTACCTACAGAGAGATTTTATTTTTACTTATTTTATTTTATACTTAACTTTTCGTTGTTATTCTAATTAGTTACTAACCATAGGTTATGTGTAAAGTGTATAGTGATATCACCTATTTATATTAATTATGTAATATGATCCATGTTGGTCAAAATAAAGAGATCATAATAATTATTATTAGATTTTATTTTATGCTTAAATATTCTCATTAATTATAAGCGATCACAGAAAACTAATAATAAAAGTATCAGAGTGCCAACAGTGTAGTTGCGGTGTAAGAATATCAACTAAGCAGTATCGTCCCGTGGAAATCGTAATAGGGAAACTAACCACGAGATGGGCAACAGCGTCTTTGTAATAAACTAAAAAATAAAATAATGCGGTTGCCAACCCGTCTGACAAGCGTGGCAACTATGGCAAATATCCCCTTTATGAGGCAATCTACACCTATATTCAGCAGTGGGCTTTTGATAAGCTTAGAGCTTTAGAGTGCATTCATTTTTCACACAGATTTAGAACCTAAACAAACAAAACACAACTTTACGTTGTCAGCAGGGCTGTATTCGGAAAACTGTCACAAGTCTTTATCTGATATTACTTAGAGCCATAAAGTGTACAACCAGTGCGTCTTGCCAGTTATGACTTACGAAATCAAAAAATTATTCTTCACTGGTGGCCGTATATGGAACTTAAAAATTACTCATCGTGTGATGGAAAGGGCTATATATTTCTCTAAAATCCATAACGAGGATATCCGCAGAAGAGCAAAACCAACTAACTTAGCCCAGCGGATTAGTAAGTTAAGTGATAATGGAACGGCCACACCTAAGGCACCCTTAAAGTATTTCCAAGTTATTTAATGAAATAGAACCATTTAAAATCACAATTGACAAAGATGACATAACATACTTACAAAAGAAGAACATACTGTCGAATAGAGAACCTCCTCTTTTTTGAAGTCGGTTAATTTAAATTAATGAAAATGACATGCATTTTCGAGCTTAAACTCAAACTCCACAATGTCCAAGTTTTAGTCCAGATTATATATACAGATCATATACACATATTCCACAATACTATTATGGCCGTATGCATAAACATTACTTTTTTGAGTATAGGAGCAACGCTATGATAAGCAACGTTGGGTACGTCAAGCCTTTCATTTCATGGACAATACTCAAAGGACTATTTGTTGTGTATACCATGTAGCATTGAATGGGGCGCTGTAATAGGTTAAGGTTCTGATGCGACCTCACTCGAGTTGACTGATAGATAAACAAACGTCAAACGGTCAAAACCAAGTTTGTCATTGTGTAATTGAATTTACTTTCGCATCTATTTGTGTTTTTGTCACGCTTATTTTATATTAAAAAAAAACTTCATAACTCGTGACTTAATTATGGACAGTGATTGATGTTATTCTTTAACCATTGGCACTGTAATAATAGAAAGGATTTTGAAAGTCACAAATTGTTTTTTATAGGTTAGTTTTCTCATTTATATAATTATTATATTCTTCTTCATTACTGAAATCCAAAACCTGCAAATTTTTCACACAAAAAAATAAAAGAAAAGAAAATATGACAACTGAGACAACAAAAAACAAAACTACGACCGTGACATTTGTCGCATTGTGCGTAAAGTAGCAAGCGACTACCTTTAACGCACAGTTCATTATATTGAACGCATAGTGTCGTTCGTCCCTCAAGGTTTGTTTATGATTAGTAGTTAGTATTCACAACGCACTGTGAGACCTCATAGTAATTTTTGTGAATACGGGTGAAAAACTTCGTGGATCTCACATGACTTATCGGTAATTTTATTCATTTTTGTGGTACTCTATTGGCATGAACGATTGAAGAAAGTCAATTTAACTAAACCTGCTGAGCAGAAAGCGCTGGCCGCGGTCGACGAAAATGGAAGGGGCGATCATCGGCAAATATGTGCATATACATACATACGTGCGTGCGTGCGTGTGTGTTGTGAGTGAGTGGAGAACCATAGCCTTTTAAATATATTTAGTTTTTTATTCAAATGAATATTTTAGGTATATAAAATATTTCAAATTTACTTATAATCATGCATTTTCGATACGTATCCATTTATTTTATTTTATTTATTCATTATTGCATTCCATAAAACAAACTAATACAAAGGGCAGACTTAATGCCTTGAGGCATTCTCTACCAGTTAACCCATGGAGTGGTGAGAATTTGACGGCGGTGTAACAATCCATACTAATATTATAAATGCGAAAGTGTGTTTGTTTATTTGTTTGTTTGTTTGTCCTTCTTTCACGTCGCAACAGAGCGTCGGCATGGCATGATTTTTTGTATGGGGATAGTTCGGTGGCTGTAGAGTGACATAGGCTACTTTTTTCAGCGGAAAAACATATCATTCCCGTGGGAAAATCGAATATGTTGCACAAGTTTGTCCTTCTTTCACGTCGCAACAGAGCGTCGGCATGGCATGATTATTTGTATGGGGATAGTTCGGTGGCTGTAGAGTGACATAGGCTACTTTTTTCAGCGGAAAAACATATCATTCCCGTGGGAAAATTGAATATGTTGCAAAATTAAATTCAGCTAGGTGGCGCCACCGTGATTCTACAAGATGGACGACGGTACGATGGACGAACACAGAAGGTCAGAATATCTGGATAATTATGTCTTTTTACCAAAATTAAGATAAAAAATGTATGGATCTGTATTTTTCCACGCAGGACCGGGAAGAGAGCGATAAGAAACATAAAATTCACCAGCTGATTTTCTTCAAACGTTTTGGTGCATCGTAATTCACAGAATAGGCGATAACCTCGCAGACGATATTAAGTAATCCGTTGATGCTCTGCCTACCCCGCAAGGGTTACAGGCGTGATTATAAGTATGGATCAGAAATACTATCACCACCTGTCACGCTTTCACCCTTAACTATTACTTAACAAGAGCCGTGGTAGCTCAGAAGGTTAGCGCTCGCTGTAAGTTTCACAGTACGCGAACAACCCGGGTTCGATCCCCGCCGGCACCAATGAAATTGTTAATTGCAATTTTAAGTGCTGATTTACCACGTGCTCGGCAGTAAAGGAAAACATCGTGAGGAAACCTGCATGTCTGAGAAAAAAATAAATAAAAAAAAAAATATTTCGAAGACATGTGAAGTTCCCCAACACGCATTGGGGTAGCGCGGCGGACATTACCTCGCCCTAAAACCCTCTCAGAAATGAGAGGAGGCCTGTGCCCAGCAGTGGGACGTATATAGGCTGTAACTTTACTTTAACTTTTATTACTTAACAATGGTAGAAACAGTTCTTAGGAAGCCTTATTAATAAGCCTTAGTAATATTTATTGAACGGAAATGAATACAGTTCTTATATGTGGTTATGAATGAATCGGTATTACAATAAGAAAAATTGTGCAAAATTATAAGAAAAATATTTTTGAGAGTTCTTATTAACTAACGTATACATAGTTTAAATTGATTCCGCTAGATGTCGTTACTAGGTTTTTAAAACGCGGTAACGAAATGTTTCCTGACATGTATTTAACCCCCGCCGTTGAGCCGCGCGTCAACTTATAGTGCATATGGTACCTATACGCTTAAATTGTTTCTATTTCGTAGCTTATTCGACTACCTGCTTTCGATTTCGGTTGTTTGTTATTTGCTTTGTGATTTGGTTAAGGTTGAATGGATTTATATTGGTTTTCATTTTCGGATTTATGTATTTTCTTGGATCGGTTTTGTTGATTTGGTTGGTATTCCTTTATACATATTTAGACTCTGGCTTTGATTTTGGATTTTGTTTATTTAGAATCGTGAATTGGTTTTCGTTGTTTTAGGTTGTTTAACAATATTTCAAAGAAATATTAATAGTATAGATAGTGTATACAGTACCTATACACTTACTTCTTTTTTCGTTGGTTATATTTATATTGACTATTGCTTTCGATTTCGGTTTTCTGTTTGTTTTGTGATTTGGTTTAAGTTGATTCGATTTTTTTGGCTATCGTTTTCGGTTTCGTGTTGTGTCTTGAATTGGTTTTGTTGTTTCGATTTTAAAAATATTTAAAAGAATATTTATTCCTTTTAGATATTTTGATTCTTTAAAAATATTTAAAAGGAAATTTAATTCCTTTTAGGTATTTTAATGTTTTTTTATAAATAGGTTTTTTCTTACTTCATAATGCCTCGCAAACGTAAGTCCAGCCTTTCAAGAGTATCTTCTCAAAGACAAGCGAAAAGATTAGCTCGATCGCTAGAATCTTTAGATGCTGAACTGAGAAGGCAAGAACAAGCAGAGCGTCAAGCTACTTTAAGAGCTTCTGAAACACCTTCTCAAAGTCAGCGAAGGCGTCTTGAACAGGCAGAGCGTCAGGCTACTTTAAGAGCTACTGAAACACCTGCTCAAAGTCAGCAAAGGCGTCTTGAACAGGCAGAGCGTCAAGCTACTTTAAGAGCTACTGAAACACCTGATCAAAGTCAGCAAAGGCGTCTTGAACAGACAGAGCTTCAATCTACTTTAAGAGCTACTGAAACACCTGCTCAAAGTCAGCAAAGGCTATTCGAACAAGCGGAACGTCAAGCCGTCAGGTTAGTTGTTATCGGACTGATGGACAAGGCGTGTCGATTTTACAGCGCTTTAAAATGGAAAGATGAGACCGCAGGCATGTGCTGTTCCAATGGCAAAGTGTCTCTTCCGTTACTTGGGGAACCAGAAGAACCTTTGAAAACTCTCTTTTTATATGATGCTAATGAGTCACGGCGCTTTTTAAACAGGATCCGGAAATATAACTCATGCTTTCAAATGACGTCCTTCGGAGTTGACCGGGAAATAATAATGCCGGGATTTTCACCTACATTTACGGTGCAAGGGCAAATTTATCATAGAATAGGTTCACTTTTTCCAGCTGAAAACGAACAGCATAAATTTTTACAAATATATTTTATGGGTGACGAAGAAATTGCGGTAAACCGTCGCTGCCAATTTATCCAGGGAGTTGAGAGAGACACAGTGTTCAAAATTCAAAGATTCTTGCATGAACGTAACATTTTAGTCAAAACATTTAAAACTGCTTTAGAAAACCTACCTGAAGAGGATTATAAAGTCGTCATTCACGCAGATCGGACCCCTCGAGGAGAGCATGAAAGGCGCTACAATGCACCTTTGATAAACGAAATAGCAGCCGTAATTAGTGGTGATCAATTTTCTTCACGAGACATTGTCTTGCGAGCACGTGATGATACGTTGCAACGGGTAGCCGATACACACAAGTTTTATGACGCTCTGCAATACCCATTGATTTATTGCAAAGGACAAGAGGGTTATCATTTTCAAATTCCACTCATTAACCCGGTCACAAAGGAGCCTACTCCGAACAAAAAAGTATCATGTATGGATTTTTATGCGTATCATATGATGTTGCGAAAAATGATTTTAACCTCTTAGCCCGGTGTAGACAATTATTTCATCAATTTTTGGTAGACATGTATGTGAAGGTAGAAAGTGAACGTCTCCGTTATATATCTTTAAATCAAAAAAAAGCTGCGAGTTGAGAATTATATACATTTACAAGATGCAGTTTTTAGCGATGCCAATGTAAACCCCAGAGATTTAGGTAAAATGGTAATTCTGCCCTCATCATTCGTTAACAGTCCCCGCTACCATGAGTATACACAGACGCATTCGCCTATGTACGAACTTTGAAAGACCTGATCTTTTTACTTTTACACATGCAATCCCACATGGAAAGAAATAACCGAGGAGCTAATGCCGGGTCAAAAAGTACTGACAGACACGATTTAGTTGCTAGAGTATTTAAATTAAAAGTACAAAATTAATGTATGTAATTAACAAAGGAAAATTTTCGGAGGGTGCAGTGCTACATGTATTCAATTGAATGGCAAAAGAGGATTACCACATGTCCACATTCTAATATGGCTTAAAAGAAGTTGCGGCCCAGCCAAATAGACGACATAATAAGCGCCGAGATTCCGGATCCTGAGCAAGATAAAGAATTGTATGATACCATCGTCTAAAATATAATTCACGGTCCATGTGGAGCACGAAATTCAATATCGCCATGTATGAAGGAAGGAAAATGTACAAAGAAATTCCTAAACAGCTATTAAAAACAGTGCAGTGACAATGGCTACCCTTTATACAGACGCAGAGCTCCCGAAGATGGTGACAGGAAAGTTACAATCAAATCTCGCTCTGGAGCGTTCGAACCTTAGATAACAGCTGGAATGTCCCGTATTCGCCCATTCTATGTAAAATGTTTAATGCCCACATTAATGTGAGAGCATGTAGCTCTGTCCACGCAATCAAGTATATCTGTAAACACATAAATAAAGGAAGCGACCAAGCAATATTTAATCTCAGGAGTGAAGAGTGAGGCAAATCTTAATGAAGTACTCGTACAGACCTTTCAAGCAGGGCGTTATGTCAGCAGTAACGAGGCAGCGTGGCGTCTCCTTGGCTTCCCTTTACACGAAAGGCACCCAACAGTTACTCACCTTGCTGTGCACTTAGAAAATGGAAGCGTGTATATTTCGCCGAAAGAAATTTCCAAGAAAAATTGCATCACCGCCAAAACTACACTAACAGCCTTCTTTCAACTTTGTCAAACCGACCCCTTTGCAAAAACGTTGTTATATTCTGAAGTCCCCCGCTATTATACTTGGAACACATCTAGGAAGGAGTGGAAACGCCGTATTCAAGGCGCGCCTGTTGCAAATTGGCCCGGTGTAAAGTCATCAGATGCCCTTGGTCGTGTGTATACCGTCCATGTAACTAATTTTGAATGTTTCTGTTTAGGATTGCTGCTGCACCATGTTCGGGGTCCTACAGGATATAAAGACCTTAAAACTGTCAACGGTGAGGAATGCGCAACTTATAGAGAAGCATGTGAAGCTCTGCATCTTTTAGAAAACGATAATCACTGGGATGAAACCATGGAGGAAGCTGTGCAGTGCCAGTCACCAGCCAAAATTAGGGGTCTTTATGCAACTCTGATATCATCTTGCGGGCTATCTAATGCACATAAATTGTGGGACAAATATAAAGAGTACATGGCGGAAGATATTTTGCGAAGGTTACAGCAGACACACGCGAACATGACATACAATGAACACATTTATAATGAAGCACTTGGAAAAATTTAAGATAAAGTAATGGCAATGGTAGGCAAAAAGTTAAGCGACTTTGGAATGATAAGCCCTCAGCGAACAACCGAAAATGAACTAAGTGATGAAATTATACGTGAAACAAAATACGATATACCAGCTTTGCAGCAGCAAGTAGCCGAATTTGTACCCGCTTGCTTTGAACAAAACGAGTTTTGGCAAAGTATTAGGACAATTTGAATCTGGAAATGGTGCACTTTTCTTTTAGATGCCCTGGAGGAACTGGGAAGACATTTTGTTAAATTTATTATTAGCGCAAGTACGGAAAGATAAAAACATTGCTGTGGCAGTAGCATCCTCCGGTATAGCCGCCACGCTGCTAAGCGGGGCCGCACTGCACATTCTGTTTAAAACTCCCTCTAAATCTAGCCCAGGAAGAATCGCCGATCTGCATCTTTAGCAAAAATAGTGCACGAGGTATAATTCTACGACAATGCAAACTTTTAGTGTGGGACAGTACAATGTCGCATAAAAAGCTGTAGAAGCACTAAATCGAACGCTCCAGGATTTGCAGCAATACCGATATAATGGGAGGAATGGTGGTTTTACTGGCTGGTGACTTTCGCCAAACTTTACCTGTCATTCAAAAGGGCACACCTGCAGATGAAATTAAAGCATGCCTCAAGTCGTCTATTTTATGGAACAAGGTGACAAAATTCAGTTTTACTACGAATATGAGAGTGCATTTGTATAATGATATCAATGCTGGAAACTATGCTGACACACTATTAAAAATTGGCGATGGGCGGTTGGAAACGGATGCTGAGGGCTGCGTTAAATTGACGAGAGGTTTTTGTAATTTAGTACAGAGTCATTCCGAATTAATTGCGAGCGTTTATTCAGATTTAACGAACAACATGCATTAAGACAAATGGTTATGTGTAAGGGCGATTCTTGCACCAAAAAATGAGAACGTTAACAAAATAAATTCAGATATATTAAGCGAAGTAGCAGGAGAAATAACAGAGTATTTGTCAGTAGACACAGTTATGGACACAGAACAGAGCACTTCATATCCCGTAGAGTTTCTAAATTCTCTAGAGTTGTCAGGTGTGCCCTCACATAAGCTTCAATTAAAATTAGGCGTCCCAGTCATGCTAATGTGAAATTTAGATGCTCCTCGGTTATATAACGAGATAAGGCTGCGTGTGACACATCTTGGACGGAACATAATCGGTGCTACAATTTTGACAGGCGTAGGAAAAGGTGAAAATGTTATTATACCACGGATCCCTATAATTCCCACAGATCTTCCTTTTCAATTAAAAGGTTGCAGTTCCTATTAAGCTCAGTTTTGCAATGACAATTAATATAGCGCAAGGGCAAACGTTACAGGTAGCGGGGTCAACTTAGAAAACCGTGCTTCTCTCATGGTCAGCTGTATGTAGCATGTTCGCGTGTCAAATGCCCAGAATCTCCACATTCTTTCCCGAATGGAAAACATATAACATTGTGTACAGTAGCGTCTTAAAATAGTGTTCAGTTAGTTTTTTTCCAAAATTCCACAATCAATTAATCAAATTCCCATAGATCTTCCTTTCAATTCAAAATTTCCTATTTAGCTCAGTTTCTTTTCAATTCCAAATGCTGCACCTCTGACGGACCTATTAAGCTCAGTTTCCTTTAAACTCAAAAGGCTGCATATCTGACGGATCTTTTATTTGGCTCAGTTTCCTTTCAATTCAAAATTTCCTATTTAGCTCAGTTTCTTTTCAATTCCAAATGCTGCACCTCTGACGGACCTATTAAGCTCAGTTTCCTTTAAACTCAAAAGGCTGCATATCTGACGGATCTTTTATTTGGCTCAGTTTCCTTTCAATTCAGAAAACTGCATCTCTGACGAATCAATTTAGCTCAGTTTCTTTTCAAAAGTCTGCATCTCTGACGGATATTTATGCTCAGTTTCCTTTAATTAAAAAAATATCCCATTTCCATTTGGAATAAACAGGCTATTTTCATGCTTCCCTATATGCTGCGTTTCAAAACATTTAAATAGGCTGACGAATCAATTTTGCTCAGTTTCCTTTTAATGGCTGCATCTCTGACAAATCTATAAAACTCAGTTTTCTTTCAATTCAAAAAGCAATGGATAGTTCATTTCCCAGTGACCATGCGGGCGAAGCCGCGGGTAACAGCTAGTGATTTAATATTATTCAAATGATTTGATAATTAATTAATTATGTAATAGTGTCAGGCAAATGCCTATAAGATGTATAAGTAAGTATTATTATCTCAAGTAAGATTATTATTACAGTTCAATGTCAATATTAATATTCTTATGTCAATAATTATATAATGTCAAATATAAATGTTAAATATCCAATTGACATAATTTATTTCTATTTTACTAATTAAATTTGTCAAATTTTATATAAAATAATATAAAAAACATTATTTCTTTAAAAATTGGAAGGTGACGTGTATTTAATTATATTTTAAAAATATCATTCATTATTACTCGTATGTAGGTCATTATCGTTTAAGAACTCTTCTACAGAATAATAACATTTAGTGAGTAACAATACCAAAACAGATTTCTTAAATGACAATAAACTTTTAAGTTTTAAATTATCAGGTAATTTATTATAAATTCTTATTGAAATTGCAGATGCATTCCTTTTTGTAACTTTCAGACGATTTGCTGGCGCATATAACCTATTCTTGTATCTACCCTTACTTTCACTCACTTCACACTAGAATAAAGAACACGACACAAAAATCATAATTAACCTGAACTGTGAAGGAGTTAACATAGAACTCGGTATCTACTGTGGGTAGCATATTTTATCGTTTATTTTTTTCGTCTTGATCGAACAAAGCTTTTACCTCACGGGTAAAAAGTACGCATTGCGCCATAAAAATGTACGTGACTCCACAAGCAAAGCATTATTTAAGTGTTAATTAATAAAAATTAAGTTTAATAATTTACTTTTGGCCAGCTGTGTGGTCATGTGGCCTGGAATACTAAAGAACAACCAATAAAAAATAAAAAAAGCCCTGAGCCCATTGCAGGATTCGAACTCGCGCACTCCTTCGTGGTAAACCTACTCTCTGGACATTGGACTTTTGGGGAGGTAGTCTCTTTGGCGAAACTACTAATTTCATTGTTCGAGCAAGTCAAGTTTGTTGCTTTGTGTGTTAAAATCCGAAGAAAAATAATTTTTCCAGTCATGATACCAACCTAGTTTGATTTTTCGCCCCGTAAAGGCCTATATTTATTTATTTAAACTTTATTGAACCTCACATATTTAGTGCAGGAACAAAAGGTGGACTTAATGATAAAAGCTTTCTCTGCCAGTCAACCTTAAGGCAGTGATAGAACTACGAAGGCAGTTACAAAAAAATTAAATATATATACACACATACATATTATAAACATACACACAAATATATAAATATTTATATTATAAGAAAATGTAATATAATATAAGCTACATAAAGATATTACAACTATAATGACGACTGAGCTTAGCAGTTATGAAGAAATTTTATAAAATGAGCCCGAATATTTATATTGCAAATTTTATCGAAATTGATAGATTTTCAAGAACGCGATAACATACAAATATATAATCTTTTCTTTAATATGCGCGTAATAGTATATTATGACAATTCACAAACCGATATATATTAATTTTCCGATATATATGAATTAACGACGAAGCAATTTCCGATAAGTGTATTAATATACACTTATAGGAAATTGCTTCTTCGTCGCTTGTCACGCGTACAGCAAAGGAGTGTAATAATATTATAGCAGCTGTCTTTCTATCCCATTACTATGTGGGTGTCTTCAAGGCAATAGCTAAAAGAAATTTGTTAAGCTAAGTCACTACTTTACTATTGTCAGCTACATCAGCACTTACCATCAAGTGGGATAGCAGACATACGTTTTCTTGGCACGAGGATTGGCAACCGCAGTTTTTATGTTAGGAAAACATTAAAATTCAAATTGCGCAAATTAATGTTATTAAAACTTGGACCGTAATTTTCTTTTCCAATTCACCAACCAGAAAAGTTTTAACGATATACACGTCTAATTACACTAGTAACTGACCGACTCGTTTTTAAATTCTTATGGTATGTTGTCATTTTGAAATAAAGTCTTCTTTTTAACCGACGTCAAAAAGGAGGAGGTGCTCAATTCGACTGTATTTTTTTTTGTGTTACCTCAGAACTTTTTTCTAAGTGAACCGATTTTGATGATTCTTTTTTTATTTGAAAGCTGGTGATTTTCATGTAGTTCCATGTAAATTTGATCAAGATCAGACAAGTATTTTTTGAGTTATCCTTAATAATAAGTATTTATTTGACTTCAACGACATTGATGATGTTCTCATTTTATTTATATTGTAGTCGGCTGTACAAAATTTTTAATCTTACCACTTGTTCCTCAACCATTAAGCCCTCCACTGGACGTGGGTCTCCTCCCTTTACAGCCTATCAAATGTCTAATGCTAAACACAGGCCTTCCCAATAGGTTGCGTCATAGGGGCGATATTTGCCATACTTCACGGGATGCAATCAAAGTTTTTTGTTTTTTTTATTTGTTATTAGAAAAAACACTGCAAAATTTCTGCCTATGTCCTGATTTGTTTCCCTTTGTCGCCTTTTACGACACCCACGGGACGATATGGCGTAGTGGGTATTTTTAAACTGCCTCCCTTGTTGGTAAGATTTATCCTAACCGCCGTGCTTGGCATCGCGATATTCGCGGCGTGCATTAGATATCGCGGTACCAGACATCTCGAACCTTTGATATTGCTCCCCGTAGCCGGTCTAGATATTTTGATTCTGAGTATTTTATATCTGGCGTTCATGATAGGCGGTACGAGGCTGTCACTCGAGAACCTTTCCTTCTCATCTGTTGTCTATTGAGCGTACGCTTAATATAAATAAAGAATCATAACACAATATAATATAAATAAAGGAGTATATAATATTTGCATTAACAATACAAAGAAGCAACATTGATCTATTTTAATGAGATTTCTTTGAAGGATACAAAATTAGAGCATTGATTGGTACACAAATTACAAGACAATCCTTGATCGCAATGAAGATTAATTATTGTTCTTTGAAATGGACTTTTAACTGAATTTACATTTTCTAGTGGCTTTTTGATTATCGACAGTAAGGCATTTTACGTAAATTGTTGTTTTAGCGGGCTGAAAGTTTCGTTATCTCTACAAAATATAATCTATACATATATTATAATAAATCTGTAGAAAAGTCGTGTCTGTAATTCTAATATATTCTTGAGAAAACAAGTCCAGGGGACTAAATAAATGGTTCTGAAGCCAAATTAGCAGTTTATAGAATGTTTGTCTGTCTGTCTGTCTGTGTATTCTGGATTCACGCAAAAACTACTGGACTGATTTACATGAAATTTTGTATGTAAGTAATTAGTAACTCGGGGCAACTTTTAGGCTACTTTTAATTCGATTATGCAACTTAAAAAAAAGAAGGTTACGTATTTTTCTTCCTTCAGATGTTAATTTTCTATAATATCTTAGTTATAGTCGGGATGACGGGTGTTTTTCAAATAAATACCATATTTATAAATAAAGTTTAAAATATAGTTATTAGCTTGGTAAAATAATTTTAAACTACACCGATTTAGTTATCAAAACAGCGCCATCTATCATCAAATGGAAAAAGTAGTATATTTTGCCTTCAGTTAGTAATAAATTAAATAATATAAATAACTTACATTTATGTGTTTAAATAATTAAATTTTATAAAATTATTTAAAAATTCTAACGTTTAGTTTTTTAGTATTTTTGTTATTTTATTTTAAAAGTATAATAATTTCAATAGATAATAGTGACGTCTATCAAAAATATGAATATTGATAAGGTTTTTATTTCAATTACTAATCTGTATGTAAACGGATTAAATTACCGATTATTGCAAAATTTTCATTATCATTATAGTTTTATTAAAGAGATTTTTATATAATATGTCGTGGCCAGATCGTAGAATTGAACATATCATAAGTAGTCTATCATTTCGTAAAATGGTGTGGTCATTTCATGATATTTAACACTGTTTGCTGACCACGTCATGATATAGCTTGACCAATTCAACGAATAGAATTTGTTTGAAGATATTAATAACTAAACACAACGTTGCTATTTCATGATATGGTCATATGACGATATCATTAAATCGTTTTTCACCGCTAGCGGCGCTGATAGCGTATTTTTTAACAGAAACAGAACTTTTAACAGAATTGATATCACTTTATGCCTTATTGATATAATAAATAAATGTTCGCTTCTATCGCTGATATTACTAGATAGTATAGTTTTGGCTTTCATTATTTCATCTAATAATAATAAACTAAAATGGTAAGTCACTCATAAAATTAAACAATAGTATGCTACTAAACAAACGATGTAAATGATTGAAAATTCGTTCGTGGCATCATTGGATGTGTAATTACTATGTAGATGTAGTCAACAATCATGCAAAAGCTTAGTTTCAGTTTTTATGTCGCCGTGAGATTTCATCATGGCACGGGAGCAAAACGTGTACGATTTCGTCGAGGATGAATCTGTTATAGAAAGTTTTACGTGCTGACTTAACACGTGTCCGTTAAAGTGGTAAAGAATAACTTCGTGGGGAAACCTAGATGTCTGAGTAATTGTGAAAAATGGTCGTGGAGATGTGAAAACCGTTAATTCGCATTGAATCATTGCAGCATACTCTACTTTTCTGCCCACAAAACACTATAGGTAATGAGGAGCCCTGTGCACAGTAGTGAGTCGCATATTAGCTGCTACTTTAGTTTTTTACCTTTAATGAGACTTACAAATCAGTTTGTAATTTAAGATAGCTTTCATATTTTCAGACATATTAAGATATTTGTGACAGTCCTGGTTTCATAGCTCATATGAGTATATGTAAATGAACAGGCTCCTGCGGAAAAAATATTTAATTAAAGAAAGCAGATTTTACTCAAACAAAGGTTCATTTTATTTTACTTGTCAAAGGCGGTAATCAAACTGATTTAAACTTAAATTTCATGGTACGTAAGCATTATTATATTTTAATTTCAATTTGAATTGTCGATTTACCACGTTCTCGGCGGTGAAGGAAAACCTGCATATCTGAGAAGTTTCCCAATTGAAGTCATCCCGTGTTGGAATCAGCGCAGCGAACACTCTTTTGGCTAAAAACTCTCTGCGGCCTGTGCCCAGTAGTAACATGTATGTAAGCTGCTACTTTTTAATGTTGACTTACGCACCATCAACAGCGATAGCTTTAATAAATACATAATCATTAGATTTAAGGAAGTGGTTCCCTTAATCCCTTTGTTGTCAATAATCCACGCATTAGAACCAAACGGTTTGCTTCTTCTTTTGTAATACGTACAGCAAAGGAGCGGAATAATTTGCCGGCGTCTATTTTTCCGTCCGAATACAATCTAGGCGTTTTCAAAGCAAGAGCGAATAGGCTTTTGTTACGCTAAGACAGTGCAATTTACCATGTAGGGCTACATCACCACTTACCACCAGCTGGGATTGTGGTCAAGCACTGGCTTATAATAAATAAAAAAGTGAGCTATGGAACTTGGCATCCGTTAGGATTTCAACTCTTTTATTGGACCACAATCCCGAACGTCTTTGATACCGAACTTAGTCCCTTTTTCACATTTCTGTGTTTGGTGGGATATCTTTAAATTTTAAAAGGTTAGATCCTTTTGATAGTCTTAAATAATCGGACTGCCTTGTTGGTCTAATGGCCGTAAGCACGACTGAGAGGTCCCTTATTTGAATCTCGGGTCAGACCGATATAAGTTCTTGGGTTCTTCTAACAAAGAAATTCTCAGTGGCAGCCCGGATTCACGAATTTGATGGTGTTTCACCCCCGTGCCTCGGAAAGCACGTAAAATTTTGGTCCTACACCTGATCTATTTTCGGTCGTGTCGGATTGCCGTCCTATTGGACTATGAGATTGAGGGAATAAAGAGTGCACCTGTGTTTGCGCACAAACTCTGCATTTTAATCCTGTCCTTCGCAGATGGATAGTGTACGTTGAGACTGGCCGATTGCGTAAATTTGGTTTATAGGACTCTTATAATCTCAAATAATTACAAGGCCTTCATCCTTTTTTCTCGCGTTTACTCTTCACTATTTTCTGTTTAAATTTTTTTCCATAAAATTAAATGCCGAGAAATTTATTAATGGGACAGTTCTTGAAATAATTATTTTTTCCAATAACTTGATCGTCATTTTTTCAACATCGAATATCGATTATTTGTTCTTCGTTTTTCTTCATCTATCTGATTTTACCCTTTGTATAAGCCTAATGATCTACATTGGTGCCAAATATCAAATTTCTAAGTCACCTGGAAGTGGTACAGTCAGTCAGTGATAAAATGGCACTTTCAGACCTTAATAACTCAAGAAATATAATAGTCTTATTCATGAAATTCTGGGGGTTCTAGGCGTTCATAGTATTCAAAGTATTCAAGGGCCACGCAAAATTACAAGCATGTAAGGACAAAAGTTATAGAGGTTTCGTAAGTACCTCGAATTGGTTCGTATACATACATACTACCGGTGCGTCACCCTTTTCTTTTTCGAACATAGCTAAAGCACTGCCGTGTGTTTAGAAGAGTTTTATCTTATTAAAGTACATTAGAAATACACAGCTGAATATAGGGCTGCCCAAAATCTTCCAAATGACAATCATCAAATTTTATCCATATCGTTATTTTAATGGAAGTTAATTTTACCATTAGGGATGTACTGGTACAAAATTACGATTAACACGGAAAACGTAACGTTTTTCGAGATATGCCATTTGTTGGATGAAATACAATTACTAATAATTAACAACATTGTTTTCGATATGGCAACATGAAGTAGCATCTTTGTTCAGTGCTCCAGAATTGTTGCTGATTTTATGCTGAATGTAGGTATCTATATCTTTGTAGTAACGTAATATTAGTTACGTAGGTTAGGAAATTTAATATATCGTTTTTATCATGTCGGTCTTAACATTTATTTATAAAATTAAATTGGTAAATTTACCATACTAGTGATGCCGCGATGTGCCGGTTACTTTTATGTTTTGCTACAACCAAGGGTTGTCACTTTCAACCTATATTTTAACCGATTACGACGATTTAAAGAAACGGGTCTGTACTTGAAATTCTATATACTATGTATTTTTGTATCGATGTTTCTCCGTAGCAGCCCATTAGACCAATTTTACTAAATAAGTAGTCAATCGGTTCATCTTTATCAAAATTGAAGTAAAAAAAAAGAGAAATCCATATTATTTTCACTGCGTTGTCGGGCATTAATAATATTATTACTACTCAGTATTTTTCATAATTTCAAGTAGTTAGTGTTTTGATATTAATTTGCACCTATTTTTAAGGATTATTAATGTTTTGCTATCGTGGAAAAACAATATTTAGATTGATTACAATTATTTTTTACCTGATCGAAATAAAATGATAATGATAATGACTAATATAAAAAGACGAATACATGTTAAAATTATTGTGATAAGTTTTTTTTTTATCCGTAATATAACTGATTTAAGCTTATTATTCCACCAATTTGATTTTATATTTTAGAGTAAAGTATTTTTTTAAGCTTGTAACTGTCATTACTAGTGAAAAAACTCTAAGCAATAATTTGCAGGTCACTAACACTAACCGTATACACTCGAAAAATAAAGGTTAAAATTTATTTAACAGTAGTTCAACGTCAGTTTTACAACTAATTGCTAATTGGCCAATAGTTCGGATATTATTTTTGTATAAAATAAAGATCACACAGAAAAATATATGCATAAACTCTCACACCTTTCACCCAGAGAGTAAGCAGATATTACACCTATGCGTACCTACGCGTACATGCCCGTCGGTTGAGAGTACTCGCTAATTTGGTCGATAAATTTCCAACTTTTACACTCAATTCTGCAGTATAAAGCTTTGTCACTTTCCTCATTCATTCTTTCTACGTGTTCAAACAATTGAAGCATTCCTCTTATAATCATATTCACAACATCTTGCTAACCATTGAATAAAACTATTTTTACGGATTTTATCGCGTTTAAGTTTACTAATTTTGATTCCCGACCATGGGTGCTTTACAGCACATACAGTATCTTGAAGTCTTGCAGTTGTATGCTTGGGTTGGGATTTAATTTTATTAATTATAGGATCCCAAGCAGATGGTAGCACCCAGCCATCTTCTCTATTGAAATTAGGATGTTTTTTAATTTCAATAGCCTCGCGAATCATCCTTGGAAGGAATCAGTGTTCTTTAGCGATTTGTGTCTATCAAATCTAATGTAGTGACAGGGCGATACTGTACATGTTCACAGACTGCAGACTCCCCGGAGCGTCGATTCTTCACATCAGCTATGTGTTCTTTAACGCGGGTTTTTATTGATCTTTTAGTTTGTCCTATATAAGAGAAACCACATTCACAATCAAGCTTGTACACTCCTGCACCTTGCAGAGGGACATTACACTTGACTGATGGTAAAAACTGATTAATCTTCTTCGGCGGCTTGAAGTATGTTTTAATGGAAGCACGCTTCAGGATGTAGCCGATCTTGTCAGTGACACCTCTGACATATGGCAGTACAGCAGGCACTCGCTCGACTGTGGCCGGCTTCACTCGTTCACTGTGACGTAGGCGCGGGACCCGAAGCTTATTGTCGTGCAAAAGCTTTTGTGCTTTGACGTGTTGGAGCTCGGCGGCCAGGTGTTTACTGTCACAGATCCCTCGTGCTCTCTGAAACAAAGATTTACCCACCGTAGCTAACTGTGAAGGATGGTGATGAGAGTCACCGTTTAAATATCTATCTTCATTAGTTCATACTGCGTAGATCGGAACAATAATTAATAATTTTTAATCTGGAGGTAACCGTGGTTAACTATGACATTGGGACGTCAAATACCTCAGTCCCCTCCGTGACCATGGGTGCTGTAAAGTTCTCGAAACGTCGGGAATATAAAATAAGTTAATATATGCGATAAAATCTGTAAAACTAGTTTCATTTAAATGTGTAGTGTTCGCGTAAATTATAAGAAATCGTTATAAAATAAACCTTTTATAATAAATTTTATAATATTATCAATCACACCTTTAGCGCTCGACGCTCACTGTTGTTTTTTTTTTAATTTGAAAGCCATATTTTTGTGTTTTGATAACTGAAAAGAATAACAGGAATAAACTTAATTTTATGCATAATTTAAATATGTCAAAAATGTACAAATATACAACTTTCGGCTACATAAAATTTGCTACTAAATTATCTGCATAATACCGAGTGTGATCCTTTTTTCAAACTTCACCAGTAGCGAAATTTGAAACTTTGTGAATTTAATAAACATAAGGTAATTTAAATTGAAAAACTTTGAAGTGTTAATATTTATGTACATTTCGCTTCTGTATATAATGCCGTGATAACAACAAGAATTTCCTTTTGTATTGAGCTACGCAAACGCCAAATTTTAGTAGTAACGCAATGAAGTCGAGGGATGCATCTGTTTTAATAGGCACATCCGAATAACAAACACAACTATCGTATTTTCTTTAGAGGTGGCCACTTTGAATAAAATTGTTTAAGATTATATAATATTTTAGATTTATATGATTATAAGAACATAAGTTTTATGTTGATCGCACGTTAAAAATAACGGAAAACCCTTTAAATACGCTGTCAACAAATTTCATAGACTGATTTTAGTACACAGCTTCACCCGACAGGAACGAGGGTATCTTCACTAAAAATCCAAAGAGTCATAGTAGCTCACAACTAACGTGTGCCATAAATACACACATCAATGAATTTATTAGTTGCAGCCCTCTTTGAGATGAGTAAAGGACTGTGCGAAGCACTTATATAAGCTGTAACTTCACGTTCGTATCGGTTCTGCAGTCAACAACTCGCTTAACCAGTGTGGTAAATATTGGCTAAATTTCCAAGTAATGTTGATAGGTTTCTGTATAGGCGAATATCTTAATTATTTATGTTTGTGTTTTTTTTTTCAATCTCTATAACGTAATACTACTATTTTACGTGGTAGAACCACGCTGCAGCTATATTTTTATTATCGTTGTAGCACGAATGGATCGGCTCGACCGGGGTAGGACCACGCTCTCACAGAACACTAGCGTAAAATAGTAGCTTAATGCTGCTGTGTTTCATATGGTGAGTATAGAGAACCGGAGACCCTTTTACTGGAAACGAGACATTCCATCTTAGTCCTCAGGGGTGGCAACGCATATGCATTTTATTTCTTAACTGAGGGTAAATGTAAATGTCTATGGGCCAAAGCATTCACTTACCATCAGGTTGACTGTTTGCTCGTTTTATCACCCTTATTCTATAAAAAAAGCTACACGTGCAGTCTATACATGATTTTCTACGTAGCATAAATTATTTTCTTTAACATTTGAAATAGTTTTTTTCTATCATAAGTTTTTAATTCGTATAACCTTTAATAAAGGCCCAGGAGCAATGGTGAGATGAACTTAAATAAGGAAGGGTGGATAAATGTTTGGAAGGCCTTTGCCCTGTAGCAGATCTCAACACGCTGAAAATAATTAATAGATTTTATTATCTACTAGCATCATTATCATAGGTGCCGGCGGGGATCGAACCCGGATTGCTCGCGTACTGTGAAATTTACAGCGAGCGCTTATCCCCTGAGCTACCACTGCTAGCGTTACTTATAATTTAAATGTTAATATTTATAGTTTCTGGAGTCGCGATAAAACCTAGCAAGTTCGTTTGTGTTCCACTTTAGAAGTAGCAAAGTTTACAAATTTGTGAATATTACAGTACGCGGAAAGTCTAACTTGAGGAACTCTGTGGTGTGAATGTTTGTTTAAATAAATTTCGCTGCATAATGTCATGGAAATTATGTGAACGGTTGCTTATATTCTAGTGTATGAATGGCAAAGTTAAACAAACTATTGCCCAAACGATGTATAACATTTTTAATAACTCACTATATTTATACAGGTCTCATAGAATACCAGCGTGAAATAACTTAATGCTGCTGTGTTTCCTATAGTGTAGAGAACCGGAGACACCTTATACTGGAAACGAGGTATTCCATCTTAGCCCTCACAGGCGTGACAAAGTAGTCTGCATTTTGATTCTTAATCGAGGATGATGGCTATGGGTCACTGAAACAATTTACCATCTGGTGGACTATGTGCTCGTTTATCACCATTATTCTAAATAAAAAAGGTTGACCAGTATGTATGTAATAATGATATATGGAATATTGTTTCTGTTACCAAATAGAAATGCCTTTACTGTGCACTGAAAGGTACAGATAATCAGTATATTTACAGGCTGTGAGGCATTCCATGTTAGTCTTCAGAGGTAGTAATACATCTGAAACCTCCTTGGTTTGAAGTCGGATGCAGGTGTCCATGGAATGCAATAGCCAATAACCATCAGGTGAACTTCCTTTGTCATTTCAGTTTTATATATAAAAAAATATTTACAAACAACATGCGAGTGAAAATGATTTTAATTTTGCTAGTACATATAAGTGAATCGGTTGTGTTAAATATTTTCTTGCGTTTGCATAATTTGCCAAGTTGAAGGATTAAGCATAAAACGAAACGAACAGATTGACCACATTGTTCGAATAACTTTCGTTGAACATTAGGTGCATGGAAAATATTTCAAACTTTGTCGTATTATAGTTTATGCTTGAATTGCTTATTTGAGTTTTTTTATAATAACTTGAACTAATTAACTGTTACTTATAGTTTAACTGATTGTAATGTTTTTTTATGTGGTAGAGTCATGCCGGGTATTACTGATATAGTTGTAGCACGAATGGGTCGGCTCGAGCGGGGAAGAACCATGCTCTCACAGAATACCAGCGTAAAAGAGCAGCTTAATGGTGCTGTGTTTCGTATGGTAAGTGTGAGAACTGGAGACCCTTTTTATTGGAAACGAGGCATTCCATCTTAGTCCTCACAGGTGGCAACGCATCTGCATTTTGATTCGTAATCGAGAATGGATGTAGATGTCTATGGATCACCCCAACCACTTACCATCAGGTGGACTATACGCTCGTTTGTCACCCTTATACTTTAAAAAAATGACTACTGCAGTCCATGGACATCTGCAGCCTACTTTATACAAAGAAGGCTACAGATGCGTTATCACCCCTGAGAACTAAGTTTGAGTGCCTCACACCCTGTAGTAATTTTCATTCATTATTATTAGCGGGCATCATCGTTATCATCACAGCCTATCAAAAGTCCACTGCTTAACATTAGCTCTCCCCCATAATATGCCTCATAGGGGCGGTATTTGCTATAGTTACCACGCTTGGCAGGAGGGAGGGTTGGCTGCAGCAGTTTTATATTGGTTTTAGTTGTTATCAGGAAACTGGTGCTGCGCATCTCCTGGCTTGTTTGCCTCTATCACCTCTTATAATATACACCTAATACCTACGGACGATACTTACGGGAAGGGAGATAGTGAATATTCTTACACCGTCACTACACGTTCCATATTTGATGTACGCATTTATAATTTTGCAATTTATAATTTATTTCCATTTCCTGGCCAAATACTCAAATGCTACTAGAATTTAAGATGTCGTTAAGTCTCGTAGTGTCACAGTCACTTCTTAAAGTGATAGAGACAACACGACACCTAACGGCATCTCAAAATTGAGCAGCGTTTGAGTATTTGGGCATCAGTCTCTCACCTCTTACGACACTCACGTCATGATATTTTCTCACGCCAACACCATAAGATATATTTAAATTAATCACCGAACGCTTACAATGCGTTGCATAGCACAACACGAAGTTTGTGGAGTCTTATGGAGGCAACCAAAGTGACAACAATAGACCCAAGTTTAGTACCATCTATTTATCTACTTCTATCTATCTATCATCTATGTACCATCCATCTTATAACAAATACTTCAATTTTATTTGTGTATAGATGTACAACACAAATAAAATTGAAGTATTTTTAATGTCAAAATAACAGCTTTTTACTAAATGCATATGAAAGTATATACGGTACTTATAACAAAAACACAATTTTTAAAATTTTTGTTGTGTCTGTCCGTCTGTTTGTATGTCTGTTTGTATGCTTGTCTGTCTGTCTGTCCGTCTGTTTGTTCCGGCTAATATCTGAAATGTCTGAATTGATTTGAACGGGACTTTCACTGCCAGATATGATGCCAGATTTGATGTTATAGGGAGTAACTTAAGCTACTTTTATTCTAGAAAAATAATTAGAGTTCCGCGTAAAATAAATTAAAACCCATGAAATCGAATCGTAATAAATAATTAAACCCGGGAAAAGTCGCGGGAAACGGCTAGAATTACAATACTTTTGAATAGGAACATAAATAATATGTAAATCTAAAATGATGAGTTTCATATTTTGCTCAATCATTTAGAGAAAACACGTCGAAAGAAAGACTCACGTTGAAGAGGGAAAAAATGTTTCACTTAGCTTCCGAATGTCACATTTGGTAACAAACGGTGGCACGTCTCGTAAAACCTATTTCGTTAAAAGAAAGAGCCATTCAGTAAAATATATGGTATGGGTACCTATTAACAGGGACTACTGTTATAGAAACGAAAACAAAATTTTCCCTTATTCTATTAAAAAAAAATCTTTGCTATTCATGATTCACCACAGTTTTATTATAAATCATTGTTTAGTTTTAATATTTGTGATCATCTATTGCAGAAAATTTTATGGAATAAACCTATTATTTTTAAATATATTTTTTATTGCAAGAGGGAATATTTTTACTTCCAAATGACAACCTTACCTGCACGTATTTTTTTAATTTTATAAATTATTTTGTACTAAATTATAATACTTACATCGATTAATTTAGGTTTTACTTAATAAAATAAATAAATTAATTAAAAATTAAAATTAAAATTTAATATTAGTAAATACATATTATGTGTTGTTATTTTGCACACGGTGCACCCTGATATTTGACAGATGAGGATCAAGCGATCAAATGTTAACAGGAAATAGGAAAAAACTCTGAACATAACTTTCATTGACAGGGGTGAATAGAAGGGCAGTATTATCAATGTAATGAAATCATGAATTTTCAACATAAGATCCATCTCCTAATTTGAATATTGGTACGACTCGTGCTGATTTCCAGACAGAATAGAATAGAATAGAAAATAATCATTTTTATTCAATATAGTAGTCCAAGATCCCAGGGCCACCAGACGTCACTTATTTTCTGACGAACGAAATGTGTAAGATTGAGTAGTGTTAGTATGTACTATGATCGCATACCTACCTGCTAGCTTGGCCAGTGGGCCATTTTCCAGGTATCAGGTAATCAAGATACGTAAAAACGTTGCTCACCTCAAGTTAATTGTCCCAGCTGATTTTCACGTATATGTTATATGATATCGTTAAAATCAGTCATCAATACCTCCACACACTTTCTGTCGGCAGTATTGCTTTGCAGACGCTTTAAAGCTCTCAAAAAATTACTCAATTTCACTTACATTCTGAAGCTTCATTTTTATATATGTTAGCCAGACAACTATTTATAAAAGTTTTACAAGAAGGCAGACCGATCCAAGGGGTCAATCATCCCCTTCATTAATATAAACTAAGAACAGAAAGGGGCCAAGAACTAAACCCTGAGGAACACCCATAGATGCTACCGATCCAGAAGAGTGCTCCCATTATTAACAACTGTTTGCATTCTATTATTTAGATATGACATAATAAGTTTAAGCGCTATGTTTTTTACGCCATAATGACAGTTAGGAAAACCCCTTCTTTTATAAACACATGTTATATAAATGTAGTAAAGGTTAATGTATTGTTAGCAGTTGTAAGCAGTTGATCTCAGAAAAAACAGTGGAATATTATCTAATCTAGAAGGAAGCCAGTATAATTACAGGCTTTGAGGTATGTCATCTTAGTCCTCAGAAGTGATAATGCAACACGCTTGTTTAAAGTTGGCTGCAAGTGTCCATGGTAACCACTTACCATGAGGTGAACTGTTTGTTCGTTTGTCGCTTCAGATTTATAAATAAAACGATTTGCAAACAACAAGCAAGTGAAAATTATTTTAATTTTGTTAGTACATATAAGTGAATCAGTTGTGTTACATTATTCCTTGTATTTGCATAATTTGCAAAGTTGAATAATTAAGCATACTAACGAAACGGACGGATTGACAACATTATTCAAATCAGTTCGGTTGAAAAATAGCTGCATGGAAAATATTTCAAACTTTGTCTTATAGTTTATGCTTGAATTGCTTAGTTGAGTCTTTTTTTATAAAACTGAAGTGAAAAACGAACTTACAGTCTAAGTGTTTGTATTTTTTTGTTTTATTATTAATTAATGATCTATGTATGTACTGCCTCTTATTTGTAAATGCGTGAGACTGAAGCGTGCACATTTTTGCCCCTTGCTTTTTTGTAGTTTTTGTTTTAAATGTGTGTATCAAAAGAATAGTTCTTTCTTTCTTCTAAACAGCTACTGCAGTCCATGGACATCTGCTGCTAACTTCATACAAAGAAGGCTGCAAATGCATTGTCACCCATGAGGACAAGTTGGAATGCCTCACAGCCTGAAATTATATGAGTTTTAACTTGCAAACACGCGTCGACTGCTGTGTTACTTTGCTCAACCGTCACAATAATGAAGGGATTTTAAATCGAATCATTACTTGTGATGAAAAGTGGATACTGTATGATAATCGGAAGCGCTCGTCGCAATGGCTGAACCCTGGAGACCCAGTCAAATCCTGCCCTAAACGAAAATTGAGTCAAAAAAAGTTACTTGTGCGTGTTTGGTGGACTAGCGCCGGTGTCGTTCACTACAGCTATCTAAAATCTGGCCAAACGATTACGGCAGACATCTATTGTCAGCAACTGCAAACCATGAAGGAAGAACTACCTGCTAAACAACCAATCGCTCTAGGCCACAGCTGCTTTTCGACAACGCAAGACCACACACTGCACAACAAACAACCACTAAGTTAGATGAGCTACAATTGGAATGTCTGCGATATCCACTGTACTTCCCGGACCTTGCTCCAACAGATTACCAGTTTTTCCGGAATTTGGATAACTTCTTACAAGGAAAAAAATTCAACTCCGATGCGGCAGTCCAAACCGCCTTCAAAGAGTTTATTGATTCTCGCCCCCATAGTTTTTTTAGTAAAGGGATCAATGAACTACCTATGAGATGGCAAAAGTGAAAAAAAAACGCCAATTTCATATGTAAGGACCTAATATTACATGAGTAAAGAAACTGTACGGTTTCTTTACTCATGTGGTAATATCAATATAAGGGGATTTGGTAATACGCTTACTATTAGTGATCACAAACTAGTTATGGTTACACCAGCACCACCCATAATACAGATAAAGCGTCCATCAGCATAAATACATAAACGCTGAGTATGTAGTAATTTAAGTAGCCTGTAAGTAGGGATTAAGAATTGTAAAGACCATGGCAGAATAAATTCACATCTCTGTGAACACGTAGTTTGTATTTAGTTTTAAAAAGCTCGGCAGCTCCCCGCAACTTGACTGGCGCAGCCGGTAAGATCACGGAAAGCTGTGCCACCGTTCGTGAATATCGCGTATACAATTTTACTCATTTTCGCGCATCGGCGGTCGATCCATACAGCGTGGATTCCAGCGAACCAAAACAAATTCGTCGAGAATAAGGAGCCGTGAAGCTGATGATGGGCACTGTGGGCTAGTGAGTACGACTCTTCACCTCCTTCATATCCCTTAGTAAACTTGGAATTAAACATTTTCCATTTTGACTGTTATTTGGGTTTCAAATACTAATCTTACGTAAATTTTATAAAGTATTAAGTGTAATAAATATTACTTAAAACAATATTAAATTAATTGTAATACGTACATAATAATAAGTCCCATATCACTCAATAAAATTATAGAGTATATTATATTAAGTATTATACATTAAGTATTATACATTATATTAAGTTCTTATTGTGTAACATGTGTTGGTTAATTTAAAGATTACTCAACACGTTAATAGATAATAGATTAGTACTTATACTCGAAGTTTCCTTACAACATTTGTGGAACTGGTAGAGTTATAATAAATATTTTATTTAATTTTTTATTTTTGTGTAGAACCAGTGAATAAATTATTAAAAATGTCGGAAATTTAATTTATCTCTAATGAATTAACTAAAATAATACCAACATTTAGCGGCGATAAGCGTCATTTAAATTTATTTTTGCGTAAATGTGAATATATAATAAATAACTTTAAAACCTTCCGATGTGCAAAATGAATATATAATGCAAATCATTACTAGTCGTCTTACGGGCGAGGCTGCGTCGCTTATCAGTGAACGGGAAGATATACAGACGTGGGCCGAATTCAAGGAATTGTTTTTAACTCACTTCGGCGACCCACGTAGCGAAGAATGTTTAGCCATAGAATTAGAAACTTTAAAGAAACACCAAAATGAAAATTATACAGATTTTTGTGGTCGTATACAATCCGTTAAATCAGTGCTATTGTCGAAGGTTAATCAAATTGGTGATAGAAACTTAAAAATAAGTAAAACTATTATTTATAATAACACTGCTCTGCAGGTTTTCTTATATAATTTATCCGAAAATATGGTGCGCATTGTTAGGTTGAAAACACCCAGTACACTAGAAGAAGCACTAAGTATAGTTCTAGAAGAAGTAAACTTCTATGACCAATATCAGATGCGTAGTAAAATGTTACAGTCTAGCCATACGCTAAGCCACATCTAGTAGTACACTAGTGCAACAATCATCGTTTAAGTTCGCATACCAACACAGCCTCACAGGTTTTTAGACCAATATTAGCACAAAACCAACCCCTAGGCAAAATTTCGAACACCACCAATTTAAGTTTGGCATTCCTAATAGTAGACAAATGAGGATTCCGTTACCACAAAATAAGCCTCAACAGCAAATGAGTTTCCTAAGCAATATCACCCACCAGTTTGGATACCGACCTAATTTTGGATACCGACCAAACTTTGGATTTAGACCCCCGGGCTATAGCCCCATGCAACCAATGTTACCGCAACAGTTTGGTAACTCTCAGCATTTTAATTATCCCAATAATAATAATGTGCATAATAAGTTGGTTTCTAATGATACTGATGTTTCTATGAGAACTGCCCCTCCAAAGCCTTTTTAACCAGGTTTCCGCCTAAACGAATTAGAAATTTATCCATCATACTATCCCTACGAATTTCCTCAAAATTACATATATGAGGAATCATACGACAGTTATTATGAAGATGAACCCATACGAGAAAATTCTATAATAGAGGCCGACGAAAACCATGATTCAGAGGTTAACGACATGTCGGCACAGACTGAAAATTTTCAAGTAAAAGCCTCCGAAAACCACCCGAAATAATAGAATTGAATTGCGACTTAAATCTAAAATTACTATACATATATATACCGGAAATAGATGCAAATTTTATGATAGACACAGGAAGCACCCGTTCTTTTATAAGCCCCGATAAAGCAAATCAATACTACCGTAATTATATAACAAATGAACTCTTTAAGGTTATAAGCACTCATGCATCTAGCGAACACAATCAGGTAATTAAAATTCCACTATTTTCTATATTTCAAAGTAATGACGAACATAAATTTTATCATTATAACGTCGATTCACGTTATGATGAGTTAGTCGGGAATTATTTATTAAAGCAGTTGGAAGCTGTAATAGATTTAAAGAAATAAGTACTTACTACAAATTCTTCTAGAATACCGATAATACACAATAGCTTAGAATATGTTGTAATACTTCCACCTCGTTCTGAAGTTAGAGCAAAATTACTCCAACATGTTTTATGGCGAAGGAATATTAAATTATACCCGATTCTGTGATGGAGTGCACGCCTTCTGCATTGGTAAAGTGTGAGAATGGCTATGCCACTACAATTATACAAAAATACGTTAGATCAACAAATGGAACTATCTATTAAGAAACCTTTAAAATTTGTGAATGTGTGGATGATAAATCGTATAAATTTATAGATCACTCTGATCTAGAAACGGACCAGTTATTGCTTGAAAATTTAAACAATATGACTAAACCATATGAATGAAGAGAAAGACATAGCATCGTAAACTATCTGAGGAATACAAGGATATATTTTATTGTGAACAGATTCCTTTGAGTTTTAGTAATCAGGTTAAACACTTCATTCGGACTAAAACGAGGACCCTATATTCACAAAACCTACAGACTAGCCCCTGCACAAGTAACAGAGATAAACAAGCAGGTCGATAAACTTTATTAGATAATGTAATTCAAGAATCTTTCTCCCCATGGAATTCTCCCACATCTTGTTCCAAAAAGGCTGATGCTTCGGCAAGTTAAATACAGAATGGTTATAGATTACAGAAGGCTAAATGAAATTACAATTGATGACAAGTACCCTTCCAAATATCGCAGACCTTTTCGATAAGCTAGGTAAGAGCACATACTTTTCGACACTCGACGGCCAGGCTATCACCAAATTGAACTTAATGAAGATGACCGACAGAAAACTGCCTTCAGCACCCAAAATGGACACTATGAGTTCCTGAGGATGCCATTTGAGACAGCCCCCGCCACCTTTCAAAGTGCTATGAATAACGTCTTAAGAGGTTGCAAGGAATCCATTGCCTTGTGTACCTTGACGACGTTATTATCTTTCCGCTAGTCTACAAGAACACATGGAGAAACTTCAGTGTTTTTGACCGACTTCGAAAGACTAACATGAAAATACAATTAGACAAATCTGAATTTTTCCGAAAAGAAGTTTTATATCTGGACACACCATAACTAAAGACGGGCTGCGACCAAACGATGACAAAATTAGTAATACAGAATTATCCTCTTCCTAAGACAACCACCGAAATCAAAAGTTTCCTTGGCTGTTGGATATTATAGAAAATTTATAAAGGACTTTGCGAAAATCACGCAGCCCCTAACGTCGTATTTAAAGAAAAGGAATAAGATAATTGTAGACCAAAATTATATAGATGCTTTTCATAAATGTAAAGAAATATTGACCAGTGTTCCACTACTACAATACCCGGATTCGACTAAACCGTATATATTAACTACCGACGCTTCGAATGTAGCTCTTGGTGCAGTATTATCACAAAGATTAATAGGGTCAGATAAGCCTATTGCATATGCCAGCCGCACACTTAGTGACACCGAGTCGCGATACAGCACAATAGAGCGGAACTTTAGCCATCATTTGGCCAAAGCATTTTAGGCCCTACTTGTATGGACAGAAATTTCAAATTTATACAGACCATAGACCCCTTGCTTGGCTCTATTCCCTTAAGGAGCCTAACAGCAAACTGACACGCTGGCGTTTGCGTCTTCAAGAATACGATCTTACAATAGTCTATAAAAACAGCAAACAAAATACCAATGCTGATGCCTTGTCTCGCATAAAACTTAATGCTTTAGACGACGCATCAATGGGTGTTAATGTGCATGACGATGACATACAAAAGGTAATACGCCAACTGAAAGAACTTGAAAAATACAGACCTAAACCTCAACCAGAGACAGTGATAATTTCAGACTCAGGCTCGAGTGTAACGGATCATATTGAATTGTTCGAAGAAAACTACCCTGTACCATATGTAACTAACAGTAGTAGCACAGACACGATACACTCAAATGTTGAACCTGAGTCAACAGCAATCCCAATTTTGAGCGAGGCAATAGATACTAAACCAAATCAGATCCTAGTATTCTCTTGGTTCCAAAATAAACTACAAGTCAGAAATTTATCTAGAGAAAAAAAAAAGTACTAGAGGTATTTTCCACTAGAAAACGAAGAATTAATAAAACAATTTTTAAAGGAATATATAAAATTTAAGAGTCGATACTTTATTTATTTCGAGAACGCTGAGCATAGGAAATTATTTGCAAAAGTTATTATAGAACTCTTTAAGAAGGACGCAGCAATTCTTTGAATGTACACAACGCGCAGTATATGTGGAGGATGAAAAGAACAAAAGCTGTCATTCTCAAACACCATGAAGGAAAAACATGTCATCGCGGTGTGAAAGAAACTATGATAAGAATACGCAGAAACTATTACTGGGAAAATATGCAAGACACTGTAGCTGCCGTTATAAATGCTTGTGAACCTTGCAGATTAATGAAGTACGATAGGAAACCAATAAAACCTATACTACAACTCACAACAACCCAGGATGCGCCTTTCAGGAACTATTTATAGATTTATTTACTATTGAGAAGAAGTATTATTTAACCGTTGTGGATGCTTTTAGCAAATTAGGACAGGCCTTAGAGATTGCAAGTCGACAAACCGCTGAAGTAGCGCGAGCATTAATTAAATATTTTTCTATGTACGGAATTCCTAAGAAAATATCATCTGATCCAGGCACCGAATTCAATAACGAACTTATGCGTCAGCTCCTATCTATTTATAAAATAGAAACTCATATCACAACTCCCAATAACCCCAATTCGACAGGCATTGTCGAAAGATTTCATTCCACTATAATGGAAATATACAGACTTGCAAAATATGAACATAAATTCACAGACGCTGCATCTGTCATGACATATTCAGTCATGGCATATAATCATACTATTCATTCAACGACAGGATTAACACCCTTTGAAATAGCATTTGGTCATACAGATTCTGGTAAAATATTCGACGTAGATTTTGAAAAGGCATATACACAGCAACTCATTAAAGACCACGCGAGACGAACCAAATACTTATATGGGCATATTTCAGAAAAAGTCCATACAGATAAAGAAAAGGTTAGGAAAAAGAAAAGTGGGGAATCTGGAATTGATTTTAAAGAAGGTGATACGGTTTTTATTAAAGATATTAACATAAGGAAAAGTAAGGATAAGTCTAGGTATCAAAAGGCGAAAGTGCAAGGTGATATTGAAAGAAACATAATACCTGTAACGATAGGAAAAAGAAAAACTAAAGTGCACCTCAAAAATGTGAAACGCCCTCCACAGGTTGTTGGCGATCTTCGTGAACCTGAATCTGATGATCCAGACCCAAGGCCTTCAACTTCTAAAGGCCGAGCATAACCCAGGCATGTTACCCGTAAAGCAAGGACAAGCATACAAGGAAGTAGATAAGTGGGTTATAGTTAAGTTAGACTTTAGTAGCATAAAGGATGATTTAAATTTTAATATCAATAAATATAAAGAATTTAGCAGTTTAGTAAACATCCATAAGCCATACGTAAATGAATTCCAAAATATGAAAACACAAGTAAATTATCTAAGTAACTTAGCTGTATAAAAAATTAAACAACTCATACCTTCGATACGTTTCAAGCGCGGTCTTATTAACCCATTAGGCTCTGTTATCAAAACGCTTACAGGAAACTTAGACCACAATGATGCAATAAAATACGACAATCTCATAGCCCAATTAAAGACCCAGCAAACGCACACTAATAAGAAAATAACAATAATCTCGGAGATACTTGACTCTCTTATAAATAGTACTGGATCTATACAGGAAAATATGAAAATTATAGATGAAAGATTGAAACGTATAGAAAGAATGGTAAAATATATAATTACTAAAGACGAGAACAGCATATACTCCACATATGTTTTAAGTATGTTTAACATGTTTGTCAATAATTTTAGAACTATATACTTAATTTTAAGCGAAATAGAAACGGCATTAGCATTTACTAAACTTCACGTTCTACACCTGCCATTGTTAATTCCACTGAATTATTAGTGATATTAGAATCTATATCTCAAACAAATAGTTTATTTTATCCTATTACTGAAAACAATTTAGTTAATCTAGAAAGATCTATGTCTGTTAAGGCCTATGTAAAAGAAAACCAAATAACGTTCATCATGGAAATCCCTCTGACTGATAATATTACATACACTTATTTTAAAATGTATGCTTTACCTATGTTTGATCCCACCTATAATAGAACAACTGTTATTTTTCCCAAATATCCTTACCTCATGGTGAAAGATCACACGTACTTACCCTTAAATGGCCCATGTCATGAGATAGCAGCAAACCAGTTCCTGTGCGAGGAAATTGATATCGTGCAGTATCCTGAAAACCCATGCATAGAACAACTTATGAACTTCGCATCAAATCTAAGCCTTTGTAAATTATCAATAGTAGAGCTGGAAAGTGTTAAGCTACAGTCTATTGGCCCTATTAACTGGATCCTATTTACACAAAATAAAATAGTGCTTACAAAAACGTGTGGCGATGAAACTCAAAGAAATGCTGTAAAGGGCACTTACCTCTTGGAAATCGATGAAAACTGTGAGATAAAATTAGGCAATATTAAATTACACTGGAAATGATACTTCTCAGGAAAACTGCAATATAAGGTGACACCAATTTTAACTCTACCCAAATTGATAGAGCAGCCTACAAATGCGGAGAAAACAGTGAATTTAAATCGAGTTAATTTGGACGAACTAAAATATCTCTCGTACAAGCTGAAAAGTGAAATAGTGGAAAGTGAAAGAAAGCTTAGTGAAAAGAAAAGTTTTAGTTTAGCTACTGTACTTTCTATGTTATATTAGTTTTAATTATTATTATTGTTGTAATTTGGAAACATAAGTTTGTTTACATTGTATGCAAAATCATCGGAATCCAAATCTTGATAAATTTGCAGTTGAGGAGGGAGGAGTTATGGTTACACCAGCACCACCCATAATACAGATAAAGCGTCCATCAGCATAAATACATAAACGCTGAGTATGTAGTAATTTAAGTAGCCTGTAAGCATAGGATTAAGAATTGTAAAAGACAATGGTCAGAATAAATTCACATCTCTCTCTGTGAACACGTAGTTTGTATTTAGTTTTAAAAAAGCTCTCGGCAGCTCCCGCAACTTGACTAACTAAGAAAAAACAAAAGAGTTATGCTTGCATTCTGTAAGTCCGTGATCCTTCTCTGCAGGCATATTCGCTTATTCTATTGACATCAAAATGATAGTCACTTTGTAGTACATTGCGTCATATTTTATTGAGCAACTTCTTAATATTATTTATGAAAGTAATATTGCATTCAACGCAATTTACTTCAAAGCGACTATCATTTTGATTTCAACGAAGTTAGTGAAAAGACCTGCTAGTCAAGTTGATTAATACGTGCTGCATTCATAATTTATCTATAATAAAGCTGTCGAAATTTTAAATGCCTGTTCCTTTGTCAATACATTAAAAAGTAATAAGTAATAACAATAATACAAAGAGTGTACTTTGATTTGCTGCAAAGAAAAGGAAATATGAATGAATAAAAATGAATGAAATATGAACTTGTAGCAAATGTGGGTGATGAAACAGAAACAATTGAATGCGGCTTTGGAAACATCCAAAATTCAGACGTCTGAGTGATGCTCGATCAGCAATAACCAAATTACTAGTAGTAGAGTAGCTCTTAGTAGTACTAAGAGCTACTCCTGTTGAATGGAAGTTCTTGCCCTAAGAATCATGTAATAATAATTTTGTTTATTTATTAGTTTTCAAATAGAAACGAAGCTTCGTTCACTTTAGGCTATTTCTTTCATGAAATTTTCGGTAGCACTCTGGAGTCAGGAAGTGGGTGTTATATCCCTGTTCCTCGGAAAGCACGTTAACCTGTTCTACCTGCGTGTGATCTTTCCTCGTTCGTGTGGGATTGCCGTCAAATCGGACTATCAGAGTGAGGGAAAATACAACGCACCTATATAATCCTGTCATATGCAGATGTTTAGTCTCCATTGGGACTCGCCACCTCGTAACTGCAATTTGGTCTGGAGGACATTGTAATTATAGTAATAGTGATAGTTAAAAAGGCCAAGTATATGTTAGAATATGCATAAAATAGGATTTCGTTGTTTAAATTGTTTTTAATATTTAAGTATTCTAAAGTTAAAATGAAACAGAATAATTTGTTACTTAAATCTTTAAATTTTTTTAAAGCCATTTTTCAGATATTTTTATTTTTCAGATTTTTGGTTACGTCATATAAATAAGTGGAGGCATTTATTTAAAGCTTAATAACGGGAAACTGGGCATGTTGCAAGTTGTTTATGGAACCAAATAATGTATTTAAAAGATGGGTTTGTATTTTACAGATCCGTTGTTTTTTTTTGATTGACGACTAAGATCCAATGCCTTTCAGTCTGTAATAATTGTAATGACTCTCCATACCCTTTGAGACGGTGATATGTACCCAGGCGGAATCCTAGGCACAAAAAGGTCCCTACTACCTAATAGAAGACCTCCTAAGTTCGTCTCTCCAGAAGTGTAAGACATACACTTTGATTACCAGTGTGAGGCTTCTAGTCGAGAACCTTTTTTGCCCACGGTTGTCGTTTCTTGGGCGGATCATTGCAATTGTATACATATTATATGTGGTTAACTTAAGCCACATTTATGTTTTGAAAGCGTTTTGTTGTCTTTGGAATTTGTATGATATTTTGTGACAAATATTTTGAAAAGTACAAAGCGTAGAGTAGTGTAAGGTAAAGCTTGGACCAGTTCCAAGATGCCAACACGTGAATAACCTTAAATGAAACATTTTTATGTGAACACCCAGCTAGTATAATTTTGAACTTTTAGCATAAATTTATTTAGTGCAGTGTTGAAAACTAGGTCAAAAGTACACAAAATCTTTTAAAAATTGAAATAGACGTTACTCTTACTCCATCCTTTTGAAAGTATGATATAAAGGAGTCTAATTTCGAATTTGTACTCATAAAATAATTTTCAATACTAACCAAACTATCAGATCTAGATAGAGCTGCTCAGGGGCTAAGCGCCCGGCGTAACATTCACAGAACGTGAGCAATTTGTGTTCGAAATCCGTCGGTATGAATGAAATTACGATACTTACTAGTAGTATTAAATTCCGCGTAAAACTATGTGTCCAACATAATCAAGACTAATCCCAACACCACGGAATAGTGCACGTAATTTTGAGAAAAGGCGGGATTAGGTTAAACTCGTTATTCCTATTGTGACGCGGATAGCTAATTATCTTTAACCAATAAAATTATTAAATGCAGTTTTAAGTGCTTATTCACCACACGCTCGGCGGTGAAGGAAAATATCGTGATAGAGCCATGCTGCAGCTATATTATTGTTGCAGCACGCATGGGTCCGCTCGACCGGGGTAGGACCACTCTTTCACAGAATATCAACGTAAAATAGAAGCTTAATGATGCTGTGTTTCGTATGGTGAGTGTAGAGAACCGGAGCTCCTTTTTACTGGAAACTAGGCATTCTATCTCAGTCCTCAGGGGTGACAACGCATCTGCATTTTGATTCTTAATAGAGGATAAATGTAGATGTCTATGGGCCACAGCATCCGCTTACCATCGGGTGGACTGTGTGCTCGTTGATCACCCTAATTATATATAAAAAACAAGCACTCGTGAAGAATAAAAATATTTCAAAGCCATGCAAAGCCGCACACACGCACGCTTTGGAGCAGCGCGTTGTACTAATTGCTCTTTAACCCTCTCAGAAATGAGACGAAGCTCGTGCTTGTGACGTGTACATACTATAACTTTAATTTTAGTAGGTCATTTTGTACTCGTTGCTCTATTCTTACGCTTGAAGTAGTTTTAATCACTACAACATTTATAATATAATGTATGCGAGTTTACTTTGTAATAAATCCAAATAGAAACTAAACACGAAATTAAAAAAATTTACAAATTTGTTTTAGAAAAGATTGGCCTAAATTCTAGGATATTTAAGTAAAAAAATCACAATTACTGTTCATTTAATCCGCAAAGAAAAAATATAGGGTGACAGAAGAGAATTTAATAAATGTTTTTTATTGAACAAAATTGTATTTTTGTCAAACCCTTATTAGAAAAAAAATCCCTAAAGAGTATCTATCTTTGTCATATTTTGCAAAATTTCTCCAAGCTCTATAAATTGTTTTTACACTAAAAAAAAAAAGGTCATAAAAATATTAATATTTTTAATAGAGAGTTTTATTTTATTTCCCGTTTTACTCGAGAAAAAATCATTTTTCCCCGAAATTGAAAATATTTGCGCGAGCGCGCCTGCTCCGTCGTCCTGTAATCACCTGCGAGCTCTATCGCAGTCCTTTTTCGGACATCGTCGAGGGTGGACCGCGCGTCGGTGTTGGAGCGATTTCGTTCAAATATATTTTAGTTTTTTAAGAGTTTATACTCAATTATAAATATTGTTATGAATAGAAATACTTAATTTAGTTAATATCTGTACATTGGTAACTGTAATTATTGTTTTCTAAATAAATTAACTTTTAAAGTGTCCAAAGAAGAAGAAATTTTCGCGGCGACGTTGATTTGTGAAATTGAAAAATGAATTTTTATATAATTTAGATGTGGAACGACCAACATGCTTTCTTTACTTAGATTTCGATAGTTTTTAATACCTATGTAATTTTATTGTTGCATGTTTTTATTAATTAGGTGATACTAAATTTTATAATTATGTATTACAATAAAACGCTGTTTTATGAGTATGACTTTAATAGAATATTATTGGGGAGGGAAATATAGATACAGAGGGGTTTCTCTGCATGATAAAGTTAGAAATGAATATATTCGCAGTAGAACCAGAGTAACTGACACAGCCCAACGGATTATTAAAGTGAAATGACAATGGGCTGGCTATATAACTTGGAAAACTGATAAACAGTAGGAAGAAAGGTTTTCGAGTGGCAACCTCGTACCTGTAAGCGAAGTGCAGGGCAGCCTCCCACTATATGGAGGGACGACATGGTAAGATATGCAGGAAGTTGATAGATGCAGCCACAAAGCAATCACAAGGCCTATATATATATAGGCCTTGTGAAGGGCTGTAATGATGATGATAATGAAGCCAAATGTACTTACTACGATTACTCAACCTTTATTCCTCTTCACGTATACGCTTTTCTCACTCACTTACTCACTCACACACACACACACACGACGTTATTTCACGCACGCACGCACACGCACGCACGCACGCACGCACGCACGCACGCACGCACGCACGCACGCACGCACGCACGCACGCACGCACGCACGCACGCACGCACGCACGCACGCACGCACGCACGCACGCACGCACGCACGCACGCACACACCCACACACACACACACACACACACACACACACACACACACACACACACACACACACACACACATATATATATATATATATATATATATATATATATATATATATATATATATATATATATATATATATATATATATATATATATATATACACACACACACACACACACACACACACACACACACACACACACACACACACACACACACACACCACATAAAAATGTATTACGTATGATGAGCATATGTATATATAAGTAATAAAGGTATAAGTATATAAAGGTTGTCTCACACGGGACAGTAATAATAATATAACATTATATCTTCCAGTATCTGCGCATGAAAACTTTTAACATCTCTGAATCCCGAGGTACGTCCATATTAAGAGGCTGAATAGAGCCACATTGATATGCATGGGGATCGTTTTGTGATTTCACATCGTTATCGGAAAAAAATTGTACGTATTTCAGGTGGCGGTTTGCAAAACACGATTCCACAAAATTCAGATTTCAGTAAAATAATAAGAAAATACTCGTACAATTATGTGTCACATGTTAATAAAGCTATTGGGCTATTTTGATTTTTAATAAAGTGATTTTACTTTAGGTTAAATAATTTATTTTGCCCTTCTATATCAAGAACCGTTTTTTATGTTACTCCTATTGAATTTGACATTGCTTGTTGAAATTTAGCGTCTTTAGACGGACCTGAATTGCGCACTGACCCGGCTGTTAGATGTTGTAAAAATAATCGAAAATATTTATTTTTACTTTCATGCCCAAGAAAATGTTTAATTTTATTACGGTCAAATAATATTTAATATGGTTGTAAAGCAAGTATTTACAAATGTTTTCATTATTTTGTTATTCTATTACAGTTATTATCACATCTTAGCTTACATTAGAAGTTCTTGGTGGGATGCGATGTAACGCGGATACCTTATTTTCGTCAAGAACTATAATATATATATTTGTTTCTTTTTTACCAGTGAAGATTCAACACAATCTTAAATATGTTCAATGAATAAAAAAATGAAATAAAAAAAAACTTCAGCCAAAGAGCTCAACTGGCATTTTACTCAGTTCCGTCAATTGGTATAGAAAAAAATAATATTACCAGGTTTCAAACAATCAATCAAAATTCAAAAAAATATAAATATTAAAATCAAAAAATGTATATCTGTATGTCTATACATACATATAATGATTTATGGCCGCTTAGTAACGGACGGTGACTCAGTATAACATCCTACAGTCACGCCGAAACTAAGAGGAGAGAATCACTGTAGAAAACGTAATAATTTACGTTTTCTACAGTGATTGTAGAAAGATATTGTGAAGTGCGGAAATTTTGTGATAAAATTAAAAAAAAATTACAAAATTATCCAATATACCCTATGCGTTACAAAAAAAAAATAATGAGATGGCGTCAGTTTTTAAGAAGATATAACAAAAAGAAACAAAAAAAAAATCAAAAAGTTCAGGATCTAATTGACAATATACAGTTGGCACTTAATCACGCTTTTTGAAACCACGCCAGTTGTAAACAATACTTCTGTGAAAATGGTGTACACAAGATAATTAAGAACAGACAAAATCTTTCTTTTCAAATTTCCGCCGAGTTGTAAGTAGAAGGCCAAATAGGTCATGTGTCAATTTTAATTAAATATATTTTATATGAAGTTATGAAAACAGGAATTTTAATATTGTGTTTACAAGAAACACTATCAGTTGAACCTTGCTGCTTGTTCATTATTTTTACTATAAATGTATATATTATTAATAAATAATTCCCATAATATTTTGTATTATTTTTTATTTTGCCCTATCTGAAACGTTCTACGCTCTATAGAAAATGTGGCGTATGAAATGACTGACAATTTCTAGAACATTTTATCTAGGTACAAAGATGTTTTACGTTTTCGTGGCCTCCACATGATATTTTTGTTAGCATTAGGTACCCTTTTGTATCTGAAACGAATATGAATATTGCTACAAAAGTAAAGTAACAGGCTATACATGTCCCTCTACTGGGCATAGGACCTTCTTATTTCTGAGAGGGTTTTAGGTGAAATATCCGCCGCGCTGCACCATGCGTGTTATGAAAATTGCAATTACAAATTTCATTGGTGCTGCCGGGGATCAAACCCGGATAAAATTTACAGTGAACGCTTAGACCCAGAGCTACTAATACGACAAAAATAAATGCGATTCAACAAAAATAATAATAACTTTTACGTACTTAAAACTTAGACATTTGATATTTTCTTATCTTTACGCGAAGACTACACATTAAATGAAACTAATTTTTATGGATTAAACATTTGATTGCTCGTAATGCCTACCAGACGAAGCTACAGCAGCACACCGTGCAATGTAATTGAAGATGCTTAACCGCGATATAATTCTCAGTGATGCGCAAGCATAATAGACAGTATATCACTTTTATACTTGTCGCCTCTACAATCTATTTATCTTTGCACTTTTCTAAGTAATACAGAATGTAGTCGCTAGACGGTGTTGACGTCGGCTAAAGTCTCTGCAATCGCCGTTTCGTCAAGGTCATTCAAGCTTCTTAAAGTCTTAAGTAGAAATTAATTCAAGTTCACTTTACTTTTTTTGACTAGCAGCTTTTAAGCCGCTCTAATATTTGAAAAAAAAAATACTCGCATAATAATTAAAAAGTTCTTATTCGAAAATGAATTACTGCAAATGTTAAAAAAAATAAGATTTTTTTTTCACTCATTTAAGGGCGGAGTTTAATCTACTCCTAGTTCACACATTTTTAAATTATCAGTAGGACTAGATTAACACCTATTCTGCTCTCCTGTCCGGCGAGCAGTTTTGCGAATGGCTCTGGGGGAGAGCGCAGGTCGTGTTGATTCCCAGGGCAAGCCTAAAGAGTTCTTCCTTCACGTGGTCGCCACCTGTTATTTGGTCTGGTTCAATAGGAAAGAGACAGAAAAGAAACAGTCAGACGATCCTCATTTTCTTTTATTTTTATCCCACCCGCTTTTTTCCTATCTTAACCCAATCCAAGGTATTAAGCGTACCGTGCCAATGGATGCGTGGCTGGGAGGGAGTCCAGTCGCAAACGGTGCCTACCCGAGACCAGGGCGATTCCGGTTGTTTTTTAGCCCTTCCCCCGGCATGCGGGGCTCTGCCGGAGGTGACCGAATTTTTCCCTAGCTAATCGTGGGACCAATATGGACGAAGATCAACATTTGTAAATAATAAACTCTCCTTTAATGGAACTGACTGTAGGTCTGGAAGAGGCTTTTTTAGCCTCACCAACACCCTGCAACCCTACGCCCTAACCTGGGATGAGCCGAGAAGTTGAGGGCGCGTCTGCAGCCGAACCACAGTCGGAAACGTACCAGGGAGGGGAAAAGAAAAAGTTCACTAGGCCTTTATGTTTGGGCAGCACGGAAGAGGTACCGAAGGCTGATAGCAGCTGAGATAGGAGCTGAAGAGGCCCTCTCTCTCTGCTAGAAGCCCTGGGACGAAATTCATCTGCCCTAACCTCCTCCAGTTACGAAGGCGAAAAAATGCAGTCGGTCTGAGAAGGAGTTCCCCAAAGACCAGCCCAGGAAATCTGTGAAGCAGGCAACGGGGGAAAAGAAGCTCAGCTTCAGTGCTGGCTCCGCACGTGTAGGAATTCGCAATTCGAATCCTACGAGCGTGGAGCAGATGCGGCTGGTCCACCCGGCACTAACGCAGGCTATTGCTAAGACGGCCTGTGGAGCGCAGCCGGGAATGGGACCAAATTTTGGGTTTCACCCATGTCAGGTTGGATTTGGTAACGTGCCTGAATAAGGCGAGCCAGACCAGATTGGTGAGATCGAAAACTGAAACCCTGGCTGGAGGCATAGCTCCTAATACCTGAGAGCGAACTGCCGTTTCAACTGACATCACCTTTCTAACCCGCAGCGAAGCTGATTCTCCAGAGAGGCATGCTGTTTAAAGCACAAAATGAAGGGCCCACACTGAGCTCTGGAAAATCCTCCACCGTAGGGACGAGGAAAATGTCCTAGTAATTTTTCAGGACGACCCATCGGCGGAGGCTCTCCAAGGCAGGCGGCAGAGTCGTTCTTTTTTTTTTCTTTATAGGATCAAGACAAACGAGCACAGTCCACCTGATGGTAAGTGGTTGCCAGACCCAGACATCTACATCTATCTTCAATAAAGAATCAAAATGCAGATGCGTTGTCACCCGTGAGGACTAAGATGGAATGCCTCTTTTCCAGTAAAAAGGGTCTCCAGTTCTCTACACTCACTACATGAAACACAGCAGCGTTAAGCTGCTATTTTACGCTGGTATTCTGTGAGAGTGGTCCTTCCTGGTCGAGCTGACCTCCATTCGTGCTACAACTATACCAGTAATATAGCTGCAGCATGGCTCTACCACGTAAATCTTGGCTTTAAGACGATAACTTTTAAGGTCAGGGGAGGGTCTAACGCGGCAATGGAGCCTGAACCGCCCCAACTCCAATCCCCCAGCCCTCCACCTCAAGGGGTGAGACTGGAACGCCATCAGCGAGAGTGACTGTGACCCAAGTCGCTGATATCGCCTGGTTCGAGGGCCTGCCAGTGTCGGCCAGGTGTAAGGGTAGAGGTGGGAGCAGACCAAAGGTACGCATGAGGTCAGAGCTAGTAGGACCCTTCGTCCTACAGGCGAAACGACCCTGCCCCCATGCCTATAAATGGCTAACCCTAAGGCCAAGACGAGGTCCTCCAGGCAAATATTCACCATGCAGCAGCTGCTTCTGCTGTTGAGGTTTTCGCAGGACAACATTGACCTTGCCCTCATACAAGAGCCTTGGGTAGCCAACGGTCAAGTTCTGGGATTGTCGGCAGCCGGTAAGATCTTAGTCAATACTAAAGGCAGTAGACCCAGAGCTTGTAAAATCTATAATAAAAATATTGAACTTTTAGCTGTTCCAGAGTATTAGAATGACGACCTGGTTACAGCCTTTATAAATCTTAAGGGATGCACAGGGGCCAGAGTAATCATTTGCTCAGCCTATCTTCCCAGAGAGAACCCAGTTCCTGCCATCGAGTTAGAGTGAGTGGCGGAGTTTGCCCGTGAGCATAACGCCGAACTTGTGGTGGGATGTGATGCTAATGCTTACCACACAGCATGAAGAAGCACTAATATAAACGAAAGAGGCGAGTTACTTTTTGACTTTCTCATATCCAATCGCCTGGTAAGCCTAAACTTGGGGTGTACACCAACCTTTGTGACGCGTGCTAGGCAGGAAGTTTTAGATATAAACTTTGCTACCAATAACATATCCAGGTGGATTACTGACCGGCATGTTAGTAGTGAAAACTCGATGTCTGATCACAGACACATTAAGTTTGTGATTAGAGCATCACCAACTTATGAAACTGTTGCTTTTTAGGGATGCAAAAGCGACCTCCTGTGATGTGTACAGAGATAGCCTAAGGAGGAATTTGGAAACGTTTCCTAAAAGCATAAAAACGATTGAAAGTTTAGAGTTAGCGGCGGAGACGGTAACCGTAGGTATCCCTGAAGCCTTCGAGGACAGTTGTCCCGTCAAAACCAAGAGCTCAACACGAAAAGTTCCTTGGTAGAACACTAAGCTAAAGGAGCTTAGGGAAAAGACCAGAAAACTATTCAATAGTGCTAAAAAACCAAAGAATGGGATATTTATAGTGCAGCCCTAACTGATTATAATAAAGAAATGAGCAAAGCTAAGAGAGCATCGTGGAGGAAGCCATGCGAGGAAGTTTAGTCTTTGCCTCGCAGTGCAAGACTACAGAAAATGCTATCGAAAGCTAAACCTAATCAGATCGCGCTTCTTAAAAAGTCTGATGGTAACTTCACTAATAGTGAAACGAAAACACTGGAGCTACTAGCGTCAACCCATTTCCCAGGGACACATAAGACTCTAGCCTCGAACTCTTTCAGAGCTCTACGAAGGGCTTGTAATGAGGACTGGTGAATAAAGACAATAAGGCCAAACCTGGTGCACTGGGCTGTTGACTCTTTTAAACCATATAAGGCAAGTGGGGAGGATGGAATAATGCTCATCCATCTACAGAGGGGTATCGATATCCTTCTTCCTTATCTGGTGAAAATCTTCAGAGCAAGTTTTGTATGGGGATATGTTACAGAACGATGGACAATTGTCAAAATTCTATTTATACCTAAGGCTGTTAATCCCCTCTCGTTTTAGGATAAGTGGGAGAAAGCAAGTGTCCACCGCGTTACCCTATTAAGTGTTAGCGGACTTCATATGTCTTTCTTAATATTTTCTTTTAATTTCTCGGGCATTTAGGTTTCCTAACGGTGTTAAATTTCATCGCCGAGCACGAGGTAAATCAGCACTTAAAATTGTAATTAAAAATTTCATTGGTGACGTCGGAGACTGAACTCGGGATGCTCTACTGTGAAATTCACAATGATCGCTTAGCCCCGGAGCTACCATAACATAATATTATATTCACGGCTCCGTGGCGCAGTGGCTTAGTAATGAGTTGCAGCGCTAAGGGCTGCGGGTTCGAATCCCGCACGGAACAAGTATTTGTATGGCCTACAAATAACTTTTCCGGGTGTGGATGTTTGTACTTGTGAAACATATGTATGTAAAATATAATACTGTACTATGGAGAAAATCCTAGCGTGAAAAATATAAAGACATAATAATTTATATTATAACTATGAAAATATTTTATCGCTTAACTAAAATACCGCAACTTCTAATCATGAATTTATGACAATTCAGTAACCTCGGCTCTATTTTAGAAACTTATGTCTTTTGCGAGAACTATCACGAAAAAATATCAAAGGTTATATGATTCATGTGAGCATTAGAAGCGTTTCCCTACTACTGATACTTACACAAACATAAATTTATGATGTTAAAATACTAAGCAGCTTTCCACAGAGTAGGCGAATTACGAGCTAGATTTCTAGGTTTTATGAATCCGTTTAACAATCATAAGAATATTGCTTTAATTTTGTTTGAATCTGATGTTATTTTTATTAATTAGTCATTAGATTTAAGAGGGCTGGTTCTTTTCTCGCTCAAAGGCTTAAATATAGCCCTTCCACGAAGAAACGCTTCTTCTTCTTGGCACAATGCCACGGGAAGTGGGACTGTATGATAATTTAAGATTATAGGTTAGTTTTTTTTAATAGTTTTTTTTAATATTATGTGTATTTTAAGGGTTAAACTAAAGTTTGTTTCTTTAAAAAGTACCGTAGAAAATATGCGAAATAAAATGTAAAGTATTGAATTTGACAGAAAACGTTAAAATTATCGAAGACTATGCTGCCGCGACTAAAACTTCGTTCGTGAGAAGGACTCTTCTTAAATCATAGTTTAAGCCCGACGTGGTAAGTTTTAACCGAACAGAAAATATCGGATTATGCTTGAAAAATATAGAATTCTTAATGACATACTCTCAATACAGAAATAGTGGTCTCTCAGCATGTAGATGTAAAAATTACCTGGCCTGAAAACTATAGCATTTTTTTTCAAGACGTTACAAGTAACGCTGGTAGTCTAAGTCGGTAGCTTTAGTCAGTAAACTGAAGTAATATTGACTTGGGCTATATAGTTTGAAAAAGCTACATCTGACGAGAGAAAAAGTTTCTCGAACGTTAGTCTCGTGTGCGCAGAGTGGAGTGATCCTCGCACTAGTGTGACAATGGCTCAGGACCGTGCAGCAAAGGACTTGATGGGCCGTATGATATATAATCTTTTAATCTCCGTAGTTTCTTTCGCCGATTTTTTTTTATGGAAGAAAAGAGAAACCATTATACGGCTCACCTAATGGTGAGTGATCACCGTCACTCATGAACACCTGCAACACCTGGGGAATCGCATAGTGCGTTGCCTGCCTTTTAGAAAGGAATAGGTCTTTTCTTAAAGGTCCCTAAGTTGTATCTGCTCGGAAAAACCGCTGGCGACAACAAATTCTACAGAATGGTCGTGCGAGGTAAAAAATTCCGCGAAAATCGCACGGTAGTTGAGCGAAAGTCATCAAAATGATGAGGATGGAATTTCAATTTCTGTGATGAATTCAGCAGCTGGAATTAATCTAAATAGTGCCTCTTAGCACTTTCGGTGGTAATCGTTTATCTCTGAGTGGTGATAGTATTTTTGCTATTTTCTATTTACTTGCCTACATGTTAAAGACTGCGTCTCAATTGTAACTAGGAAACTAGAGGGAAAAAAAACCTAACAATACCATAGGTCACACTGTGTACGGAAAAAGGGCCCATACAAAACGATATTCAAACGGACCTCACCATCATCCTTCACAGTTACCTACCTTGGGCAAATCTTTGTTACAGAGATCACGAGGGAACTATGACAGCAAAAAAAAAGTGAGACAGATCGATTCGCCAACTTACAGATTGGCTCAACACTTAGCAAAAATACTATCACCACTCAGAGGACACACTAAGTATTCATTTGTCAGTGAGATTAAAGACCTACGTCTTACTGACAATGAAACCGTCACTTTTGATGTTCAGTCCCTATTTACTTACCTACCTGTTGAAGATTGCATCTCAATTGTAACTAGGAAACTAGAGGAAACAACATGGCAGCAGAATATGCAGTGTTACTCAGACATTGCCTTACGTCTCGCTATATATTGTGGTAGGAAGAGTTTTACAAGCAAGTAGATGGTGTTGCAATGGGCTCACCTGTATCTCACATTGCCGCCGATATATTCATGAAGGACTTTGAGGAGAAAGCCCTCTTACCTGCATCCGTAACTCCAAGGTTCTACAAACGGTACGTAGACGATACTTTTACAATTTTACCAACAGACAAATAACTGCATTTTTCTAAAATTAAATTTATTATGTACTTAGAGGCAAATAATTCCTTAGCCTTCCTAGATGTGTTAGTCATCCAAAATGTTAACAACACCAAAGGTCATTCTGTGTACAGAAAAAAGACCCATACAAACCGATATGTAAACGGTGAATCTCAACATCATCCTTCACAGTTAGCTACCGTGGGCAAATTTTTGTTACAGAGAGCACGAGGGATCTGTGACAGCAAACACCTGGCCGCCAAGCTTCAGCACGTCAAGTAAGTTCTGCACGACAACAAGCTTCGGGTCCCACGCCTACGTCACAGTGACTTAGTGAAGCCGGCCAGAGTCGAGCGTCTCCCTGCTGTACTACCATATATCAGAGGTGTCACAGACAAGATTGCGAGCTCCTAGTAGAACATTCTTCAAGCCGCCGAAGAAGATTAGTCAGTTCTTACCATCCGTCAAGTGCAATATTCCTCTACAAGATGCAGGAGTATACAAGCTTGATTGTGAATGTGGTCTCTATATATAGGCTAACAAAACGATCAATAAAAACTCGCGTAAAAGAACACATAGCTGACGTGAAGCACCAACGTTCCGGGAAGTTTGCAGTTTGTGATCATATCCTAGACGGCCCCCACTATTACACTAGATTTGATAAACCACAAATTCTCGCGAAAGAACATCGATTCCTGCCAAGGATGATACGTGAGGCTATTGAAATTATAAAACATCCTAATTTAAATAGAGAGGGAGGTACCACCTGCTTGGGATCCTGCAATTAATAAAATTAAAATTAAGCCAAACACAGTTAGTTCATTCTGCGTAGATCGGACCAAAAGTAATAATTAAAAGGCTGAAGGTACTCTGACATCGGGACGTCAATCACCTCAGTACCATGTACGAAACATCGGGAATTAAAAACTAAGTTTAATTAAACACGATAAAATCCGCAAAAGTAATTTTATTCAATGTGTAGTGTTCGCGTAAATATAAGAAATCATTATTACTGCACAAATATAAATGAAGGGCTGGAGAGGGAGTGGTGGCAGATCTGCTGTACACCTAGTTTAATTTGTGTTGGGAACTTAAGCGGGTACCGGGAGACTGGTGCAAAGCCGTGATAGTCCCACTATATAAAGGAAAAGGATCGCAGCAGGATTGTAAAAACTACCATGGTATCAGCCTTCTTAGCATTGTGGGATAACTGTATACTAAGGTACTAATTGAAAGAGTTATGAAAGATACTGATGGAAAAATTTGGGATGTGCAAGCGGGATTTAGAAAGGAAATGGGATGTACGGATCAGGTCTTTTCCATGCGCATGATCGCGGAGAAGCAATAAAACCAAAAGGTTTTTGTGCGTTCGTGACTTGAAAAGGCTTATTACAGAGTGGACAAACACTGAACTGTTATGTGCAAACACTGAACTCATTTAAGGAGCGCTGGATTGATACAGGCAGTCTCTGTATGACCTAGTGGTTGTGTCAGGATCAACGGGGCCTACACGGACTGGTTTGGCATCCATAAAGGGGTCAGACAGGGCTGTGTGGCTTCCCCGTGGCTGTTCAACCTATTTATTGACAGTTGTTTAGAAAATTTGAAAGTTGAAGAATGCGGGTAAAAAATGGGCGAGTTAACTCTCAAATGCCTTTTGTACGCCGATGATCAAGTCATACTCGCGTTGTCGGCGGCCGAGTTGCAAATGATGGTTACATTAATGAACAGTTCAATAAAAGAAAGGGGAATGAAAGTGAACGCAAATAAGACGAAAGTTATGGTTTTTGAAAGAGATGAAAGTAAAACGATATGTAAAATAAAAATAGAAGGGGAATTGGTCGAGCAAGTAGATGAGTTTGTGTATTTGGGATGTGTAGTTAACAGGGATGGTAGATATGATAAGGATATAGAACGACGAGTTAATGCAGGAAATAAAGTATGTGGGGCTCTACACTCTGTTGTGGAAAGTCAGAATGTGTCCAAAAAGGCACGTACGGCAATTCACAATGCTGTGTTAGTCCCTATTTTAATGTATGGTATTGAAAGTTGGGTGTGGCAGAAGAAGCACGAGAGTAGAATAAATGCTGTAGAAATGCGGTCATTAAGGAGTATGTTAGGGCTGAATCTGAATGACAGAGTGAGAAATTTTGTGATAAGAGAAGAGTATTTGGCGATCGATTAGTGACCTGGTGAGCTAGTGATCCTCAAGTTACCTCGTGAGCTGGCAGTTTATTATGGATTCCATTATTTTGGAGAACAAGTAGTTGGGGATCGAGTGGACCAAACTTGTCTTACATAAATTTGGGACTACGCCTAGGGAGTACCAGTACCGAAAAAGATGCGTTAAAACCGGTGCCAACTCCGGAGCACACGTCTTCAGCCCAATAGGAGGGACTCCATCAGGCCCACTCGACTTATTTATGTCCAGGGAGAGGACACCGAGTGCTGTGTAAACAGCAAATCCTTCATGGAGCATTCACATCGCGAGATGGCTAGCGGTGTGTTCCCCCGTCAACAAGAGTCGAGATGGACGCAAAGAAAGAGCCTAGCAGAACGGCTTTCTCCTTTGCGACATGGGCCAGTGAATCGATCTACCTGTGCAGAGATGGCAGAGATGGCTGACAGGAGTTCCTTTGGATAGCCTCGGCGAGAGACCAGAATGCACGTGTTCCAGAAGGTAATCAAACTAGTTTCTCGTCAATTCTGCCGATGTGCTCTGATTTTGCCTTGGCAATGACACTTTTGAAGGATCTGGAGGCGGAATAATTATACTTCTTTTTAAGAGCACTAGTGTTTGCAACCCGAGACGTTGATGCGTCAGCCCAGGCCCGGTAGCACTTTTGCTTATAGAGTGATGCAATTTTACAGGAGTGACCAAACCATGGCTGAATTCTGCCTCTGATAGGGCACCGCAGATGATGGAATCTAAAGTTCCATTCCCTGAATTACCACATCAGCGACAGAAATCGCAACAACGTTGGGATCATCCGAAGAGAAGCAAACCCGGCCCCAAGGGTAGTATTCAAAAAAGGACCGTACCCCGTTTCAATCGGCCGACCTATAATAATAATAATAATAATTCGTTATTGAACACAGAATTAGTATACAATTCATTGATGCCCTGACTCCTAAACTAGGTTATCCTGTATGTTAGGAGGCAGTTTCCCTCCCATTCAGTGATCTTATTTTCCGTGTACAATACAGATTATAAAATATAAAACAAAAAAGTGTGTGTGTGTGTGTGTGTGTTATTTAAGTTATTTAATTAAAAAAATGATTAATAATATCATATAAACAAGGTGCTTGGTAGTCATATTGCCTTTTCGCAAATGCGCTTTTGACAAATGGTACTGGACATTTTTGTGTTCTTTTATTTTTAGCTAACATATACTGGGGAAAAATTATGATATCGTTTATGCATTTCTATATATACGATTTTCGTACACTAAGGATATTTGACAATACGTATACTTTAGATGTAGGGTATGTATAAGGAAGATGTAATATTAGTTTTAAAATAGATCTTTGAGCTCGCCCAGCCTCAATAAGATATGTTTTGGGAGCTCCACCCCATGAGCAGATGCAATCATTTATGAGACAATGACAAAGGGTTTTATGTCTGAATTAGCAGTTTTTTAGTCGCTACAGTTCTTAGATTCTTAAATACTATTGTTAGTCTCCGAATCCGTTTAGAAATATTTGATTTATGAGGTTGCCAATTTAATCTTTCCTCGAGGATTAACCCAAGGTAGTAAGGTCGTAGATATTCGTTCTGATATTGTACATTTACATCTCTCCTTTTTTTGCGACATATTACAAGGGTACGTATGCATGGTGACAGAAAAGCTGTGTGGTGGTTTTGAGATTATAGTTTTGTAAAAGCATAAATATTTTGTTATTGAACAATTGACGCTTAAAATATTATTTTACAGCCATTTTGTAACCGTACGTAACCCATTTTCAGCACATAGTACAGCACGTATAGTGCCAAACACGGCGGCAACCTTCTGAACGCAACCGCCATGGGAACGTGAGTGGTAGCAAACTCCGGATCAGACTATGATCCGAAGAACCAAAGAGGGGCATCGACGGAGACCTGATATCCGTCCGGATGAGAGGTCAGCAGAAGTCCAACAGAGAAGGCGCATGATCCTCTACATCTGGGATCCGCGTAGGTGAAGTAACCAGATTTGTTAGATCATATGCCAAGGCAAATTCATAAACAGATCTACCCGCATGATCGGTTAAACGGGAAGCAAGTCATTCAACAAGGTAGAGTTAAAATCACCGAGGACCACGATCTCTCCGGATGGAAACTGTTGTAGCACGGAGTGAGCAGCCATTCGGACGTGGTCGATGAGTCGTTCTATGTCGGCATTATCGCTATGGAACCTATAGAGGCACCCGTAGACGCGGGGATGGTCGCTGATGTCTACGCGCAGACATAGCCTTCAAGACTGCCTAGGCGGCGAAATCAGATGTCCTCTCTGATGCATACGCAAACGCAAACTCCTACTTCAATCTGGTATCCTGTGAGGTCATGGTACCACCCCGGTTCGAGCCGGCCCATCCGTGCGCCAGCAAAAGTTGCCGCGTGTCTCTACCACTATTACATTTAATCTGTAAACTTAAAGCAATATGGAATCTGTTAAAATTATATTTTTTGTATTTTATCTTTTTTTACTTATTTTAAGTTTACTACAATCTCATTTGGTGGTTAGTAATGATAAAGCCCTAAAAAAATAAAGCGTACTAACTTAGCGTAGCAAAAGCCTATTCACTCTTGGCTTGAAGTCAACCAGATTGTAATCGAAGGAAAAAACAGATGCTTGAAAATTATTCCACTCCGTGTTCACTTTATTTATATACTTGAACTGTGATAGTTCAACACTGAGCACTATTCTTAGATTTTATGCAAAAAAACCGCACCTCTGAAGTTGTTGCAAGTTTTCTCTGCTCAGAAACTTTCTCAGACATTATAAAATAGGCCTATACCCAGCTGTGAAACGATAGTAGCCTATAATTTTACTCCTTTTCTCCATAAAAAATATAAATATACATTGCTAAAATTAAACTACTTAATATTTGATTACAATACTTTAGGGATAGACCTCTTCTTCTGACTAGAGATCCGTCGCGGTACGATTGTAGCTGTGTAGTGTAGTGTAAGGTGTTGGAAGCATTAAGGTAACGCACGGCGTAGTCGCAACTCGGGACATTATAATCATTGTGCGTGTGCTTATCATGCACGCCGAATGTTCCTTGTCGATGCAGTCTCGAATAGTGTGGCCACTGTGTCTCTATATTAAATTACTTCAATCATAATAAACACAAAAACGACGTGTGGTGGCATTTTGTACCGTGTATTACAAGAGGTGACTGTGGGAAATGCCATTAAAATGCTATAGTTTCCGATTGGTGGCGGTATAACAATCTCGTTTAGGCCAGACGTAAAACATTCTGACGAACGGACAACAGCGTCAGTGAATGAAGGCGTAGTACTTCGATTGTCAATCCACCCGCCAAGAAGCGTGACGTTGAGCAAATCCTCCCTACAACGGGGAAGGCCGATGTCCAGCAGCTTATTAAGTCATTATAATTAACGACACACAGAAACAAAAAGCATACATTCTCTAACACCGAGCCATGAAATTATTATTTTTTTCTTCATTATATTTTATATGAATTTTTATTTTAAAATTAAAATAAGCGAATTTAGTGTCGCACGAATTCATTTAAGTCAATGCTGGGAATCTATGCGAGAATTTTAACGCTTAAGTTAACAGTAAGATTTTGGGATACTGCAGTGAAGTTCCACATTAATATGGTAAAGATAAAATTTTATTAGCATAATTTAATGGATCTTTGAAAAAAAAGTGAAATGAAAAATAATGAGTTTCATGTACTGGCACCTCACAATAAAGACGATTATACATAGGGTAGCTTAAGGATTATAAGTGATGGGGTTTGTTTCAATCCAGCGACAGTTATGGGTCAGCGTAATGCCACAGTGAAGAATTTAGGCTGATACTTTACTTTTGTTTTTGTAATTTATTAAGCTAACTTTCATACTTTCAAACGTAAGATTTTTTTTGACTAACCCGTTTCCGAGCTTATAATATGAGTATACCCGCTATTAAAATTAAAGACAGCCAATTGTACTTATAGGCAAATAAATATTGCAATTTTTATGCAATTTTGAACAGTGAAATAGCAGAGCCTGGAGTCGAACCTTCTTTAACGTGAAAAAATAAGAGCCCATTTTTAGGGTACCAATTAATGGAGCCAATTATATCCATTGCTTAAATATCGCCAACTAACATTATGCCGTGAATTAAAAGACGGCTAGACTCTCACGTTAAGAAAATTAAATAATTCAAATGTGATAGTTTTCTTTTAATCTACTGTAACTTACCCCACCTTAAAATTAATTATGTTTTTTTATACGTACAGACACGGAGATAATTCTTAAAAAACGTTTTAATAATTTTAGCATGAAAAAAATTATAACGTTGGAACACCTTTCACGCAAGCAAAGCCGCAGGAAAATTTAATGCTTAAATAAGAGCTTGTAATTTAAGACTATGTTTGTTTTAAAGAATTAAAAACTAAATATAAATTACCTGTACAAGAACAAACTCAAAGGCAAGTATAGTCGAGTGATTTGCGGGTTCGTTTGTATTTCGTCCTAAACAAACATTGTGTGTAACTCTTTACATAAAATCCAACTGAACTTGGCAGCGCTTTTCAATTCGACGAAAATGTTGGAAATCTATCGGCTGTTTAAACTGTAAGATTTTTTTTAAGTAATTGATTGAAATAAAAGTTATTGAAACGTCTTCGTAATATTGCATACCGTAAGCGCTAAGCACGCAGGTATGTTCTACTAGGGCCTAAAATTTAAGATTCCAACGTTTTGTCGCATGAAATCGTATCTAGCAATCATATTGTACATATAAGTGATATAAAAAGCACATTGTCTGAAATTGTTGAACTTATTAATATATTTTTTAATTGCTATTTTTACATAAAAAAGTGGTTTTAGTGGCTTATGGTTGGATTTATCAAGTCCGCATGGCTTCGTAAACACGATAACTTTTGAAAATATCAATTGTTCTACTCAATCTATTTTTAAAACTCTTCATCTATCACGTGGGAAGCCACTGAATGTAAATGACAGTTTAATTTTGTTTAGTTTAGTTAAAATAAATTTTTTTCAGCTGCGAAATGTCGAAATATTCGGTGTTTTAGCAGCCTTGTATTAATTTATTTTTTAATAAATAGAGACTGCGTCGCTCACTCAGTTAGTTCGGCGTCAATCGCTGTCGTGAGTGGACACTGTATCGGTTGTTTGCGGTGGCTCAAAAAGATCGCTGTACAAATACACAATATTCGAAAAACCAAATTTCTTACATACTTGATTATAATAATTATCAGAGACTTTTATTAAAATATTTTAAAAGCACAGAATAAATAATAGTAGTACGTACTAGTAAGTATGATATTTATACTTAATACGTCTTGGACTTATGGAGGACCTGAATGATGATATGATGATCATATAAGCATTATGAGTCGTACACTTTGGATTTTCCAAACTTTTTAAATTAAGTTTGACATAAAATTATCGGAAAATTGAAGTATAATAAGGTTATTAGTGAAAACTTTGTGTATTTAACTATTTTAAAAATCATAACTTATATGTAATTTTTTTAATGCGCTTAGGGCATGCCCAATTGGATTTACCAATATTTTGTTCTATGACATGCAGGTTTCCTCGTCATGTTTTCTTCATCGCCGAGCACATTGTAATTGGTAAAAAAGTGAGCCATTTTGAAGACTATAAGTGAAGACTCGCACTGCAGCAAATTGGACTAACGAAGGCATTGACGACGACCACCAGGGCGGCGCCACTTATGACAGTTATTAAGTGTTAAAAAAGCGAAGAGATTAATGTTTCTTTTTGAAATATTAGTTATATATTATATTAATAAGGTTAGAAATAGTTAAACTAACCTATGGATATTTCAAAAAGTAAAAAAAAAAAATAAAGAATTAAAAATGTGTGAAAAATTTAAGAATACGGCACTGAGGCATTGTTTTGTGTATATACATACTTTAGAAACCAATAAACTTATAATAAATAAACAACAAATTTAGAAATCTCAACTTTTCTATGATGTCAACTAGTGATATCTGGTGAGCATAAGATATTAGCCCTCATTGTTCTATAACCCTCAAAGAGGTTTTAAGTATATTATTTTATTTTATTATATATTTCTTTTTTATATTGTTGTAAAATATATTGTCAATACATTCAATAATAAAATTTATACAAGTAATATATAATTAAAATTTTTATTCGGTACTTATCTTATCCAAAACCCTCTCCGAAATTAGTCGAGGTCAGTGCCCAGCTGAGGGACGTAAATATTTTGTTATTTTACTTTTCTGTATGATATTTCATAATATCAAGTTTTCTTTACTCCCCAGAAAAGTTTATCGCTACAAATTTTAATCGTTAACTCAGAATGTCCTATTTATAGTGTCGGAAAACTTTCTATTTTAAAAATAACGTCTTATGTATTGAGAAAGGCACAGAATATTCTCAGGCCCAGAGCAACAGGTTGAGTAAAAATCGTATAAAATGTAAAATATGCTCACTATACAATATGCGTTCCAAGTTCAATTGAGCAACGTAAATTATGAGCACAGAGAAATTCAAAAGAACCAGTATAAAATTATATCCCACACTTGTTCGAATCACAATGACTCCAGCAGTTTGTATTCTAGACTAGAAAGGACAAATACGGTAAGTATTTGGGTATTATGATTGACGGTATATTAAGATAAAGAGTTAATAAAATCGGTTTACCTTGCTCTTGAAGAGTCACAACTTAGTTACTGTATTTCTGCCTGAGTTGGATCACCTAAAACCTTATTATTAATAATTTAAAGAGCTCAGAGAGCTGTTTTAAAAGTATATTTTTTCACCCAACCATCGATGCTTATAAGCAGAGTAAGGTACTCACAGTACGTCAGCTTTATATTCTGCACACTGTTTCTATGCAACATTCCTTACTGAAATATGAACCAAAGCTAATTGAAAACAGGCGCAGAAAAGACAGTCTGTATAAAAACATTGTCTAAAACAAGTTTTGCACATCATTTCTACGGCTATCAGGGTGGTAATCTATATAATAAAATAAACAGGATCTTGTCTATTTACCCTCTTCCAACTACGAAATGTAAGGCTGTAGGCGGGACTGAAGGTAATCTATTGATTATGGTTCTACGCAAGTCTACTTTATTATGGGTACTACCAGAAACACACACACATTACACATTAGGCGCGCGTGCGCACAATCTAATAAAAAGTTTATCTCCATATCAACTGGAAATCTAACTAGCATACGTGTTTTTAATAAAATTTTTGCTATGTTATACCTATTTCCGTGGAGTGACGATCCTGGTGGTCTGTAATAAACTTGACTGGGAATACTTCCCTTAAGTTTGTAGAATTATTCCTTGTATCATGTACTCTACATCTACATCTAGTGTATGTTGGGCTGTATAAACATATAAATAGAAATGATAAATATACATGAATATACATATATTAATATAGTGAAATAAATACATAAAAAATACGTAAATAAATAAAAAGCCAACCAGACGGAAGCCCTGAGACCAAACGGCCGAAGGTTAGGGGGAATGGGTAAGAAACCGGCGAACGATGCGGGCGGTATCAAGGAGCACCGCCTTCTGCATTTGAGCTTGAAGCGCTCCGTCACGGATCCCAGTCACCTCAGATGACCTGAGTGGCTGATTGGGTTTAGCCCGTTCGCAGAAACGACTACAGGTATAATTTCGAAAGTAATTATGGAGGCTGCACACTTCGTGATTATGCATGGTAAGCGCGCTTAAAAAGCCACGCCCACCATGATTCTGCGGCAAGTACAGCCTTATAATCGACGATTATGAGGCTATGATTATAAGACTTATGTATTATTATTATTTTTTGGGATATTTATGAAGTATTCTCATTTGGTTGGGCTGAATAAATATATAAAAGAAATATAGTAAATAAATATACATAAATATAAATGTATATATTAAATATACTAACACAAATAATACATAAATAAATAGAACCCAACTGAAATGGAAGCCTCGGCAGGAGACCAAACGGCTGAGGGTTAGAAAGGGAAAGAAACCGCGGACGATGTGGCGGTGTCGAGGAGCACCCGCCTTCTGCATTTGAGCATGGAGCGGTCCTTCACGGAGTCCCAGTCGCCTCAGATGACCTGAGAGGCTGACCGATTAGCCCGTCGCAGAAACGACCACAGGAATAATTTCGGTCGGCAGACCCCCCACATGCTCGGTCACCCGTGAGCCAGGTCTAGATATTTTGTCAACTTATCTGTTTCGGCTTTATTATTATTTTTATTATTATTCATATTTATAAAGTATTCTCATTTGGTTGGGCTTGAATAAAAATATATAAAAGAAATATAGTAAATAAATAAAACATAAATATATATGTATATATATTAAATATACTAACACAAATAATACATAAATAAATAAAACCCAACTGAATGGGAAGCCGGCAGGGGAGACCAAACGAGGGTTAGGGGAAAGGGAAAGAAACCGGCGGACGATGGCGGTGTCGAGGATCACCGCCTTCTGCATTTGAGCACGGAGCAGTCCTTCACGGAGTCCCAGTCGCCTCAGATGACCTGAGAGGTTGACCGATTAGCCCGTTCGCAGAAACGACCACAGGAATACTTCAGTCGGCAGACCACCTCACATGTCGGTCACCTCTTGAGCCAGGTCCAGATATTTTGTCAGCTTATCTGTTTCGGCCACGAGGTTCTCGTCATAAGAAATGGTAATATCGACCGTGAATCCTTGATTGCCCGGTCCATCAGCACAATATCAGGCTTATCGCAAGAATAGTCCTGTCTGTGATGATGGCCCGGTCCCAGTAGAGCCTGGCGCGGTCATTTCGAGCACGGCTTCCGGCAAGTACTTATAATATGGCATTTTCCTATCCACGAGACCGTATTTCAGAGCGAGTCTCTGGTAGAATCTCACATTAGGTTGTCTGAAAAATACTCAGTTAGAAAGTGCTGAACAACCGGAGATGACATGCTAAGCGATTCGCCGATGGCGACAAGCTCGACAGATGTCGACGCGCCATCCTTAGGATGTATCTCCGATAATTGTTGGTCTTAATAACCTGATCCCATCGCAGACAAAACCCTCAGTTTCCAAAGAGGTCACCGAAACGTAGCCAGTGGAGGGAGGCGATCTGTGTTCACGAAAGGCTCATGTAGAGTTTGTAGAACCTCCTGTGGAGCTCTTCCTTCCATACGGTCTCCCGGTCGAAATGCACTGTACTCTTGGTCTGCTACGTTTGGCTAAGGATAGAGGAGTAAGTTTTATCACACGAATGACGTCCCTGTAGAATGGATCATCCGATCTCGCCAGAAAGTAATTACGGAGGCGGCACACTTCGCGATTATGCATGGTGAGAGCGCTCAAAAGCCGCGCCCACATGTTTCCGCGGCAAGTACAGCCTCATTACTGACGATCCTCGGTGATGCATCCTGTGTGACGTCATAACAGTGCGGACTTTCTATCCAGAGCGTTCAGTTCGGTCTGAGTCCACCTGAGCATGCCGAAGGTATATATGAGGACAGGCATGACTCATTGTTATATGCGTGTCTTTATTCACACCCGACAAAAGACTGTTGAGCACTTTTGTCAAGCGTGCATAAAACACATCGCAAACTGACTGTTTCATATCCGCCTCATCGATACCCATGTTCTGCGACATACCCAGGTATCGGCATGTTTCAGCCCGGAAAGGTCCTATGTTGATGGGCAGATAAGTTCATGCCCCTCAGTTAGCAACTTACCCCTTTCGACATGGAGGACCGCACACTTATCCTGTTCCCAGTCTATTTCTATTAGAACTGCAAAATCACAAGTGATGTTTAGCAATTCCACAAGATGTGAGCGACTGAGGCAAGAATAACTGAGATCATCCATATAGAAAAGATGTAATCACTTTGTACCTCCTTTCCGAAGCTGAAAGTCCTCCCAGAACCCTCCAGTAAGGTACTGAGAGGGTTTAGAGAGGCAGAACCAGATTGGACCCAGACAATCGCCCTGGAAGATACCCTTCTATCCTTATGTGATTCTTCGCAGCCGTCATCCGCTCGCCTAGATGACAAAGGATCGTACTCCACTGCTCCATACACTGCTGAAGTCTCTAACTGTACAGTCAACCTTGTACAGCTCGAGGACCCTTCAGCCATGCGTGAGGCACCGAGTCGAATGCCTTTTGTAGTCTATCCAGGCGGCGGAGAGGTTCCGACGGTTGCGTTTAACCACCTTGCCAATGACCGCGTCAATGAGGAGTGGTTCCTGGTTCCACGACCATTGCCTGACATCCATTTTGAGCGCGCGACATCACCATTTGCGTTCAGTGACAAGGTGATTCTAGTGCTCAAATGGATGTTAGTGTCTGTATATGGTAGGTAGACACGTTATGGGCGGTATTTGTCGGGTCTGTGGAATCCTGGTCTTAGGAACCAAAATGAGTGATCCCAGTAGTGAAGAGGTCAGAGTGATTTGGTCGAGAGCCTCTTGAAACTGTCGGGCGAGTTACAGCGTGACACACCACGAACCCTTCAGCCAGTAGTGATGCAGTCCGTCGAGTCCCGGACTTTTCCAGTTCGGGCCCTACGGACCGCCTCTCACGCCGTCATCCGGCGTTATGATGACGGGGTCCATGGGTGTAACACTCGCACACTGACTCGCCACAACTTCCGTCCAAGGGCCCTCGCTGTGGTTTACGGGCTCTGACCACAGGCCGCTCCAGAATGCGATAGTGTCGGCCTGATTCGGTGCTGAGCCCGTTCCACGTACCATCGGCCGCTCCAATTTTTTATTATTATTATTATTATAAGTATTATAGTATAGGAAAAACTTAAATTTATTTAAACTCTGCTTAAAATATTAAAAATGCATTAAATAATAGAAATACAAGTCGATTATATTACAATAATAATGATAAATAACATTTGTAATATAATTGAAAAATGGGTAAAAAAAAATCCAAGTTAATGAGTGTTCTTGTAATGATGCAGCGTGTTCTTGTATTACTGTAGGGTGTTCGGGTAATAATTGCTTATATGAGGGATTTGCCGGAGACACATACCCAAGGTCGTACATATAGGTGTTGTCGGGTACCTGACTACTATAGTACTGTTGCACAATGTATAGTCCTATATTAGGGAACTATGATAGTAATATCTACGATACAAAAGAATTAATATAGGTCTCTTAGATGCATAAGCATTATGATAGCAGAGTTATGACTTGAAGTCCCATATATAAAAGACATAATAGTGATCTCTATTAAATAAAGCAAATATGTGGGAGGTCTCAATAAGCATAAAATTGATAGAATGGGACTTCAAAAGGATTATTACAGTGGCGTGTAGACTGCTTCACAGCTTCCGGGACCGAGGTAAACTTGGACTTGCTAACCGATACATATCATCTTAGTGCCGGTGGTAAGCGGGTTTTTTGTAGCAATACGACTTGCCCGTGGACATCGCACACCCCTACCGTTTGTGGGCGGCGTTTTAACGCACAGCGTTATGATACGTCGGCTATCTTTCGAATTAGGGTAAGTGTGTTTGGTAGTACTTTTAAGTGCAGCAAGCATACTCAACTCCATGTCTTAGTGCAATAGCGCTATGATGATTAACAGCAGTACAAATGGAATTGCCAAAGTTTGGCCATGAAACGCCCAACAATTTGCATTTCTTAAAAAATTTCATATTTTTTCTACCGACTTTAAATAGTAGGAGGTACTTAATTCGACTGTATGTTAATTTTTATATGTGTTACCTCTTAACTTTTTCTGGGTGAACCGATTTCGATGATTCTTTTCTATTTGAAAGCTGGTTTCTCATATGTGGTCCCATATAAATTTGATCAAGGTCGTATCAATAGTTTTTGAGTTATTCTTAATAATTTATATTGAAGTCGGTTGTACAAAATTTTTAATTTAAAATTATTTATAGTTATTAATCGCGGTATTCATTTATCCAAACAAGATTGCAATATTTTTGTACAAAAAAGTAACCGAAAAGATAAAAATTTAATAAGGTAAATCCGTAATTCATTAGTTTGTGGATAAAATAAGAAGTGTTGCCTATTACAAATCTCGCAAAAAGAAATCGATTATCTTTTTTCGATCGATTTTTTACGGTGTCAATATTATAATGTTAATATTATTTTTATAATATTTTTGATAATTATGTTATGATAATTAAACAAGCGATTGCTAGTTGATTTACCATTAATTCTTTAGAGCATAATAAAACACTACTGCACAATTTAACTGTTACTGCACAATTTAAATGTTAAATACATTTAAAATAAAATTTAAATAAATAAAAGAAAACATATTTTAAAAGGCGTGTAGAATTTAAAGCGCTTCAGAGATTATACTTTTTTTATGGAATTATAAATCGAATAAAAAATCGATATCGATTTATCCATTTTATGTCTGTTAAGTGGCAACATCGTATCTGACAGCTAGGCCCCTGCCATGTGAATCGCAAGTCGACACATCAGTCGTAAAGTATATTTTATATATTATATTATAATTATTGGCTATGATTCTGGTAGAAGTGCAATTAAAAAGTATTGTTGCAATAATTGTGTTGTCGGCCGTCGAACGATAGGATGCTATGCCTATGTTATGACAGTAATATGGTATTTGGGTTGGGCGCGGCATCAGACTTTTGCCTCCTGCTCAATTCCTGAATAATGTGCTGATTGTGTATGACACAAATGATGTATAAGACCATAAAATACTAATACAAAACTTGATTATGTATTACAGTAAAATTATTGTTAAAACACTTTGTTTGTGAAAATAAAAACCTTTATATCTTAAAAATCCGGACTTTTTTAAACCAATTTCTTAACCATTTTATTATTTTAATTGCACATTATCATTTCCATATGCTTTTATATGTGTCCCCATGGCCGAAGTGTCTATGAACGATGGGCATTCCCCTTTTGTTGCCAAAGTTGATAGGGTCATGTGGGTGTGTTGTGAGGGGGCGCCATCTGGATGATAGTTGCATTGAAGCTTACTGCTAATTGCGGTATTGCGTCTTGTGATGGATCTGCGGGTGTACTGCGCCTTATTCGGCGCATCTTGTGGTTCTGGTCGATGGAGGTATGCGGGTGGTGATGTCTGCTGGGATTGTATGTGGGATCTTGGGATAGCGTAAGTCGACGATAGTCGTATTGATGCTTGTTGCGTTCTGCAGCATTGCGTTTCTGCGATGGATATTTGGCGGATTGCTATTCTCAATGGCGCTCTCTGCATCGTGGTTTGACTTACGCATAAGTAGCTTTGCTCAAGTCGGATCCCTTCATTACGGGGCTACAGATTGTCTGACCTCCATGGTGTTTTATATAACAACATAATAATATATCTCTGTAAATTTCCCACCTTTGAATGATTGAAGTCAAATTGTTGGTGGGTGTGACAAACATTATCGAAAAATGCATATACTCAATGTCAGTGACATAAACTCTTTCTGATGGCGAATTATTACTATTATCTTATCCTCCTTTGAGATTTCAGGATCTATCGGCAACTTTTTCGAGAACCTGGAGGTGAAAATCAATTTGCTGACCAAGCTCTACGTCTCCTTGAGAATGCATTTAACGGGCTGACGTTTCCTAGCCCGAACCCTAGTGTGTGAAGTGGGCGTTACGAAAGGATTTCGGTAAGCAGGTCTTCTTCTGCTTCAGGCCCTGTCGCGCTCTCTCCTCCAGAGGCAGCAACTGGGACCGCGGTGAATTTAGCCGCCACAGCCATCGTACTCAGAGGCTTCGCTTTCCGTTTTCGACATCCGACCGATGCCTTATTCCTCTTCCCCTGGACCTCGTTAGCGAGTAGACGTATATTAAACTCTGTTTTGTCATTTAAAACATATAAAATAGAAAATTTCAAGCAATAAATTAAGTTGAAATAATAGGAGTGCATAAGAAGATTAGTAGTCAAGACGCTGTACGTCGAGTTGGCTAAACAACACATCTCACACGGCTGTACGGAGTCCACATCAACACACAGTCTGTGAAAGGGTGAGTAATTCACCTTACTAGCATACATCCGCAAATGCTGTGTGCGTGCGAGCAATTGCTACTACATTGTACTACGTTAGCTTCGCCCGCCTCATGTGCTCCTGGTAGCTGACAAGCTGAATTGACATCCGTATTCTGATAAAATACAATTTGGAATCCGTATTCTGGTATATTGGATTTTTATTCTGTAAAATCCTTATTCTGATACTAATTGGATCCTTATTCTAGTACATATTGGATTCTTATTCTGGAACGAACTAAGCTTAAAATTAAATAGTACAGAATTAATTTTTAACTCGATTTTAAAATTTACATGGTCATGAATAGATATTTCTCTACTACGGATGTGGAAGGATTGGGTCACGAGGATACACTAGTGAAATTAGTTACGCAGCGTAATAAAAGACTGAAGGAGGAGGACCTACCGACTGAAATTGTCAAATTTAAGGAAGAGATGAGGGATTTAATAACAACCTTAATGGCTCCTCAGACTGCTCAATTAATAGAAATTAAAGGTGAATTACAATCGATCAAGGATACAAATGCTAATATTGACTCGTCAATATTATTACTTACCGCTCAGAACAAGGAACTATGCAAGAAAGTAGAAACCCTGGAAACAAAAACTAAAGCCGATCGAGAATATGTCAAGATCCTTTGAGCAACAGGTGGAAGATCTACAGAGGCACATTACGAAAAACAAGTATCGAGATTAAAAACGTACCTAAATTTAAGGAAGAAAAAAGAGAAGATTTCATAAAAATGGTTCTCAACTTATAAAATACCATCTACTTGGATATGAAATCTAATGATATAAAAGACGTTTTTAGGCTGCAGGGTAAACACGGAAATGTTATAAATACTCCCATCATCGTTGCACTTGGATCCACTCTTAAAAGAACTGATTTGCTACAAAAGACAAAAACTTTCAATATTAAAAATAAAAACAAACTACAGGCGAAGCATCTCGGACTGAAAATTAATGAAGACACCCCTGTTTTTATCTCTGAACAGTGGAATCCTATAGGGGCTCGTCTATTCTTTCTAGCTTGTGATCTAGTGAGATCCAAGAAATTTAAATATTGCTGGACGTCTTTTGGCAGGGTGTTTGTGCGACAAGATCACAGAACACAATTACTTGGACAAGATGATAACAGCTGAATTATTAAAATCATCAGCGAATCTCAGGTGAATCAGTTAATGCAAGATGCATGACTACTATCTATAATTACGTTCGAAATTATATTATCTCTTCTAGTGCTAAAATTTACACATGTAGAATTATTTTCATGCAATTTTGATCCTTTTATGATTGTCAAATACACACATAACTTTACTAAACCAAAAATCTACACATTTGCACACCCTTTATTATTTATAAAAACCAAATTATACATTAAACTCTTACACAATACACAATCTTACACACACTCATTTAGGAATCATCTTAAAAACTGTTATACATTTAGCTACCTATATAGAATAGAACCTGCCCAGGAATTTTTCGATTTTTGGGTATTATTTACAGATCTCTTACAAAACAAACGAATAAAAATTAAGCTAAAATGCCACATAGATAATGTCTATACTACTCTCTGTAGCTACAACGATTCAGTTATTATTGCAAACAATCACGGATAGCTTTATGAAAACGATTGAAGATTTGGACAAAACTGAAATAATTAGCCAATTAGCCAACCTGTGTTTTAAAGCAGGGAAATTTCCAAGTGCTCCGAAACGATCACTGGTCACACCGGTATTCAAGAATGGGGAGAGAGGCGATGTCAACAATTACCGTCTTATTGCTCTCTTTAAAGACTTCCTGCTTGAGAGAAAACAAATGATTAAAATTGGCACTATAGTAAAATTATTTTGTCCGTGTCATAAATCATAGCTCGGCCTCAGCCCGGCTAGGGCGGTGAGCATGTTGCGCGGGCGCAACGCCATTATCGATAACAACAAATGAATCATCGAAGGCAGGTACACGGCGGCGGTGCGGTATACAAAGGGAGGTGCGACATTGTTATGTTATGAGTCATTTGTTTTCTATTATTAGCCCCGCCTAATACCTGCAAATTAGTGCAATGATAATTTAGTACATATATCGAAGAGAAATTTGTTTTTGCGCATTCGCTCTCTGAATTTCTTTAGTGACACAATGGCTACTCCTTTGTTTTGTACCAAATCTGGCAGAAGATATCGTAATTCATGTGGATGACGATGACTCTGATGATTCTGATGTAGAATTTTAATGTAAATAGTTTTACATTTAATTTTAGATATAAGTTATTATCTTTATATTTATATTTATTTTTAATATAACTTGTTACATTCTAAAAATTTGTACTTATACTTTTTTTAATACATAGATATCTAATTAATAATTTATTTTAAATCATTATTATTCTTATTTTAATAAATACGTTGTTTTATCTATTACACTATCGATAACGCTTATCGACAACTATAATGCGCATCACTATGCTCGCCCCTAACGCCCGTGAGTGGGAGAGAGAGCATAATACTCCGATGATTTATGACCCAAACTGCACGGACAAAATAATTCTAGTATAGTTTAAGTCAAAAAGAATGTTTATCCTATGGTGTCCCGCAACGATCTGTCCTCGGCCCAACTCTCTTAATATATGTTAATCAATTGTATATTTTAAGGAACTGTGGAGGACAGATCTTCTCATACGCGGACGACTCTGTGGTAGTTTTCTACGGTAGGTCTTGGGAAATAGTGCAAAATATCGCTGAAAAGGGCTTAGCAGTTATTGCTAACTGGATGAATACTAATCTACTAACCTTAAACTCCACAAAAACTAAATACGTGTGCTTTTCTCTCGATCAAAGAACTCAACCAGATGTCAAGTTTTGGCTCAAGGTTCATACCTGTGTGAGTCTCAATAAAAGTAGTTGGTTATGCCCAAGTATTGAAAACGTTAGCTGTATTAAATACCTAAGTATTATGGTCGATCAAAGGCTCTCCTGGCACACTGAACTTCAAACGATTATTGACAGGATTCGCTTATCTGGATAGCTTATCTGGATCTTTAAAAATCTAAGGTATGTTATGTTCAGTACTTTATTAAACAAAATTTACGTTGCCCTTGCACAATCCATACTTACATACTGTAATCCTGTGTGGGTTGGTGCAACTAAAATGAAATTTCTTCACTTAGAGAGAAGTCAAAGGGCACTCTTGAAGGTTATGTACTTTAAACCTTATAGATATTCAACAAATAAACTTTATAAAATCTATGGACTCATATTGGTTAGGAAATTATATATTTTGAAACTTATTCTTTACCTTCACCAAAAACTACCTTTCGACCCCAGTAAAGTTAACGTCAATAAAAGACGTATCGAAAAAGTTGCACAATCTCGCGCAGTATGTCTTTTGCATGTCGTCAACTAACATCACGGTCCGCTTACTTATATAATACTTTAAATCGAAAACTATATATACCCTGAAAGTTATACCGGGTGTTTGTGAAACGCTCCCGAAAATGAAGACAGATGATAGTACTAAGGATACCTATGATGATGGGTCACAAAGAAATTCGATCCCGAGGAAAGAAAAATCATCTTTTCACAACATTTTATTAACTTTATTCATGCTCCATCATGTTAGTACAGAATGAAACGATATTTTCATAAAAAATCATGAAAATACTTAAACATAAAACCAGCAGTGAAACTTAAAAAGAAAAATCAGCTGACAATAGGGTCAATATCTCGCGGCGCCGAACTCTTATCTAGATCGGTACAAAACAATTCATTAGGTATACTACTCATTCTACCCTTCCTCACACGTGCTACTAAAGTGTTTCGCGTTGGAATTTACATGTCAGCGTTGCCAACATGTGTGGAATTCCTCAACTTGGGGGGATTTTAAAGTTGGTTGAGGATTGGTATTATGCGGGTAAAATGCGAGGATTTTGAAAATCGATAGCCAGGGCCAAATCAGAACCTTGTGGCCAGTGGGAGGAAAAGGGGAGATCTCCCGCCGGGCAAGGTGTTCTGCCCGTGGAGCGACCAACGCTCCGAGTGGTAGTTCGGAGCTATTGTATATATACTGTTTTTAATTCGGAACTTTGATAGCGCGATTTAGGCTTCGATGTATTTCGCTTGTGGCGCGACGACAACGCCGCCACATCACCCCTCTGCTCAGACCGGAGGTCGATGGTGCAGTCTAGATGTCGACGAATGTGCAAGTGCCAGGGAATTGCCTTGTAGTCTGCGGTGAGTCGAGAAGAAGGCAAGTAATCTGCGAGAGTGCCGTGAAGCAGAGGCGAGCAGTAACGCTCAGAGCCGTGCCGAACACTGTAGCGCAGAGAGTAGCTTGAAGGAACAGGAAGCATTACTATAGTGCTGCGATGAACCTTTGTAAAGCTAGATGGCTTGCAGGATGTGAAGACTGAATATTTGCTCGGGAGCGAATGAATGGAGTACTTGAGAACGATGACGAGGATTTGCAGTTGTAGTTTCCGAAGGTTGTTGGTTGCGTGTTCATATCACGTCGGGGTCACCACTGTGGCCGGTGGGAGGAAAAGGGGAGATCTCCCGCCGGGCAAGGTGTTCTGCCTGGAGCGGGCCGCTCGAGTGGTAGTTCGAGCTATTGTATATATACTGTTTTTAATTCGGAACTTTGATAGCGCGATTTAGGCTTCGATGTATTTCGCTTGTGGCGCGACGACAGCGCCGCCACAACCTTTTTTCAAGAAATCTAAATACTTATCTTAACATTTTGTTACGTTACTTACAAATATCGAATGACTCCCTTTTGTAATTATCTTCATTGCACCACATTTAATTTTCGCATTTACTTCGGCAACTTTTGTGTATAATTTAATGCTTTTCATTTCTCTATTTTTTAATTTTAAAGAAAAAAAATGTTAGTTAAAAAGTAAATGTTATAAAATTAGTTGAAAATTGATTCATTTCTTAAAATAAAATTGAGGGGAATTTATGGGGAATCTGTAGAAGTTTTGTCCTTAAATTAGGGAATTTGACATGAATTTTCGGGGAATTTGACAAATTGGTGTTGGCAACGCTGCCATGTTGCACCGAAATTTAGTTTGCCGGCGACATAAGAATTAGATATGGCAATCACTATAAAACTTGCAAGTAATTTTAATAATTTTGACGTTCCTCTTTTTAAATTCAAAGTATTGGTCAGATTAAATACGGAAAGTCAAATAAAATAAAGTAAAAGTATTATTTTTTACATTAATTCTGATAGATTAATTAACTGTCGATCATAATTGCAATTGATTTTAACTATTAAATTATTCAGTACTATTTCATTTTTCTATTTTCTTATACAAAATCAAAGATAACGATGAAATAGTGTTTATAATTGTGTGAGTACTGAGTACCTAATTAGGTACGTTTATTAATTTCAATAATTTTTGTAGCAAAGAACTGCTTGTTGCGTCAGGGTACAACTGATTGTGTAATTGTATTAAAAATGACAACCATAACTTCTTAATTCCATATGAAGACTAGTCATAGGGATAACTAAACTTATAAATAAAATAAACTTTGGCGATGTCGTTACGGTTTAACGGTCTGTGAAGTCCTTACTCCTCAGTGCTTTAAGGACGTTACCTCGTGCGCATTTTTTTTGGCGGAATTGATTAATAATTTTAGTTTTTGAGACAGTTCCGTGTTGACTATCACGAGCGACAGTTGAATTGTTTTGTTTATTAAATTACTGTCGTTATTACTTGTTATTTATTACTTTATGATATTATTCTTGTTGTTACGTTTTGTGTTTTTTGTTTTGTTTTAATAATGCCTAACGCGTAGGTACGTTTATAGTGCTCGTGAATACGGCAACATGTTAATGTGCCTGGAGAATCTCATAAACACGGAGGATCGGTAAGCTGTTTTATACCTAATTTTTTTAAATAACTTAGTACTGAACTGATCTGAATAGGTACATAACTGAATACATCAGAATAATAAATATACCCACACAATGGATAAAAAAGCATGACTCTAACCTTGTTAAAATTTTATTTAACTATTTTTTGCATTAGCGGGGAATCGAACCAGTTATTTGGTTTATTTAAGCTGTGAATTCGAATTAAAGTGGCTACGTGGAGACAAGCACAGTGGCAAAATAGTAGAGTTATAGATAGATTTAGACAGTGTTGTAAATTATTAGGTATCCTAATAATTTACAACACTTGTCTAAATACCTAACTTATCTACTTAATCTATCATCCACAAGTCGAGTGGGCCTGATGGAATCCCCGCCAATTGTGCTGGAGGATGCGCCCAGAGTTGGCACCGGTTCTAACGCGTCTTTTCGGTACTCTACCCCTAGGCGTTGTCCGAATTCATGGAAGACAGCCGCACCTGATCCCTAAAAGGTAACCGCTCTGATCCGTCCAATTACAGGCCTATCGCCATCACCTTGTTCTCGAAAATAATGAGTCAATTATTAACTGCCAGCTCATGGTACTTGAGGAGCACCAGCTGATTAGTGACTGCCAGTATGGTTTCCGTCGGGTCGCTCAGCTGGTGATCTTCTTGTTTACCTAACACATAGATGGGCGCAGGCGATCGAGTCCAAGGGGAGGCATTGGCTGTTAGTTGGACATAGCGAAGGCCTTCGATCGGGTCTGGCCAAAGCGCTTCGAAGCTTCCTCCTATGGGCTTCCTGAGAAATTGTGCAATTGATCACCAGTTTTCTGGCTGATCGAGCATCAAGGTCGTAGTAGACGGTGCGTGCTCCGATTACAAGACTATTAACGCTGGTGTTCCACAAGGCTGCGTGCTATCACAAATGTTTCTTTGCATATCAATGATATGCAAACCGGTAAATATCATTGCTATGCGGATGACAGCACTGGTGATGCTCTATACACCGGCCATGCCAATATTTCTCGGAAAACGTCGTCGAGTACCGGAACAAACTTAGTCTGAAGTCGAGACTTTGTTGGACAAAGTCTCGGATTGGGGCGACTAAATCTAGTCCAGTTCAATCCCAGAAGACACAAGAGCGCGTTTACCGCTAAAAGGAACCCTTTGTCGTATCACCTCAGTTTCAGGCACTTTGTTGCCCCAGCCAGTATCGGAATCCTCGGCGTTGACATATCGAGTGACGTGCAGTTCGTGGTCACTTGGAAGAGAAGGCAAAATTAGCTCTAAAAAGCTTGGCGTGCTCAGTAGAGCGGGCAGTATTTCATGCCGGCACACCGCCTGCAACTTTACAAGGCGCAGGTTCGGCCTCACATGGAATACTGTTCCCATCTCGGCAGGCCCAGTGCCAGCTCCTTCCACTTGACCGCATTCAGCGCAGAGCGGATCGAATCGTCGACGACCGAGTTCTTCCGATCGGCTTGACTCACTAGCACCGCGTAGAGATGTTGCATCTCTTTGCGTATTTTATCGCATGTACCACGGGGAGTGCTCTGAGGAATTGTTTGGACTAATTCCAGCCGCTCAATTTGACCATCGCACATCGCGACAAAACTCGCGATACCATCCATACCATCTGGATGATTGGCGGTCCACCGTGCGATGAAGATGTTTTCTTCTCGCACGACTTCCTCAGAACCGATTACCACCAGCGATTTTTCCGGACCGATACGACTTAGGACCTTCAAGAAAAGAGCCTACCTTTTAAAAGGCTGGCAACGCATCTGCAATTCTGGTGTTGCAGTTGTTTATGGCGGCGGTAGTCACTTAACATCAGGTGAACCGCAGGCTCGTTTGCCCCCTCTCCTATAAAAAAAAAAAAAAAAAATTGTGGTACCATCGCTAGTTGCGGGCCGCGCGAATTCGGCGTTCGCGCGTACATTGCCCCTAATCAGCTGATTGTAATTGAGTAATTCCACTGCTGGTTTTCTGTTTCAGTATTTTCATGATTTTTTTATGAAATTATCGTTTCTATAGCTGTACTAACATGATGGAGCATGAATAAATCTAATAAAACGTTGTGAAAAGATGATGTTTTTTTTCATCAGGATCGATTTTATATTTCACCCATCATCAAAGGTATAGTTAGTACTGTCGTCTGTCTTCGTTTTCGGGAGCGTTTCAAAAATACCCTGTATGAATGTAAAAGGATATTAACTAATTTCTTATCAGATTCAAGTTATGATAAAACAGAGAAACTCATAGATACAATTGTGTAAGTTCTATACACCTAATCAGACACACACACATACCCACACTTACAGAACAGAAACAGAAACAGAAAGTTTTTTTATTCAATATAGATTATAATTATATTACCACTGGTTCGAAAAAAAAACTCTGTCCTGGGAAAACCAGCGAGAAACGCAGAGGGACTTTTTTACTTTAAATAACAGCTTACAATCATGTATGTTACACAATTAACAACACAAAACAAATTAGAAATAGCTTGGTAGCGATCACCTCATTCCCAGGGGTTATTATCATCCATAAATTCCTTAATATTATAATAACCCTTGTTATACAAACTTTATTTAATAAAGTTTTTGAACTTTGAGCAGGTCAAATTTTGCATATTTTCTGGGATTTTGTTGTAAAAGCGTAAAAATCGGCCCAAGAATGAATTACTGACTCGATGGAGTCGAGTATCTGGTACTACTAGCTTGTATCTGTTCCTAGTATTTACAGAATGAATATCACTTATTTTTGTATAACTACTTTTATTTTTGTGTACGTATATTACATTTATTGTTTATTATAATATTTATTTCCTTAAATTTTTGTCGCAGCGACTCTTTAGGCTTTAAATCATATATTGCTCTTATGGCCCTCTTCTGTAAAACAAATATAATTTCAGTGTCAGCTGCGTGTCCCGATAGCAAAATACCTTACGAAATTATGCTATGGAAATAGCTAAAGTAAACTAGTCTAGCTGTTTCAACAGTTCTAATCTTTTTTTACAGAATATGCTGCAGAACTAAGTCTGCTTGCTAGTTTTGATATATGGGGGCTACATTGAAGCTTCGCGTCTGGTGTGATTCCAAGAAAAATGGTGGTACAAGACTATTTCTCCCCATTTAAAATCACATTAGTACTGAATTGTTTGACATTTGGAGTCATGAATTTTATACATTTCGTTTTAGTGCCATTTAAATGCAAATTATTAACATTGAACCAATTTACTAATTTAGATATAGCATTATTTACTTCGTCATATTTTATTACTTGTCGTCTTAATTTGAAAATTAAAGAAGTGTCATCAGCAAAAAATAATATATCATGGTTATCCCCTACTATGTAAGGTAAGTTATTAATGTATACAAGAAACAGAAAGGGGCCGAGAATTGAGCCTTGAGGCACGCCCATTTGTACCATAGACCCGGAAGAGCTCATACTGTTAATGACAACTTTTTGCGTTCTGTTACTTAAATATGAAATAATTAATTTAAGAGCATCACTTCTTACACCGTAGTGTTGAAGTTTCCTGATTAATGTTTCATGGTGAACACAATCGAAGGCCTTGGATAGGTCACAGAATATACCCATAGCATTCTGTGAATTCTCCCATGCATTAAAGATATATTTAATTAGCTCAACACCGGCATCAGTTGTCGAGTGACCCCTTGTGAAGCGAAATTGATTCGTATGAAGTAAATTATTTATATTAAAGAAAGGACATTGCTCTGCGCCCATACATTGTTCGCCCTGGAACCAAGAGCATCGGAAAATTATGTGATGCATTTTCGATAATTAGTAAATTCCTATGTGATCGTATTTTTATAGCGGACTAGCTGCAGAATAGATATATTTCAAAAAAAAGTATCAGATTTTGAGGTTATAATCGAACCACGAACATTATGGTTTTTCATAGCTCCGAGTAATTTTTAAGAAACTGAAAAACAATATCCAAAACATTTAGATATTTTTAGTTCCTACCTAGATAATTGGGTATGTAGTTTTTGTTCTAAAGACAAATGTAAGTAAGTGCAACGTATAAATAAATGCATAGAATATAGTCGCGTCTACTATCTAGTGCATTTGCAAGCGTGTGCGTCTGGACGGCACTGTTAAAACGCGTGACTATGAAACTGCTGAACATAGGCCTCCCCCAAGGAATGCCACAAAGCACGGTCCCGAGCTTCTGTATCCATTGACTTACTGAATGTCTTTCCAGGTCGTCACACCATCCAGTGGGGGAACGCCCTACACTTCGCCTGCCGGTACGAGGCTGCCACTCGAGAACCTTTCTTCTCCATCGGTTGTCGGTTCTTCAAGCTATATCGCCGGCCCATTGCCACTTCAGCATACTAATTATTTGGGCTATGTCGGTTACTCTGGTTCTACTTTGGATATCCTCGTTTTTAAGTCTATCACGCAGAGAAACGCCAAGCATAGCCCTCTCCATAGCTCGCTGAGCGACTTTGAGCTTCTCTATACGGCAAGAAGTGAAGGACCACGTCTCAGATCCATAGGTCATCACTGGCAACACGCACTAGTTGTACAATCTAGTTTTGAGGTTTTGAGGTGTCTGACGAGAAGATGTGTCGTAATCTCCCGAACGCTGCCCAGCAAAGTTGGACTTACCTAGTCGGACTATTTGTCCCAGGTAAACATATTCGTCAACAACTTTGAGCTTAGTGCTCCCAACTACTACCGGCATAGGTGTGACATGGACGTTAAACATGATTTTTGTTTTGTCCATGTTCAACTTAAGACCTATCCGTTGGGAGACACTATTGAGGTCATTGAGCATAGTGCTTAGGTCCTCCAGCGATTCTGCCATAAGGACTATATCGTCGGCAAATCGAAGGTGAGTGATGTACTCACCATTGACGTTAATACCATATCATTTCCAGTCCAGTAGCTTGAAAATGTCTTCCAATGCAGCGGTGAAGAGTTTCGGAGATATTACGTCACCCTCTCTTACACCTCTCTATATTAATTGTCGTAAATTCGTAAGTGATCGTTTATTTAGAAGTAAACCACACACTTTTCTAAACGATCATTAGAAAACCCTGAATAATAATGATCATGATGAAATATGTAGGTTTTGTTCACTACAGCATTATTCTAACTACCTATAATTTGAAATCGAGTATGACCTCATTCATTACGTATGGGTTTTTTAAATCATACCTTAAGGGAATAATAAGAAAGGAAAGGTATTGAATGTTTTTATTCTAGCTTCTATTTGCACTTTATTCAAATAAATTTCAAATGTGATTCAGATTAAAAAATATGCAACATTGGGCATCCCTAATCATTTTTCGACACCACATGACGTTTGGCAAAGATGGCGGTGATTAATGTTATTAGTCGAATATAATCCTTTTTAATGTTCATTTTGGCATGCAGCTAGTCCGTATTATAAAAGTATTTGCAACTAATATAATAAAATAGACAATTAATTATCGTGTATGTCCGATGATTTAATTGCACGGGGCGATTCTGGACATTGTCCTTTAACATTTGATCAATAATAATTTTTTCAATAATCAACCTCTCTTCACAATGGCTAACCCCGATCCCAAGACTGAAGTCGTAGGGCTGGCAGACACACACACACACACACACACACACACACACACACACACACACACACACACACACACACACACACACACACACACACACACACACACACGAACACACACACACACACACACACACACACACACACACACACACACACACACACACACACACACACACACACACACAAAAACACACACGCGCGCGCGTTATGTATGTAAAGTTTATTTAGCTTAACTTTCTTTTATGTAATAAACTTTTTCTTTATTAATTATGTAAGTACTTTTAAATCTTAAAAACTATAAAATGGGTTGAAGAGCGCGGCATCCCCAATACAAGTATGGAAATTACTCTCTCTTATATAGGACAAACTAAAAGATCAATAAAAACCCGCGTTAAAGAACACATAGCTGATGTGAAGAATCGACGCTCCGGGAAGTCTGCAGTCTGTGAACATGTACAGGATCGCCCCCGTCACTACATTAGATTTGATAGATCACAAATCCTCGCTAAAGAACACTGATTCCTTCCAAGTATGATTCGCGAGGCTATTGAAATCAAAAAACATCCTAATTTCAATAGAGAAGATGGCTGGGTGCATCTGCTTGGGATTATATAATTAATAAAATTAAATCCCAACCCAAGCATACAACTGCAAGACTTCAAGATACTGTAAGTTCATACTGCGTAGATCGGAACAAAAATTAATAATTTTTAATCTGGAGGTAACCGTGGTTAACTATGACATTGGGACGTTAAATACCTCAGTCCCCCTTGTGACCATGGGTGCTGTAAAGTACTGGAAACGTCGGGAATATAAAATAAGTTAATATATGCGATAAAATCCGTAAAACTAGTTTTATTTAAATGTGTAGTGTTCGCGTAAATATAAGAAGTCATTAGATAACATTATTACCTAAAGTAAAATAATAAAACAAAATCTCATTACATTTAACCTTTTCCGTTCTTATCTCATCAGCACTTGGGATTTTCTTAATTTGCCTGAACTTAAATCATAAACGAGAAAGCACAGAAACCTTATTATTTATGCATAACTAACTAGCTAGTATAAGATAAATTTACCTTACTTTTAAATGAATGCTCTTATTTTTTTCGTTTTCTTTTATTTCCTAAAAATAGCTTGGTTTTATATCCCATTACGTCTGAATCATAATTTATTGTAACTCTAAAATAAATATTGCCGGCCATAAAAAATAATAATAAAATATTTTACTTTATAAAGGACTAAGACTTGTCGATAACAATATAATAGTGCACTATCCTCGTAGGCAAACGTCAGGCAGGGCGTCGAGTAACGGGACCTCTCTCTGGGAAGCCTAGCGGTTGTCTAATTTGAATTGATCCAATCGCGGAGTTTTATTGTGGTTTTTATGGAAAAATAATTAAGCTATTTTATTTTTAATTTAAAAAAAAACTGGTAAAATATGTTCTCATAACTAACTAAGCTATTATTTTATTAAATTAAGTGACATAAATTGGTGAAAATAATCGTTTTACCCACAGCATTTTCATAAAAAATTCACTTGTTTTCAATTATTAATTTCTTATGTATATAACCTAAATTAAAATATTTTTTCTAGTAACTATTTTCCTTGGTATTTGTCGGATTGATTTTATTATTTTTGTTTCGTAAAATTGTTAGCCATTTCAGATATTTTAAGCTTGATGAAATTGACGCTAAAAGGTAAATTAAGAAAACCTCTGTTTATTTTTGTTAATAGCATCCACAAATACTGTATTAATATTGAAAGAAATTTCTTATAACTTTGTAGACTATGAAATTTCCAAAAAGTTATGAGTAATTAACATTAATGTAAGATAAGCGGTTGGTGGTTATTAACAGGACTGAAAAGTACTGTTTTGAGCTAATCAGCGTTTGGAACGTATATACGTCCTTAAGAAACAATGATTTTTTAATTTAAAAAAATACTACGTTTTCTAATCATATTCTTGCATTGTCATCCAAATTTGAGATATATTCAAAATTTCAAGCTTCCAGCTCATCGGGAAGTTAGATTAAAATCAATTACTAAATTCCACCCGGAACGGCAGACAAAAAGAAAGTGACTTCATAAAAACGTGGTAAAAATAACAAGCAACACTAAATTATGAATACATTATTAATTCAAAATGGCCTCACAGCTTTATTAGCAGTAAATTTCAGTCGCGTTCCGACGGGCGACATTTTTTTTTTCTTGTAATGTGGCATTCCATCTTAGTTCTCATTGGCGACAATGCGTCTGCATTTTATTCGAAGATAGATTTAGATGTCAATGGGCAGTAGCATCCGCTTACCATCAGGTGAAGGTTCTGTAAAGCACCCGAATGTTATACATATAATAAATGCAATACAGTTAATAAGAAATTTGTGTGCTAATCTCGTAAATAAAATAATTAATTACTCATATGAACAAAGGATTTAATAAAAAAAATTTTATATGATAGGGTGACAAACGATCACACAGTGCAAGTAAGTAAGTGGTTGCTGTGACCTATAGACATCTACATCTATCCTTGACTACGAATAAAATGCAGATGCGTTATCACCCGTGAGGACTAAGATGGAATGCCGTTTTTCCAGTAAAAAGGGTCTCCGGTTCTCTACACTCACCATACGAAACACAGCTGTATTTCTCGTTAAAAATAGCATAATATCAAGAAATAGCATAATGTGAAGAAACGATACGACGCTCTAACTTATGTTTATAATTAACAATTCACGCTATTAATATAATATTTTAGAATTCAACAAAAAGATAAGGATCAGATTTTCGCAAAATAATAATCTATTATTTTATTAAGTTATTTTCTTATCTATGTTCAAGAAATAACGGGTATATAAATTTTAATCCTAATTTAATGATAAGATTTCACGACTATATTTAAAGTAAATTTCATAATGCTTTAAGGCTATTTTCTTGTACAGTTTTACGTAAGGTTTTATCCTTTTAACTAAAGCGTGTAAGAGAATTTTCTACTCCGTCTCATCCCGTGGGTGTCGCAGAAACGATAGAAGAAAACGCAATACGAGATGGGCGGCAGCATCTTCCTCGTAAAAACTCAAAATAAAAAAACTTTGGTTGCTATACCGCCTGTCATGCGAGGCAACTATGGCAAGTATACCCCTATGAGGTAATTTATGAGGGAGACAAATGTTCAGCAGTACACTTTAAATAAGCATGTAGCCTGACAAAGACTTTTTACTTCTACTTAATGCATGAATGAATGAATAGCGCGATGACTAACTTGGATTGAATTGTTTTGGACAATCAGGTATGCCTATAATTTGAATCTAAATTATCCTTTGTCCGACATAAGACGGTTAGATTCCGCATACATAGTGCTAAGGACATCGTCATCTGAACGAACTAAGTAAAATATTCTGTGAAAGGGGTCGAGAATACGAAAGTGGGTCTTTTGAAGTCAGACATGGCATTGGTTTTCAACTTTAGTTCCTTGATATTAAACATATCAACAGAATCTAGGGATATTTCATATTTCATCAAATGTCTAAAAATCTATGAAAAATTTTCTGATATAGTAAATGGAACAATGATAGGTTATTTTAAGGTCTTTAATAAAAAAACATTTCGTATTTTTTTCGTTTTAAATAAAAATGTAATTTTTTTTTATCGCCGTAGAAAATTATTATGATAAAAAACTTCATTTCTTCTTATAAAAGTATTAATTTTAATGAAAATTGAAAAAATGTTATAAAAACTAATAATTGATAATCAGTCTTGCCACCTCTTACATTAATTACACATCGACATCGATCCTTCATACTTAAAATTAAATTTTCAATGTCTTGCTGCGGTATGTTCCTTGCAAGTGTTGGTAAAGTTGTTGTTCCGTCGTCAAATTTGGCGGGAAATCTCTCAAAGCTTTTCGTTGTAACATGTCTCACGCATGCTCGATAGGATTTAAGTCGGGCGACTGTGCAGGCCAATCCAAAACTTGAATATCGTGGTATAGGAGAGCGGCCGACACCAGCCGCGCCGTATGGGAAGGAGCATTATCGTCCATGAGTAGCTCATTCCTGGCCCATTTGGATTCTGTGATGGAAAATAACAGGCTCTACTACGTCATCGTGGTATTTTTGTGTAGTCATGCTGCCTTGGATCCGTTCGTCCGCCGAGACGAATTCCTGGCCACACCATGATTATCCCGCCTTGGTATGAGTGGACCTTCTAAGGGTGCCGTAGGTGGCTGACTCTCCCTGGAGTTCTCCAAACGTGTGTTCTTTCTGAATCCGGATGAAAACCAAACTAGGACTCATCGGTGAACAGCATCAAAGACCATTGTTCGTCACTCCATGGTAAATGCTCCCAAGCCCACGAAAGCCGCTGACCACGATTACCACTTCGCAATGCTGGAACACGTAGCGGTCTTCGAGCATGAAGAACAACTTCATTTAACCTCTTTCGCACGGTTTGGTCGCTTACCAGCAACTGGTGGTCCTCCTGGAGCCTTTGTAGTAGTTGCATCGCTATGATATTGGGTTGTCTTCTGGCGGTCATTTGGAGAAATCGATCCTGTCTCTGCGTAGTAACACGATATCTACCGACATCCCTAGTACTGCGATAACGTGACCACAACCTTTATATCACGCTTTGGCTGATGTGTAGGGCCTCAGCAACGACGCGTTGAATAGCACTATTTTCTAACATACCCACGGCTCGTAACATTTCATTTCGACTCAAATGACGACGTAACATGACTCTTTAAGCTCACACGGCACGTTAAATTAAAAAAGAAAAACAATCTAATCCCTTTTCATTAATTAATGTCAGTAGGACAATTTTAATTTTCCTTGACGTAACGAATTACTAACAAATTTTGCCGCCGTATTTTTTTTTTATTTTGTTTTTTTTTTATTTACATATTTAAATTTTGAAAATAGAATAAAAGAGGTTTCAATCTGTATATAAACTTTTTATATAAACTAAAAAGATTTTAAACTATAAAGTCGTAAATAATTGAGGATTATTGTATCCATAGATTCTGTTGATGTGGGTATAATCACCTTAATCAAGACACTTAAATAGTTTTCATAATCATGCTTTAAATTATTATATTATTATTCCGTATGAAATTCGGGAATAGCTAACTACGATATTTAAAAGTTTGAAACTTCCGTTGTAGATTTTCTCGATATTTTTAAACCATATTTATTCGTTTACACATGGCATGTTTTCCGAAAAACTAAAAAGCTCAATTGTGAAGCCGCTCTATAAAAAAGGTGATCATTACGATAACCAATTACAGACCTATTACACTAATACCAATTTTTTCGAAAATATTTGAGAAGGTGATGCATAGTAGAATTTACAACTACTTGTCAAAATATAATATTCTCCGTAAAGAACAGAACGGATTCCAAAAAAGAAAATTGTGGATTTTCCTTTTTGGAACGAATGTCTCAAAAACAAAATCATTGCGTTTTCGAATTACAATACACCTACTAAAAAACTAAATATTTCAAATAATAATGAAAATTTGGAAGAGGTCACAGAAACAAAATTTTCAGGTCTACATGTTGATCACCATTGTAACTGGAAGTCACATGTGAAAAATGTCTGCAACAAATTAAATAAATTTGTATATGCACTACGTAGATTATAATGCATTTCTGGGAAAGAGGCTGCGCTAACTGCATATTACGGATACATCGAATCTGTGTTGAGGTATGGTCTGTTGGTATGGGGAAACTCGACTGACATAAACAAAGCATTTATCAGTCAAAAGAAATGTATACGAGCTCTATGTAACGTTGGGCCTCTGGAATCATGTAGACTTTTATTTAAAAATAATAATTTGCTAACGCTGACTGAATTGTATATATTAGAGGTGTGTTTATTTGTCAAAAAAAATCAGTGCTTATTTCATAGCAGTCGAGACAATTCTATTACAGGTAAAAGGGACCCAACTAGATTGTTAATGCCTGCCTGCAGGACAGCTTTGTTTCAAAAAAATTGTTACATAATGTGTATAAAAGTTTTTAATAAAGTACCTAAAGAGATTAGAGAGTTACCAACAATGAGAATGAAAACTCGCCTAAAAAATGGCTCATCCAGCACTCTTTTTATACAATTAAAGACTTCTTTGCACATAAGTAGACGATGCTTTTAAAATTTTGACATAATGTATGAAATAATGTTTAAATTATGGTATTTTTGTAAATTTTTATTTACTATTTAATTTAATTTTGACATGATGACACACTGATAATATTTTTTTTAATTGAATACTGGAAATTAATTAACTCATTGACTTTATGTATGATATTAATTAGCATACCACAAACGGTGAAATGTGTTCGGTTACATTGTACTTATTCACCATCTCCTGTTACCACGTTTCTTGCAAATAAAAATATTAATTTTTTATTTTTATTTTCATAATAAATATTAATCGTAGTAGGTTTCGTAATAGGAATATCGTAAGTTGAGTTTGAAAACTTCAGTATCGTCACCACCATCAGATATTACGTTGTTTCTCGAAATCCATTATCATATTGTAATTCTTATCGTCTTTATTTAGAAAAATAAATTGAATTGGTATGGCATTTTTTTTTATAATATGTAAGTTTAAATTGTAACAAAAAAATCTGTACATAAATACCATATAATATGTAAAAAAACCTCATCGGACTCTAAATATGTGCCGTTTAGGTTCCATAATAACATTACCAAAGATTATCATATTAGGAATGAATATAAAATAGCACAATGATTGTAAAATACGTGTTTTTACCACAATTTGGTCAAAATTCAACAATTCCTTTTATTGAATATGGACGACAAACGCTCACACAGTCCACTTGATGGTAGTTGATGCTGTAGACCAAAGACATTACATTTATCCCCGATTAAGAATCAAAATGCAGATGCGTTGTCACCCGTGAGGACTATGATGGAATCACTCTTATCCAGTAAAAAAGGTCTCCGGTTTTCTACACTCACCATACGAAACACAGCAGCATTAAACTTCTATTTTACGCTGGTATTCTGTGATAGCGTGGTCCTACCCCGGTCGACACTATCCCCGTCACCACTAATCCCAGCACCACTACTCCCAACACCACTACACTAGGAAAGACACACCACCGATGACAATACGACACGTGTTTCGCCTCTACACGAGGCATCTTCAGGTGATGTAGACTCTGCGGTGGCTGACCGCTAAGTCAATATAGCTACCGCTAAGACGATATAGTCCTTATGGCAGAATCGCTGGAGAACCTAAGCGCTATGCTCAATGACCTCAATAGTGTCTCCAAACGGATAGGTATTAAGATGAATATGAACAAAACAAAAATCATGTTTAATGTCCATGTCACACCTATGCCAGTAGTTGTTGGGAGCACTGAGCTCGAAGTTGTTGACGAGAATGTTTACCTGGGACAAATAGTCCGACTAGGTAAGTCCAACTTCGACCGAAAGGTCAATCGACGGATTCAACTCGACTGGGCAGCGTTCGGGAAATTACGACACATCTTCTCGTTAGGTATACCTCAAAACCTGAAAACTAGATTGTACAACTGGTGCGAGTTGCCAGTGATGACTTATGGATCTGAGATGTGGACCTTCACTGCTGGCCGTATGATGACGCTCAAGGTCGCTCAGCGAGCTATGGAGAGGGCTATTCTCGGAGTTTCTCTGCGTGATAAACTTAGAAATGAGGATATCCGCAGTAGAACCAGAGTAACCGACGTAGCCCAACGGATAAGTAAGCTGTAAGAAAAAAGGTTCTCGAGTGGCAGCTTCGTATCGGCAGGCGAAGTGTAGGGCGTCCCCCCACTAGATGGAGTGACGAACTGGTAAGACATGCAGGAAGTCAATGGATGCAGGTGGCTCGGGACCGTGCTTTGTGGCATTCCGTGGGGGAGGCCTATGTTCAGCAGTGGACTTGTGAAGGGCTGTAATGATGATGATGAGAATGTTTTGCAATGCCTTTTCTTTACGAGAAACATTTGCGGGCACATAATATAATAATATAGGAACGCTTAAAAAGCGAACAAACAAACAAATATTCAATTTTATATATTAAATAATGTTGAAAATTATTCTCAAAATTATTAAAATAAAAGAATACTACTTAGTAACAAACTTTCTTTACTATTAGCATTTATTCTGGAGGTTAATTTTTTAAAATAATAAAAGTGTGAGAACGGATGTTCAACTTGCTCTCTTGCTTACGCAGGAATAAGACAGCGTACTGCACTATACATTCAGTATAGAGCAAATACAGGTCGACCATACCGTAATATGTCCCCGTCACAATCACACACTCGTGTAACGTTAAGGACATAATTACATGATAACACCAAAGTATGCAAACCAACAGTAACACCACCCATCTCAATGTAACATAGGGCAGCCTCTCAGCAACACGATCATCCTTGTTTACGCTAGAATAGCTACTACAATGAACAGAACCACGACACTTGCCTTACTTAGGCAAAATCTTATTGTGGATGTAATGTTTTACCCCAACGGGCATAATTACGACATCGAAACTCGTAGAATTACCGCCTGCACGATACTTTATACTGCTGGAACGAGTGAGAGATTGCAGTTCTTCCCTCATTTCTTTGTATCTTCTTTTATTTTTAACCTCATTTCTAACAATATTATATTGAAAATTAAGGTAACACTTTTTTCATGTTATGCTAAGTAGCTACTGTAGCCTACGAAGGACTACAAGCATCTTAAAAGAAAGAAAACTACATATATTGATATATTTCTTCACCTGGGAAATAAGATGAATTGCTTAGATTTAATTTATAAAATTTCAATCATTCATGCACCATTCATTACAGCCTATCAAAGTCCACGTATCAAGTGCTGAACATAGGCCTCCTCATAGATTTCCTCATACGGGTATATTTGCTATAGTTGTCATGCTAGCAGGTGGGTTGGCAATCGCATTTTCTTTTCTAGTTATTATTAGAAAGATGTTGCTCCCCATCTCCCGGTTTGTTTACCTCTGTCGCCTCTTACTATACCCACGCGACGATTGGAGTGGATATTCTTACACTTTCCAAAAAATTTTTTTGGCATCTGTATCAATCATAATATAGTATAAACCAATTCAAATTTCAAAAAAATGTTCAATGTACAGAAATCTAATAGAGTTTTATTATTTTATTATTATAGTATATAGATATAGATAAAGATTTCATCAGCCACACGAATATTTTGACAGATTGTGACGAAGCGTAAGAGTAGACATTTTAATAAGAAAGAAATACGTCTTTATTCGGAAAATACACATTTAGAAATATAGAAAATCGTACATATTATAAGTAATTTACAGTTGTGTTGTTGTGATGTCTAAAAAGATGCCGACTCAGGGATAATCTATGGTAGTAGTACCACAGCCTGGTTTTCAGTCGAGACCCTATTATAATTGACTATATAAAGAATCTGACATTGACTATGTTTTTTTATAGAATAAGAGTGACAAACAAGCTCACTGTCCACCTGATGGTAAGTGTATGCTGTGACCCATAGACACCGTCATTTATCCTCGATTAAGAATTAAAATGCAGATGCTTTGTCACCCCTGAGGACTAAGATAAAATGCCTTCGTGCGTGAGTGTGGTCATTGCCCGGTCGAGCTGACCCATTCTTGCTTCAACCATAATATAGGTGCAGCATGGCTCTACCATGTATAAACTGTGTCATCAATAACTACCATTATAAATAATCGTCAACCAAGGAATTAAGTATTATTTTGAGGATGAGGAGTAACCTCACAGATTTGATGTGACCTAGAGACTTCATGTTGAACAGTAATTTGTCATTATATGAGTTCTACAGGAGTTTCACTTTACTTTAGATTTATACAAGACGGAAATTTAAGTAGAAATAGTAGATTGTTAAATGTACTTAAAGTTAAATAAATAAGTTACAGCGTTTATACGTCTCTGTACAGGGCACAGGCCTCCTTCAATTCTGAGAGGGTTTTAGGGCAAGGAAGTTTCGCCGCGTTTCCCCACTATGGACTTCACATATCTACGATTTTTTTTATTATTTCTCAAACATGCAGATTATCTCACGATGTTTTCCTTCACCGCTGAGTACGTAGTAAATCAGCACTTAAAATTACATTTAACAATTTTATTGGTGGCTGCGGGGATCAAACCCGGGTTGCTCGCGTACTGTGAAATTAACAGCTAGCGCTAAGTGTCTAAAAGTAGCATGAAAGTTTATGCTTTAATACTTGTTCATACCTGTTTTTAAAGTAAAGGGTATTCGTTAAAGACAGATGTTTTAATTTTCAAATAAAAAATAATATTCTACGCTAACCTGCTTCTGGCAAAATATAATATACAAATTGTACGCAAACACACAAGAAAATAATTATTCTTACTGAAATATATATATTTGAAAAAAAAAACACAACGTTTAAAATTCGCTATGATATTAATACATTACATCATTAACACTTTTGTATACAGTTATTTTCATTCTTTGCTTTTACTTAATAAGTACAAAGCCATTAGAAAAACGAATTTTAAAGCAAATTTTATAAACATATGAAATACTAGGAGGCAGTTTTATAATTGCACGCCGCATAACGCGAAGCGATATAATGTCGTGCTTTACTCTTGACACGTCAAGATCAAGCAATTTTGTGTTCTTAAAATACCTTTATCGTAACAATATTGCACTTATATGATAATATGAGTAGCCGTATATCAAGAAAACATTCTAATTAATTCATCGTATATTTTTTAAATATCATTTTGTATTCATCATAACCCTGCGGCAGTCCACTGCTGGACATAGGCCTCTCCCAAGGCGCGCCACTTAGACCAATCTTAGGTTACACGCATCCAGTTTCTACCAGCCACCTTACGCAGATCGTCGCCACACGCGCACGCGCACACGCACACGCAAACGCAAACGCACACGCACACACACACACACACACACACACACAGAGAGAGAGAGAGAGAGAGAGAGAGAGAGACACACACACAATTCTATTCAATATTTTTTATTTTTATGGGTTAATGAATATTCTTAACCTAAATATTCTTACACCACAGTGGTGTAAGAATATATGGGTTAATGAATATTCTTAACCTAAATATTCTTACACCACAGTGGTGTATAACGTCCCGTGGATATCGCATGAGGCGACGGAGGGAAACTAAAGCAGTAGTTGGGCACCAGTATCTTTCTATTTAGAGACCACACATACACACACACGCACACACAAAATTCTATTAAATATTTTTTATTTTTATGGGTTAATGAATATTCTTAACCTAATATTCTTACGCCACAGTGGTGTATTACGTCCCGTGGATATCGTAAGAGGCGACAGAGGGAAACTAAAACAGTAGTTGGGCACCAGTATCTTTCTATTTAGAGGTAAAGCTAAATAACAACAAAAACTATGGTTACAAACTAGCCTGAAAAGCAAACACAGCAAATATCCCTTCTAAGAGACAATTTAAGGGAAAGGCCTTTATTCAGCAGTAGACTTTGATAGGCCATAACGAATGAAAAACTACCTGATATTATAGTAAGACTAAATAAACACATTAAACAGTTCAATCTGAATAGCAGCTTTTTAACA